>NQII01002167.1:65944-289993 GCA_002778355.1 Clitarchus hookeri
AAAGACGTCCATAATTGCGAAAGTGTTGCCGGTGCAGGAGTTTGTGCACGAAACTGACTTCTCGATTATGTCCCATAAATGTTCGATAAGATTCATGTCGCGCGATATTGGTGGCCAAATTATTCCCTGGAATTGTCCAGAATGTTCTTCAAACCAATCCGCTTGTCAACACCGGGCCACTGATGGCGCATTGTCATCCATAAAAATGCCATCGTTGTTTGGGTACATTAAGTCTATGATTGGCTGCAAGTGGTCTCCAAGTAGCTGAACATAACCCCTTCTTGACAATGATCGGTTCTGTTGGACCAGGGGACCCAGTCCATTCCATGTAAAAACAACCCACACCATTATGGAGCCACCACCAGCTTGCACAGTTCCTTGTTGACAACTTGGGTCCATATATTCGTGGGGTCAGCGCCACACTCGAACCCTACCATCATCTCTTCCCAACTGGAATTGGGACTCATCTGACCAAGCTACGCTTTTCCAGTCGTCTAGGGTCCAACCGATATGGTCACGAGTCAAGGAGAGGCGCTGCAGGCGATGTCGTGCTGTTAGTAAAGGCACTCGAGTCGGTCTTCTGCTGGCATAGCCCAGTACAGCCAAAGTTCGCCGCACTGTCCTAACGGACATGTCCGTCGTACGTCCCACATTGATTCCTGCAGTTATTTCACGCAGTGTTGCTTGTCTGTTAACACTGACAATTCTGCGCACATGTCGTTGGTCTCGATCATTTAGTGCAGGTGGTCGGCCACTGCGTTGTCCATGGTGGGAGGTTATGCCCGAAATTAGTTATTCTGTGCACACACTTGACACTGTGGATCTCGGAATGTTGAATTCCCTAACCATTTCCGAAATGGAATGTCCCATATGTCTAGCTCCAACTACCATTCTGCGTTGAAAGTCTGTTACTTCCCGTCGTACGGCCATAATCACGTCAGAAACCATTTCACATGAATCACTTGACTACAAATGAAACCCCAACCAATGCACTGCCCATTTATACATTGTGTACACGATACTACTGTCATCTGTATATTTGCATATTGCTATCCCATGACTTTTGTCACCTCTGTGTATTATATCTGAGACGGACTTTATTTAGGTCTTAAGGATTGCGTAAAAACCTTAAAGTACTTAGTGGTTTTGACCGTTATAATTGTATAAAATAAACTTATAATTTTTTCGACGCACATATTGTTGGTGCGCAGCTGGTAACAAATACTGCCCCGTATTTTTTGTTGTCAAATTGCCTACACAGAGACAGAGGTGGATTTATTTGTAACATAAACTGTTGCTAGTAAAATATGCATTTTTTTCTAGAGAATAACTGCGTACCAAAACTATACCGTCGATAGACACACTTAAGATGGAGATGTTTGGACATTCCCCATTGCGATGCAGATGTCTGTCATCGAAAAACGATACTTAGTAAGGAAAGTTACTTAAAATAGACAACTATAAATATGGACGAGAAAATTTATGTTAACAAAACTGGAAAATTCCAAGAGGGAATATTAAAAAAAAAAAAAAACAGGACAGCAAGTAGCTACGAAAAAAAAATATATATGCATACACGACCAACAGATTGCACAGAGAATACAACACAGGCTAGAAACCTGCTTTCAGGTTACTTGTCACTTTTAAGTATTTTTTCGTGCTCAGTCTTGTTTTCCCATGACTGAATTCAGTATCGCAATGGCGAATGTTCAAAAATCTTCATTTTGTCATGCAACCCCATAGCAGTATGCATTCAAAGATCATAGGCAACCTTTATCATAGCACCAGCCACTTTAAAATATCTGGGAGAAATTAAACATTGTCATGAACACATTGAGAGATTGGTTTCTTCCAGCCAAAACAGTATTTGTTTGTATAGGGTCAAACATATATTAAGCGGCCGCAACATATTATTTTGATAAGTAAAAAAAAACTTTAAAAGCAACAAAATTGATTTTGTTTAACCTACAAAATACACGCTTGAATAAACAAAACCTCTGTGTTGGGCCCACAAAATATTTAGATGAATCAACTTTATATATTTGATTGGCCAGTCATTTCATTACCTTCATTCGAAAAAACCGTTAAAACATTGTTTGTCATTTTTGTGACAATTAGGATAGTACAAGTATTAATGTTTTTATTGATGCTTAACANTGGACCAGGGGACCCAGTCCATTCCATGTAAAAACAACCCACACCATTATGGAGCCACCACCAGCTTGCACAGTTAATTGTTGACAACTTGGGTCCATATATTCGTGGGGTCAGCGCCACACTCGAACCCTACCATCATCCCTTACCAACTGGAATTGGGACTCATCTGACCAAGCTACGCTTTTCCAGTCGTCCAGGGTCCAACCGATATGGTCACGAGTCAAGGAGAGGCGCTGCAGGCGATGTCGTGCTGTTAGTAAAGGCACTCGAGTCGGTCTTCTGCTGGCATAGCCCAGTACAGCCAAAGTTCGCCGCACTGTCCTAACGGACATGTCCGTCGTACGTCCCACATTGATTCCTGCAGTTATTTCACGCAGTGTTGCTTGTCTGTTAACACTGACAATTCTGCGCACATGTCGTTGGTCTCGATCATTAAGTGCAGGTGGTCGGCCACTGCGTTGTCCATGGTGGGAGGTTATGCCCAAAATTAGTTATTCTGTGCACACACTTGACACTGTGGATCTCGGAATGTTGAATTCCCTAACCATTTCCGAAATGGAATGTCCCATATGTCTAGCTCCAACTACCATTCTGCGTTGAGAGTCTGTTACTTCCCGTCGTACGGCCATAATCACGTCAGAAACCATTTCACATGAATCACTTGACTACAAATGAAACCCCAACCAATGCACTGCCCATTTATACATTGTATACGCGATACTACTGCCATATGTATATTTGCATATTGCTATCCCATGACTTTTGTCACCTCTGTGTATTATATCTGAGACGGACTTTATTTAGGACTCAAGGATTGTGTCAAAACCTTAAATTACTTAGTGGTGTTGACTGTTATAATTGTATAAAATAAACTTTTAATTTTTTCGACGCACATATTGTTGGTGCGCAGCTGGTAGCAAATACTGCCCCGTACTTTTTGTTGTCAAATTGTCTACAAAGAGACAGAGGTGGATTCGTTTGTAACATAAACTGTTGCTATTAAAATATGCATTTTTTTCTAGAGAATAACTGCGTACCAAAACTATACCGTCGATACACACACTTAAGATGAAGATTTTTGGACATTCCCCATTGCGATGCAGATGTCTGTCATCGAAAAACAAGACTTAGTAAGGAAAGTTACTTAAAATAGACAACTAAACTATGGACGAGAAAATTTATGTTAACAAAACTGGAAAATTCCAAGAGGGAATATTAAAAAAAAAAAACAGGACAGCAAGTAGCTACGAAAAAAAAATATATATATGCATACACTACCAACAGATTGCACAGAGAAGACAACACAGGCTAGAAACCTGCTTTCAGGTTACTTGTCACTTTTAAGTATTTTTTCGTGCTCAGTCTTGTTTTCCCATGACTGAATTAAGTATCGCAATGGCGAGTGTTCAAAAATCTTCATCTTGTCATGCAACCCCTTTGCAGTATGCATTCAAAGATCATAGGCAACCTTTATCATAGCACCAGCCACTTTAAAATATCTGGGAGAAATTAAACATTGTCATGAACACATTGAGAGATTGGTTTCTTCCAGCCAAACAGTACTTGTTTGTATAGGGTCAAATATATATTAAGCGGCCGCAACATATTTTATTTTGATAAGTAAACAAAACTTTAAAAGCAACAAAATTGATTTTGTTTAACCTACAAAATACACGCTTGAATAAACAAAACCTCTGTGTTGGGCCAACAAAATATTTAGATGAATCAACTTTATATATTTTATTGGCCAGTCATTTGATTACCTTCATTCGAAAATACCGTTAAAACATTGTTTGTCATTTTTGTGACAATTAGGATAGTACAAGTATTAATGTTTTTATTGATGCTTAACAATGATGTAACAAAACTAATATAACAAGTTCAACTGGAAACTAAAACGTAAAGCTGTAAAACTTTTAAATCGTTTTACGTACGTTGTTTAGTATTTGAATGCATCTGTATTAAAACCTTCTCGCTAATTAGTAGTCACGAGCGGAGGTTAATAGAGTGTGGCGCTCGAGCGAGACGAACTTGGTTCGAGTCTCGGTCGGGCTTTCACTATTTCTACAATAAACGATACTGGTTAATGTGTCGCGCGCAGAGCCGAAGAATTCTTTAGTTGAACCAAACAAGTCTTAAAATCTGGGGTAACCAGATAAGAAATACTAAGTAATTTTCTTTCAACAACCAAATATTTAATAGCCCCTAAACAATTAGTTAACTTGGTTTCGCCAAACAAACTAGGTTTTATTAAACCAATCCTTTCTCTTAGTTCATGTATCAGAGATACAGTTTCTCGACCCAAAATATGATTAATAATAAGACATAATTTTCTTACTGACTTGGTTAAACAAATAAAGTTGTATCTTGAATGCCAGAAGTTAAAGAAAAAATTGCGTGTAGGGGAGGGAACCTAGGTAGATATTATTTTCCACGGGTTTCTGCTATACATACAGCATTTAAAAAATCTCTTAAGAACTTCGACTTTACGCAAAGCTGATTAGAGTTAAAACTATCTCAAAATATATAATTCTACAGTAAATAATTTCTTTCTTTCAAGGTCAACGCTAGAAATAAGAAGCTAAAAAAGTTCATTACCAAGTAGTTTCATACAAAATAACAGCACGCACATACACAATTTTTCAACAAGGTTTGTTACCGCATGAGAATTTTGAATCCTTTTTTTAAATGAAGGTAAATAACCATTCGACACCATTCTTTGAAACCACTCCAGCTTATATTTTAAAGTGATTATACCAAACTGTAAAACCAGATATACTTTAACGTATTTTCTAATTAACCAAATTAAATACTTGTTTTCTCGTTTTCCATACCACAAGTGTGTGTTCTCAAATGTTTCCTCTTGAAAGTCTTATTTTTATTTTATTTTTTATTTTTATTTCTGGAGTTCTCTTCAGCATCTAGCAAAGCATCACTTTGTTGCAACAACAATTGGCCAGAAGCGCTGTGAGGCTGCAAAATTAAAAGTAGTTAAGCTTCTTAGCGTTTGAAAACACTCTTCTTAAACCTATTAATTTCTTTGTTTCTCTACTTGAAAACTCACTCACAATTCATAGCAGCAATGTAATTAATTTTAGCTTCCTAAACTGACGTAGATAAACAAGAATGTAAAGTGTATCTCGTCCATTTTTCTTAGAAATACAGATAGTTAATTTTTCTCTAAACATTTCTTTTTAGTATTGAGTTATACACATTTAAATTTTAAAAAAAATTATTTTCAGTTTTTGATATTTTTAAGTTGTTGCTGCAGCAATGAACTGTCTCCAATATTCACCTTATNAAAAAAAATTATTTTCAGTTTTTGATATTTTTAAGTTGTTGCTGCAGCAATGAACTGTCTCCAATATTCACCTTATTTATTTTCAAATTACCGACATTAGACATAAATCAACTTTTTAACAGAAAGAGACACTTTTGTATAAATTCGTGTTTCTTTTCTTTATCTTGATTTATTTTTTCGTATTCCTGATTGATACAAATATTCTGTAATTCTCAACAGTTTTCTCAATTTTTAAAATAGTTGCCTACAATATTTCCGGCTTCTTTTTTGGTAGTAATAGAAGGCTCATGAAAATATATTTGGATTTCTATTGAATTACTTTAATTCTTTGGGTACTTAAACTAAACTGAGGGACCTTTAAACATTATTTTTGTAAAAGTTATAAATTATTTAGTGTTTAAAAATGTATATTTTATGGATTTACTTACAATATAATTAATATTATTTGGTAATATATAATGAACCCTTGGTGAACCAAGCATTTCCTTTTAAAGTAGCGTGTTTCGTATGATTTTGAAAACGCGCTATGAACAGTGCCATTTACTGTATAAACATTATGTTGCACGCAATGTAGGTTTACGAAGTTATTCAAATGTTAACGATAACTACGGTTGCGAATCCATCAGAAAATTTGTCTGTATATGTCTGTACAAACGTTTGTAATATTTGCATGTGCATCTATCTTCTATANCGAATCCATCAGAAAATTTGTCTGTATATGTCTGTACAAACGTTTGTAATATTTGCATGTGCATCTATCTTCTATATCTACGTTTTTGCAGGTAATAGTTCTCATTTTCTTCGCATTATTTGAACCATTCACCCCGTCTAAGACAAATTTGATGTTCCGGTAATGTCTAAGAAGTACACTAAAGTTTAATGTTTTCGAAGTACGAGAAATAATGCTTCAAAAATTTAGCGGCGCTAAAAAAATTAGCTTTTTTCCAAAACGTTTATCATGTATGCAGTTTCAAAAAAAGGAAATTTGATTCCTAAATTTGTAAGCTTATATTCTGAGCCAAAGTAACTAACACGCCTTTAAAACTGCATATAATAGTGTATTTTAATATTTAAATTCGGCCGTTCGGTGTGGCAACCAGTTCTCTGTACTATCTGTCGCATAGCAGACAACGTTTACCAGTAACGTAAGTACTTTTTGTTGGTACCCCAGCCCCTTCAGTCTACTTCTCCTGCCAAATCACGCAAGTAGACGTCAGCCATGAATCCACACGCTAATCAGTCGCCAGTTATGCACTGCAAAAGTCCTGCGACGTAGAGTAAACAAATACAAGAGTTCGACAGAATTCAGAAAATGGCTTGGCTTNTATGCACTGCAAAAGTCCTGCGACGTAGAGTAAACAAATACAAGAGTTCGACAGAATTCAGAAAATGGCTTGGCTTGCAGCAGGTATTACACGAAAAGATGTTCCAGAGCAGCTAAATGTCACGCAACGCCGTGTGCCTAAGTGTGACTCAAGTACACAGAGGCTGGCAAAGTGAGCAACGAAAGCAGTGCAGCTACTGTCCTCCAGTTACCGAGCAATCTATATTCCCCGGCGACCAATTTGAAAGGCTTAACTACAGATGCTTGTACTTCTTATCAAACAGTGCCCGGAAGATTACATGGTATCCGCTCTAAAATACCTTATATAAACTTTGCATTGCACTGAGAGAACCGAGCTCAACAAAGGCTCTGAGTCGTTACTTATTAAAATTGAACCGTATCAGAATGGAGGAGCGAGATGTTTGGTAATGAGACCAAGACTGAGATAAAACCTGCCGCCAGGTGTACGAGAACATGAAGTACCTCCGGAAGACTCTAAACAATGTGGCCATTTTTTTCAAGTTACTCCCTTCGCATGTAGAAGTGTCATGCTCTGGTCTGGAATAATAATCGGACGACGTATCCCTCTTATTCCTACTAATAGTACTCTGGCTCGTAAATGATACGTTCAGTACTGTAGAGTCTATACGTCATCGTTAAGGCGTATGGAATCGCTTTTCGAGAGCACTTCTTCAAAGCAGATGGCAATGGAGGAACTCGCCGTATTATGAAAGTGCATCGGTATAAGTGCANTTTCGAGAGCACTTCTTCAAAGCAGATGGCAATGGAGGAACTCGCCGTATTATGAAAGTGCATCGGTATAAGTGCGATAGGGTATCCATAGGACATGCTGAAAGTAGCAGTTTCAAATCGTCCAATCCCAAATGCTACGCTGCGATATCATACGGATTATGATATACAACTTGTCACAAATGGCGGATTGTAACATTGGGGTTGCGTATGCAAAAGGTGAAGAAAATAAAAGGGCAATTTTGTATTACGGCCAACCGTTTGGTCGCAGAGGCTCCATGAAGCTAGCATATGATCGTATGTAGATCCCCGTTATACTACTATACAAAGGCGTTAAATTGTAATGTTTTGAATATCAACACTCTACTGTTGCCTGCAAGATTTCCAGATACCTTAGTATTTTCCTTGTGGGGTAATCTTAAGGAACTTGTCTACTAGGATACACAAAATGAAATTGCCGATATGGTGGCAAAACTTCCATGACGTGAACACCACAATTTATTAGAAAATTATAAATAATGGACAAGGCAATATTCTGTGTCGTGTGGCCGAATGACCGCGAATAGGCTATTGACACTTTGGAAATCATAACTAATCCCGTCTGTCTAACAAAGTGTTGCGGGTTTCTACTGTAGACCGCTAGCTCGGCTCTTACTTGTACTATAGAGTGGTATGCATTAAGGTGTCATTACATACAGCAATGTATCACATGTGGAACTTTGCAATGCCTTTATCAAAGTACTATTATGCAGCTGATGCGGTACCCCACGCACCATCATATGCTAAATTCATGGGGCCGCTACGACCAAATGGTTGGTCATAATATGAAAAATTACCCGTATATTTTTGTATCAGTTTTCACTTCTCTATGTAACCACTTTGTTAAAATCCGCAATTTTTTTTCCACGACATAAATAAGTTGGATCCGTTCATTACAAAATCATATTGATGACATGATAAGAAGCATACATCATTGGGTATACATGCGGGAAGGACATAACATATCTAAAACATGATTATTACCATTGAGAGTATCAAATCACAAGGTTGTAGTTTTCAGTGACAGGAGTAGTAGAGAATATATTTGGTGTTGTATGTTATTAGTGGAATTGTTTGCGCTTTTGTAGTTTTAATTTTTGTCTCTTACTACTGTAACAACATTACTGTGTGGAATATAAAATAAAAATTGAGTAAAAATGTTTGTTAAGATTTGTTTAACGGATTGTTGGCAGCATTTATAACATAACGATTGTGAATTGGAATTTGATTGTTTATTTTCACGTTGGCTGCATTGCAAATGGAAATTCAATCTGGGCAAACATATTAAAAAATATTTTCGCCCCCGAATCGTATTTATAATTTAAATTGTAAGGAGGTAAGCATGTTGTATTTACAGTATACGGCGGTAAAAATTATTACTAACACTTCGAGGACTATATCTCTGTGTGGCTGAGGCTATAGTGTTATACATTTTTAATATTAAGGAAAGTTTGCTACGATGTAGTTTAATTTTTGTGGTACTTATCAGGGGCTTATTCGCATTTTCGATGCTTCGTGAGCGCTGCACAATTTCGAAGGAAATTGCCGTTAAAGTTGACATTTACATTGAATATTCCAGTTAAACGCAACTGTTGCATTTGTTTGCATTTTATATATTTGGAGAATAAATAGGAAAGTTTGAAGTTGTAGTTGAATTGCGTGAACTAATTGCTTATGCCACCGATTTCATGTACTCATTTTTAGAATATTTGGAAATTATTAAGTTCATATGTCATGTGGTGTGAATTTGTTTATCAAAGTAAAAATGAAACTAATAAGGCTCTGAACTGAGAACCGTTCTATTGGTATTCATTAGAGTATTATAAAAATTATATGTTTCAATGGCAGATATATACGCAGCTAGGTAATTTTACATTTTAGCATATTTTCTATAAATAGCAGAAATTATCTGATAACTGAATTTCTGGGCTCAGATTATGTTGAAGTATTACTGTAAATATGCATGTTTGTTTTACATTAATTTTATTCTCCATTTTAAGGAAGGAAGTGAAGGAATCACTTTTTAGTCGGCTGTGATATTAGACGAACCAATATTTTTGTCACTTATTTTACCTAGTTTACTGTCTAGATGTTTTACAGATCTTTGCTAGTTCATTTAAGTTACATTTTATTTAATTTTTACAACCATTTGCCTTAGCAATCCCTTGCTTTTCATGATCCTTCACTGTCGTTTTACTGCAATCACTTTTTCCTTAAGACATTCGTGATTAAATACACCATCCTGCCTTTAAATCAGTACTTTATGAGGTATTTGCTTTATTTTTCACAGCAGAACTGAATTATATTTGTTCGAGTAAGTCACCTAATGTAAAGGGAAAAATATTTACACAGTGTCAGTTACAAATCTTGCCTTTTAGTAAACATTGCAGTTTTATTGCAGCAGTCAGTCATACCAGCAAAGGCAGTTTATGCCCTCCATAAAAGTAGATATTTCTGCCACTAGATGCCAGCCACTTTACTCGAAAACGCAAATACAATCACTTAAGTTCGTTGTTGNTCAGCCACTTTACTCGAAAACGCAAATACAATCACTTAAGTTCGTTGTTGAAACACTGTGTCTATGTGTAGGCGTGTGTGTAAAATTTCTTAAGTTAACACGATGCCTTGTAAATTCCTTTTCGTAGTCAAGATAGATTTAAAATGTAAACCATAAACCTCCCGCTACAGTGGCTGACNTTATTGCAGCAGTCAGTCATACCAGCAAAGGCAGTTTATGCCCTCCATAAAAGTAGATATTTCTGCCACTAGATGCCAGCCACTTTACTCGAAAACGCAAATACAATCACTTAAGTTCGTTGTTGAAACACTGTGTCTATGTGTAGGCGTGTGTGTAAAATTTCTTAAGTTAACACAATGCCTTGTAAATTCCTTTTCGTAGTCAAGATAGATTTAAAATGTAAACCATAAACCTCCCGCTACAGTGGCTGACAGCCATTAATGGCCGTTATACAGTAAGGTGCGCGTGTCGTCTGTAGCGAAGGCAGAGAAGGCGCAATTAAGTGGGACAAGAGGGCCTTGATTACAAGTAAATATGTATTTGCCTAGAATTGTTCCAAAAAGATTATTAATGTGGCGTATTTACGAAAGTATGTAAAAACTATATCATTTTAAAAGAATATTTCAAGTTGGATTTTCCTTGAAAATTATTATGTTTCGTTTTCCAAATCTAACTTACTTTATTCTCCATGGGAAATTTTCTGCACTTCGTTTAGGGCCGTAATGGGCAAAGTACGGCCCGCGGGCCAAGTGCGGCCCTTCAGGCTAGTCAATCCGGCCCGCAACATGGTTTTGAATAACCCCTACAATTACACATAGGATAAAATGTATTTTCTGCGTAGCTAGAATAGAATAACGGTTTCCTTCTCATTGCGTTTTAAGTACGGAATTATCACATCTAGTATTAACTAAGTTTGCGTAGTGCCGTTGTAGATGTCTGTAGTTCGGTAGCATAGCGATGTGGAGTACAATGCGTGTGTTGCTCGGCTAAATTCGGAACGAATCGGGCACCATCATTTTCGTTTCGTCTGTTCTTGAGAACCTTGAGGTCAGAGTAGTTCGGACAGTCACGTAGTCAATGTCAAGTCACCTCTGCGGCTGTCTCTCTGGCTTGTGTTTCTATAATTTTGCTGTGTTGGTAGTGTTTGTTGACATTTTTGATCGTTACAATGGCAAGTAAAAAACGTAAAGTTTATTCAGAATGTCGTGTTTTTACAGATGACTGGACTTGGAAATACTTTTTCACGCCTACTAAGGATAAACCTGTGTGCCTTATTTGCAATGAAGCTGTAGCCGTATTCAAGGAATTCAACCTCTCACGACACTTCATGACAAAACATAACAACGCCACTCATGAAACTATGACCGAAGAAGAACGGAAGCAAAAAGCAGGAGCTCTACGTAAAAAACTATCAGGTCAGCAAAATATTTGTAAAAAACAAAGCTGTTCTCAAAAGCCAGCTACACATGCCAGTTACGTTGTAGCATACAATATTGCAAAAAGTAACAAAGCCTTTTCTGATGGCGAATTTGTAAAAACTTGTATGCTCCAAGTGTGTGACATTTTGTGTCCTGACAAAACAAAGGATTTTGAGACAGTAAGTTTGTCTCGAAGAACAATTACTTCTAGAATTGAAGTAATTGATAAGCAGTTTGTCTCACAACTAGAGTCAAAGATAAGCGAGTTTAAATTCTGTTATTTTGCGTTGGATGAAAGTACGTACATAACTGACACAGCTCAGTTACTGATATTTATAAGAGGCATTGATGACAAATTGTGTTTTACTGAAGAGTTAGCTTGCATGCGTTCATTAAAGGGAACGACAAAAGGATATGACATTTTTAAAGAATTTCAAGAAACCATCACGTCTTTGAAAGTACCTTTGACCAATATTTGTAACATTACTACTGATAGAGCAACGAATATGACAGGGATGAAATCTGGTTTTGTAGACATGTTTAAGGAATCATTTCCTGGTAACGAAGTTGTGTTTCTTCATTGTGTCATATATCAAGAAGCTCTGTGTAAATCTGCTCTAGACATGAAACATGTGCTTGATGTTGTTATTAAGCTTGTTAATAGCATTCGTTCACGAGCACTCAATCATAGACAATTTCGAGAGTTTCTTGACTCATTGCAGTCTGAATATTCTGATGTACTTTACTACACTAAAGTAAGGAGGCTCAGTGCAGGACGGGATTTCGAACGGGATTTGGGATCTGAAAGACAAAATAATCTCTTTCATAGAAGAAAAAGGAATGGACGAGTGTGAACATTTGAAAGATATTGTATGGCTTTCGGACTTCGCATTTTTTACAGATCTTCTCAGTCACATCAATAAATTGAACCTTAAACTCTAGGGAAGAAATCAATTAATGCATGATATTTGGAGTCATATCAAGGATTTCAAAATGCAATTGAATCTATTTTCCAAACAAATAATCAAGAACGACTGTACTCATTTTCCAAGACTAAAAACTATTGCAGTTAGGGAAGACAAACTTAGGAGCTATGAGAAAAGCCTGAAATGTCTTAATGAAGCATTTGAACGAAGATTCCAAGACTTCAAAGTTATCGAACAGGACCTGGACATTTTTAGCATGTAATTTAATGTGGATTGTGAATCAGTCAAACCAGAATTGCAGCTCGAACGGATTGAGTTGCAATGTAACACTGAATTGAAGCAACTATTTCTTAACGTTTCTAAAATTGAGTTGTACAATGCCCTGTCAAAATCAGGTTTCCCAAACCTAAAATCTCACGCTCAGAAGATAATTGCGATGTTTGCATCTTCCTACATCTGTGAACAGGTGTTTTCTACTATGAAGCTTTGCAAAAACAGCGTTAGAAACCCATTGACTGACCACCATTTAGCTTCACTACTGCGAATCAGCTCATCCCAGTTTCTACCAGATTATGAAAAATTTTTAGAAGCTCAGCCACAGTTTCATTTGTCACATTCGCCTTCATACTCTTCTAAAGAATAATCAATTTTTGTAACTTTTTTCTACGTTTTTTNCAGTTTCATTTGTCACATTCGCCTTCATACTCTTCTAAAGAATAATCAATTTTTGTAACTTTTTTCTACGTTTTTTGCTATTGTAGCATATACTATAAGTTGTGTGTGATCTAAAAATCAAAAATAAAGTTTATCACTTATAAAAANTTTTTTGCTATTGTAGCATATACTATAAGTTGTGTGTGATCTAAAAATCAAAAATAAAGTTTATCACTTATAAAAATTTATTTTGTTCAATTTTTTTTTTCGTCCCGCCTAGATAATTTTTTATTTTATCTGTCCCTCCCCTTAAAAAGTTTGCCCATGTCTGGTTTAGGGTAAATGAAGCACAAATTTACACAGAATGTAATTCTATAACACCGACGGACTGCAGCTGCGTTTTGTCACGAAGCCTTTAATAAAATTACCGCCACTATGAAATTGTTTCATACGAAGCGTTGGTCATAATTACCACGTTGATGTTGCGTTAATTTTCGTGACGCGAGAACGCTATTGGTTTCTTGACAACGTTTTGTTCAGAGTCAAAAGTGTATTCCTGCATTACCGTTCATTTTAGCAATTCAAGATTAAATTATTTAACAGGAAAGTGTAGAGCCTGGCAGTTAATAAACACTTATCCCAGTGCATGCTACGTACGACGCTGCACTGCATTTAATAGCACCAAAAGCACGCGAAGTTGACTAAGTGAATATCTTATAACTCGGCTTCACCTCTTTGCAGAAATTCTTCGTTTTCGCGTCATANCACGCGAAGTTGACTAAGTGAATATCTTATAACTCGGCTTCACCTCTTTGCAGAAATTCTTCGTTTTCGCGTCATATCTTTGGATTCACAATATTAACTGAAAATGTGCGATTATAGATAATTTTCATTTTACGAGTTGATTAATAACTTGTGCGTAATTTTGATTGTATGTTATCTGCCTCTTGTAAAAAAGTCAGGAACATACTTATATTGCATCAATAACATCCTGCTTTATTGCAAGCAGGAAATAACACACAATTGAAATTAGACACAAAACTACTAAACAACTAGTAAATTGTAAATTTTCTACNTTGCAAGCAGGAAATAACACACAATTGAAATTAGACACAAAACTACTAAACAACTAGTAAATTGTAAATTTTCTACGATGAAACATTTCCATTAGTACTTCTGAAACGGAAATTTTGACATGAAAACAAATAATGTTTGCATGACATGTTAAGCCGAGCCTTAAGAGAAGTACACATACGAAATGTGGGTGACATTAGAAAGTACACTTTCAAAGAACTGTCTGCATTGTGAAACAAAGTATCACCACCCAGCAGTTTCTGTGAACAGCGTCACTTAGGATGCATACGTGATTTCTGTGGTTATCTACATCGTTCGATATTCGAACATCGTGGCACACTGAGCGCTTTCGCGTCTATAGGCTGTTCACGGTAAAGTGAGCA
Source organism: Clitarchus hookeri (assembly GCA_002778355.1). Classification (NCBI taxonomy): domain Eukaryota; kingdom Metazoa; phylum Arthropoda; class Insecta; order Phasmatodea; family Phasmatidae; genus Clitarchus; species Clitarchus hookeri. The sequence goes on from NQII01002167.1 coordinate 80,489, forward strand.
CATTTTAGGCCCTAATTACTTTTTCCTTGCAGCCATTTTTTATACTTTAACCAACTTTTCAATATATACTGCTAAGTAAGTTATAATTACAGTGTGTATATTTCACCACACTCGTAAGTTAACGTCCAAGGGTAAAATTAAATATATTTATTGTCTATTATTCCAAATGGGAGGGCTTTCAAAAATGCTCACTTTACCGTAAATAGCCTATATTCTTCTGTTTATGACAAAGCGTGCTCACAAATCTTGCTTTTGGAAGCTTAGAATCGTGTGCGCATCAGACGACAATGGCAATATGCATTCCCTGTCGTAATATTAATTGAATGGATATTCAGTAACAATTTCAGTACTTTTCGGTATGTGCGCAACGAATCTCTAAAAGGATACATAATTAAGCTCATTTTCCTTTCAAGTATCTCCCGTTATAATAACGCATGAACAAAATTATTTTACGTTCTCGATTTCAGACACGCAGCTTGATAATTCTGCGTCATACCATCAAAACGTACCAACTTAATGCGGCTCGAGAGTCAGTTACGATAACGCATGTTCACGTGTGCTACCACGACGCCATTTTTTTTAACACCTTATTCTTCTAGAGCAATATGACTCCCACGCTTCAAAAACCGCTACGTTTAGTTCATAACTAATAGATTGCGTTAAAATTAATTCAAAATTAACGTCATGGATTCTTGTGACGTCATCTATTATTATGATCACTAAACGGATACCTCAAAATAACAATAGCATGTAATTAGAAAATGTCGACGAATGTGGTGTCATTTTGTGAAAAGTGTTTAATGTTATCAAATATCACTATAATCAGTTAATATTTGTTGAATATGAAAACAATTTATTGAAACAATCGTGCGTTTTAGAGTATCGCATTGTAATTTTTGGAACAGTGACTTATAGGTAACGCCAGCTGTTTTTCGCGAAAATATTTCATGACTACTTGTTTTCCAAAACACTAGAGCTCGAATCCACTTTCGTGATTGGATGGTTTTTATCGTCACGCATGGCAGGTTTCTGCCCGCGAATCACGGACACACAGTGTTGGAGTTACCCAATTCTGATTGGTCCAGCCAGTCACTTGAAAACTGTCTCCCTAAAAAGCCGCGCGTCCAATAACCAAAAGAAAAGGGCACGTATGCCATAGGACGTCGGAGTCTAGCCTTCGCGTATATCTTTTCGCGAAAAACAGGTTGTCCTACTTATAGATGTAGTTTTTATTGTGGCTATTAATTCCTTGGTAAAATGTTGCCGGATCACATGCAAGGAATGGAAATAAATCAATTATGGTCTTCAAAAGTGAACCAACTCCTTGCGGTTGTCTGCAATTTGCCAAACAATTCTACATAAGGATATTCCTTAAGAGATCGTCAAAGAAAAACTCTTCCCACTGGGCAAAAGAGAGTGAGGTTGTTAGAGGCTTAGGCCATTTTAATTTTTCAGGATTCCTCTAACTTAAAAAATTATAAATACGAACCTCAAAGTTTACATGTCCCGTGTATTTTCAATATTTGCTTTATTAAGAGAATACTACCACTTGTCACGAGAACATTAAAAAATTAATCTAAACTAATACCTTTTTTGTTTGTTTTGAAATGCAAAGTCCATATATTATATTTGAGGTCATCTATGAAGTGAGGCTCATGCCAAACGGCCCTGCTGGTTCTCCGTGTAATTAGACCTTATAAAAAGAATACAACATTCGTATTAAAAAAAACTATTTAAGTCCCCGCCCGTTTGGAGTAGGCGGGGCTGACGGCTGAGTGGTGGAGAGGGCAGCTTGCTTCGCCAGCATCCTTGCTTCATGGTCCCCAATGGAGGGGCAGAAGACGGCAATCACAGAACTTACAGACCTCGAGGGAGAAACACGAGGAATTCACCGGCAGTCCTTGGAGCTTCCAGGAGGGGAGAAAAAGAGTGGATTTCGGTGGAGGGTGTGGCTGTAACCCCCAGAGGAAGAAGCGTCTAGTACACGACGATGGATGCTAAAGCGAAGTTTTGCCCCGTCGCGCGCCCTGACAGCTGCTCAAGGGCTGGAGGATAAAAGGCGAAGGCCGGAGGGAGGGGTTTGTTCGAAGTACGGAGCTAGGCAACAGCGGAGAAACTTGGCTTGGCGGCTTCCACCCCGGCGTGCGCCCCTAAACTTTTATAACGATACCACATTAACAAATTTAAAACCAATTACTTCAGAGATTTATTCTGCTTTTTGCGCAAGTTTTTCTTCTCTGGTCTAGTTAATAAATTGTTGAAAAATCCGCAGGGAGGATGGGTGCGTAGTTCGTGGTTTGTTACATGCGGAAACGTTTAACTAGAAATTTATTGGTTAGCAATATCAAATAATTGTCAATCGGGAAAGGCAAATGTCCTGCTTACCCTTTTCCCGGGAAGTTTTCAAAGGAAGAATAACACGCTGAATGTAGGCCTATTTTATTTTTTCAATGCAAATCTTACTTTTAATTTAGCGTTTTCTCAGTGAATGATGGCGTTCTTCTTACGAAATTCGCCATCTTGGACAACACGACATTGAAATTGGCACATGATGCTCTATATTATAACAAGTGAAGTCATGATAAATTAAAAAGTAGACAATGAAGTTATGTATGGTCCATTACTATAAAAGTGTCGACATGTTATTTAGCACTGCTATAAATGTATTGACACTTCCTTACTTTTAAATAGTTATTTCTGTAGATATTCTAAAACAATGATTTGCAAAATAATTGTTTTNGTATTGACACTTCCTTACTTTTAAATAGTTATTTCTGTAGATATTCTAAAACAATGATTTGCAAAATAATTGTTTTCAAATTTATTTTTTTTTATTAATTTTAATGGAAAAAACTACATTGTTCATTCTGGTGTAATTTTACAATGGAGTTAATTGTGACCGCGTAAGCATGAATCACAACTTCGTTAATTATAGTTGTTCAGTTCTGTGCATATTTTAAAGCCCGTGCTTTACTATNTCGTTAATTATAGTTGTTCAGTTCTGTGCATATTTTAAAGCCCGTGCATTACTTTTTGCGTAATACAAGCAAAAACTAATTAAATAAATGCAACATTTACAAACTTAAAACTCCCACTTTTGATACGATGCACGAAGGGGTATAACGTTTTGAAACCTGACCAAAAATTTTTGTTAACCGTTTTTGTTTTTATATTAAGCTTAGTTATCTTTATTTCGTTATTTACTGATCGTTCAATGAAAATACAACTTAAAAACGTTATTCTTTAATACAACGTAAATTTATGTTCATACAAAAAATTTTGCAAAAAAGTAAAACCATAACGAGATTGTACTTTATAGATTCCTTCATATAAAACAAGGCGTTAAAAATAAAATTTTAAAAAATGCTTTAAAAAAAATTATAACAATGTATGTTTTATTTGTATAGTAAAGGTATAATAACTTATATTCTGTGTCTTTTTCTGTGAGTGCTTTCATATCCTCAACCATATTCTCCTCCTGCCCATCCTGCTCTTCCCCTCTCCTTGCTCTTTTTCCGTATTATTCGTGTCTGAACAGATCTTGGTATCTCAGATAGCATAAATTGCAGAATTTATTTGTAAAATGGCTTCTTCCTCCTTTGTGCGTCTTTCTTGAGCAGCTCAAGAGAGGATCGGATATTATTAGGAATGTATTCAACACATTCCTGTTACACTGTTTACGAGTAAATTTTCTCAAACACATTTGTGTATACTACCGAAAATGTTTATTCCTTGCTTCAACAGCCTCTTCAGAAATTTTACGAATAGGAAATAAGACATGTTTAATTACGGTTGCCTCTTGCATTGATACTTTACGTATTGTTGCTCTCAAAGGGTGGCATCCAAATAATTGTGCAGGGAATTTAGCCGTTTCTTTTGCAAACTGCTCGATTTTCAATGTATTTATTTTGTTCCCATTGGGAAAACCTCCTAATATGTATTACTCGAAATTTGTTAATGAAATTTATGTTTATTCCAGTTATCCGAAACGAAGTGACAGTACCTGCGAAAAATTATTTTCAGTAATTTCCATTATTCGTGTTTCCGAATCTTTGTTTCGAACTTTTGCTTGAAAATTATCTATTTACATCAGTTAGGCTTAAAGTGGACTCTTAAATATATGGCACAAGGTAATCCATTTTGAATCTTTATTTTATCAGGCTTAAGCTGAGACTTATTGTATTCCTTACTATGAGTGTAAATTGACCATAGACCAAACATTTGCGTCAATATAGTAAATTTAGAAGGGCATTCGACCATCGTTTTGTAAACATGCCGTTTACTTCGTTAGCAAAACGGCCAATCATTCATAGCATTTTTTTTTCCTTTTTTTCTTTTCAAAATAAAATGTAAAACTTTGGCAACAACTTGGGTGATGGGGGGGGAGATTTTTCCTTCGTTATAATATTAGCGTTACTGAAATATCACAATAAAATAAAAATTGCTGGCAGATAAAGCCTGACAGACTATCAAAACCACGTTTCAGTATTATAAATTATATCTGTCTTTGACACTATATACTAGATAAGAAAACTTGAGTACGTTACTTAATTAATTGAAATTATGTATAATACAATAGCCTGCGTAAAGTACGTATAGTGGCAGCTTTTAGCATGATTCTTTGATAACGCTTCGGCTCTAACCGGCAAAATGACCTCGCCGGAGGTGAATCATACGCACTATATAGCTGTAGCATGATGTGAGTGTTAGCTGTCGAAAGTTATCATTGTCATTGTTGTTAAAAAAATTGTTTTGTTTTCAAACACTTGGCCTGATTTTGCGTTGTACGAGACGGCGATAAGATATAAAACCATTTCTCCTAAATAGTTTTAAATTTTGCTGACAGGAAGCCAGTCATCAAAGTTAAAATATACGTAGTTAGGGACTGAAAATTTCCCTAAATGTCGATATTGTATGTGTTTAGTTAACTGCATGCCAACTTAACCATAATAGCGTTAACTTTAAATTATTAAAACGAGGTTTGATGTTTTTGTGGAGTTCGGTATCTAAACAATTCAACTAGTAAATTATAGATTCTGAAGTATTTGAGAATAACAGCGATCCAAAAATTGTGTCATTTAAAGAGGAATGGAGAAGCTTTTCAATTCTTTACGTCTCGGAAAGTGGTAATGACATAGGGTTTTGGCATCCCNATTTAAAGAGGAATGGAGAAGCTTTTCAATTCTTTACGTCTCGGAAAGTGGTAATGACATAGGGTTTTGGCATCCCTTCTTTCACTTCGTCTCCCATGATGACTTCGTTGCAACGATAATATCATGTCATTTAAAGATCATTTCTTTCGTCCGTTCCCCAACTTCGCCATTTCACCCATTTATATTAATCAGCCTGCTTGCTTGATACCTGCCGTATAACATTCGTTCGTAACTTCTACAATGCAGAAGAAATTTATTTTTTGCAAAAATGTCTAACTTTGTTACATAAGTTTATCTGCTTCAGTTCACATGCGATCGAGAAAATTCTCATTCTTTGCTTATGGGCTTTTCCTCTTTGTCTCACAGTATAAATTCGTAATTTATCAAGAAACATGCTGTGGCAAAAACATTCATGCAATCATAATTCTGTAAAACTCTTATACTGTTAGAATTATGCATCTTATTGTTTATGTGCATCTTATATCTCTTGGTACCTTCAACTCAATCGTCTATACATATATCTCGGTTGGGCAAAAATAGCATATATAACATTGCCGCAACGCATATGCCAGCCAATTACGGATATATTAAAAACATAATATTTGACACAAGTGCGATACCATCGTGGCCTATTATTTTATTAAAATTCTCAAGCACTTGAGGTTAAGGCCAAGTCTTTTAAGAGATGCATGCCTAACATTTACGATCCTTAATAACTAAATTGGCGATAAACCACAAATACCTGATATAACTAAAGTTAATCATCTGTTAACAGTTTTTTAAAGCAGCAAGAGCGTATTTCACGTATTATATTGTAAGCATTAATGCCGAACATTTGCGAATCATCACGGGCAAAAGTAGCGAGATGATGAATCATACTACTAGATTGCGCGGCACTATTAATTCACAGTAATATACAAATGTAGTGTCCACTGCTCTTTTGCATGGTTTACTCTCAATTTAAAATTATCATAATATTGTAGGATGCAAAGAGTATTCTTTGCTTTATATTTCTAAGCATGGCGTCGCCAACTTTCCAGCTCGTGCCGTTCAGATCCAATATTGACACACTGATATCATATAAAATCTTCACTGATATTACGGAATTCATAGAGTTTTTACTGCCACGTCCAGGCTATAGAAGAGCGCGTGNTCATATAAAATCTTCACTGATATTACGGAATTCATAGAGTTTTTACTGCCACGTCCAGGCTATAGAAGAGCGCGTCTTATCAACATAAGAAACCAAAATAACACTTAAATATATATTTCGGAATAATTACGTTGCAGCGTTGGAGAGTAAAAACATAATTAAATGCAACAAATGGCTTAGAAATTCTTTTTCAGACTTTTCTCGATGATAAATATTTTACTCTTATTTTAAACACATATTCCCACATATAAGATGGCGATCAAGTTTATTTCGAAATAGCAAACACTGCAGTACAATGAGGGTTGCTTTTTTCTTCCAAGAATTAAGACAAATAAAAAAAAAAAAAAAAATTACATGAAATTAGTTTGCGGGAAAGTTTCATCTGAAACTCGTAATTTTAGTCACGATAACATAAGAGCCCATATGATTCATGAATGTGTGCACATCTTATTCTAAGAACCAACGTTTTCATTCGCTACCCGCGACGTAACATCACGGTTGTTAACATTATCTTAGGAACAACCTATTTCGCCCGTGAAGTAGACAGCCTCTCATAAATAATTCAGTTACACGGTTATCATTTTTCTACGGTCCGCTCTAACGTGTACCATCAACTATGTAGATGTTTGAACCTGGCAAGCGTCTTCCCCGCAACATTGGGTTCTTTGTTGTTCTCCCTTTTTTATGTTTTTAAAAAAGAAAAATCTGAAAGTCCCCAGGCACCCAACTAGCTTTTTTTACATTAAAGGCTGTTCATGTTAAACTGAGCATTTTTAAATGCCTTGCTTGAGATATATTTGTATTTACATCGAGTATTCTTCCACCATATGTAAAATCAACATTTCCACGAGCCTCGACACTTTATTCATGAGCCAGTCAAGTGAAACGCTAAAATTATTAGGAAAGTAAATATTTTACAAATTTGCTTATTTTCACGCTTATATTCATTTAAAGAAAAACAGAAAGAAAATATTTAACAACTTTAGTTTTTTTAAATATTTACCAACACACTTGAATAAACGTTGAGACATGGGACTACTTTCCCTCTGTCGTTACCAACTATACTGGGCGCTTGCCAGTCAATGTGCCGATTAAAATAGTACATGCAGGTATGGGCAGTGACATTTTACAAAGGTTGATTTCGAAAGTTCTCAAGTTATCATGAACAGCCTCTACACTGCATTACCAACAAGACAAGGGAACTATGAACTCATAATAAGTCACAATTTTAATTATTTCAATTTTGGCAAAATCAATATTCTGACATAAGAACGAGTTCGTAGTTAAGTCGTTATGTCTGTTATGCTGTGTAAAGTTAATAACTTGTTGGGTATAGCGGTACTTTTGGAATTTTCCTTTTTAAGGACACGAACAGGCTAGAAAAACAAAAAATCCAATATGGTGGAGGTAGTTTCCCCTTAACGCTAATAAAATGTTTTATTTTTTATTTTAACCTTTGACATTTTTTTTCCGTCTTAAAATAAAAAGTGGGCTGAAAAAGTATGAGAATTGAAGATAATGATTTTTGCAGAGAGGTGGGATGAGCATTTGAAGTTAATATATTTCTTCGAATTAAATCTCAAAAAGAAACAAAATTAATACGTTATGCCACTACTCAAAATGATTGTTCATGTAATTAGAATGTCATGAAGACAGTTTCTTGGAAATTTGTTATTCGGAGTTCGTCTATTACAATCTTGGCTTTTAAGATAAAAATATTCATTAAAAAATATCTAGAAAGAAAGTTTTTTCCGCAGGTGAAACAAGTGTCCGAATTGAATGTGTTCGCCACATGCCGTTCCCGTGACGAAAATAAGCAATTAAACTGATACCAATTTGTGTTAATATTACTTTTGGAAATTTAACGAAACAAAATTTTAAGTTCAAATTAACATATTGCCTCTAAAAAAATTATGAATATATAATTTTAATTGATTTCATATTGATTATCATGTGAAATTAACATCGTGTGGCCGTGTACGCTGGAGCGATACGCACACGATAAGAGGAAATGGAATTAGGGATCGTCTCAATACAAATACCGATATGAACCTTAATGTGCATCAAGTCGTATGATTCTGAGCTGCCCGTTGCAATGTAGGACCCTTCGTCTTATTACTTTTACGTGCATTGAGATGATGCTCGTCAGAAAAAATGTTTTTTTTTATATATAATAAATGCCACTCAACATGTTAACGTTATTGTAAGTGTTCTTTCCTCGCATAAAAAAATACATTGCATAGTTTTTCCTTGATAATATGTCAAAATCAAAATTTTTTTAGGTTTTTGGGTCTTACATATGAAACAAACGAAAACATTTACAGGAAATGTTACAATTGCGACTGAAAGATCGTGTATTAGTTTGAAGGTATACTTAGCATACTTTATGTAACAAAAAGTACAAATCAAAAATATCTAAAACTTTTCTTATTTTGGGGTTTTATTAAAATTTACAAAATTATTTCATACAGTAATTAAAAAAACTCCTTGAAATAACTTATGGTTACTTATTTCAATGTTAATTATTTCATTTCTAAGAATTACTTTTTATTATTTCTACGTCCCAGACACACTAAAATTATGATTTCGTCATGGCACTATGCAAACATTTTGTGGTATAAACATTTTTATGTGAGGAGATAGTACTAGTAAATAATGTGTGTAAGTTGAACAGTATTTATTACATACATAATCTAATGAATTCCATGGTGACCAGCGCCTATAAACCAGTGATGCCATGCCCTAACATTAAATATTTTACTCGGAGGCCATGTGCAACACCTGTTCACTTGTTGTTTGCCATTTTCACAATGCCTTCCATAACATTCATTCCGAATTTGTGCTTCAAGCTTCTCTTTTGTAAGGGAAGATACAGTACTCTGTTAGCTTTCTAATTGTTAACGTAAGGAGCTACAAATCTCCAAACAATAATGAATTGTGAATAGAAACAAGTATAATTCCCTGTTACGATTTTTTAAAATAATTTTCAATATTAATTTGTATTTATTACGTCCAAGTATTTATGCATTTCGGCAGTACGGGGGACAACATTTTGCCTAAATAAAAAAGATACNTACGTCCCAGACACACTAAAATTATGATTTCGTCATGGCACTATGCAAACATTTTGTGGTATAAACATTTTTATGTGAGGAGATAGTACTAGTAAATAATGTGTGTAAGTTGAACAGTATTTATTACATACATAATCTAATGAATTCCATGGTGACCAGCGCCTATAAACCAGTGATGCCATGCCCTAACATTAAATATTTTACTCGGAGGCCATGTGCAACACCTGTTCACTTGTTGTTTGCCATTTTCACAATGCCTTCCATAACATTCATTCCGAATTTGTGCTTCAAGCTTCTCTTTTGTAAGGGAAGATACAGTACTCTGTTAGCTTTCTAATTGTTAACGTAAGGAGCTACAAATCTCCAAACAATAATGAATTGAGAATAGAAACAAGTATAATTCCCTGTTATGATTTTTTAAAATAATGTTCAATATTAATTTGTATTTATTACGTCCAAGTATTTATGCATTTCGGCAGTACGGGGGACAACATTTTGCCTAAATAAAAAAGATACACAAAAGTAACATAAACGGGTTTCGAGCCCATAAACTCGTTTTTTCGAGTATTTACTAAACGACCTTAGCGAAGAAAGCTGCTTATCTTGGTTTGGTTTACGCAAAGGAGAATCTACCTGCAGTGAATACTTTCCTAGCGGGCTAAAAGTTTTGTGTTGGTCTGAAGGCAGTGAACCTTTTATGCGTATTTTATGTGCGTGCTGTGTTCGTTCTTTATGGGCAAAGTCCAAAAAGTAAATCACAACTTGCAGCGCAGTTCTTGCGCGAATGCATAAATAAGTTCCGCAAATATTTTTTTTACTCCCTCCCTCTCATTCACGTTTCCCCTTTTCTTTCAAAAGAACTCGGTGAACTGTTAGCGCAAAGTGAAGTTTATTTTGGTAGGAAGTTTACGAGGGAAATCTTACGTAAATGCAGAAGGAAGTTTTTGAAAACATGGCTGACTTACAGAAAAAAGACTGGAATTGGATAGGAAACTGAACAACTCTGAAGGTCGTATAAGATACTCTGAGCTCGTGCAAAAATTTGTTTTCGATAATGACAAGCTTGTGAGTGTTATGTTTTTCATGCAGTTTAGGCCTACCTCTCCATTGAAACCTAAGATCTGCAAGTCAAAAACATNTAGGAAGTTTACGAGGGAAATCTTACGTAAATGCAGAAGGAAGTTTTTGAAAACATGGCTGACTTACAGAAAAAATACTGGAATTGGATAGGAAACTGAACACCTCTGAAGGTCGTATAAGATACTCTGAGCTCGTGCAAAAATTTGTTTTCGATAATGACAAACTTGTGAGTGTTATGTTTTTCATGCAGTTTAGGCCTACCTCTCCATTGAAACCTAAGATCTGCAAGTCAAAAACATGTTTAACAGAAGTAGATAGAAATAGGGGCTCCGAGGACAAGGGCTAGGGACTAATTCACCTAGGCGCCACCACTATATTGCATTCGGCCATCTTTGATGATGTCACGGCCACCATATTTTATTCCACCGTCAAGGATGACATCACAGCCACCATCTTGTTTCCGGCCACCATACTGCCCACCATATTGTTTCTGGCAGCTATATTTCCTTCCATATTGTTTTCGTTAGTCATCTTGTCCGTCATCTTGTTTCCTAATTACTCACATTTGTTCGACCTTAGCTGCTTTCGCTCCACCCTGACATCTTGGATTTGATTTTATCATTCTCTATCATTCAATCCCTATATTTCTATGCTCTCACATTCATCTTTAGTCGTCTTCACTCCACCCGCCATACTGATGCCATTCTCTATCATTCAACCCTAATATACACCATCTTGTCATCATGCTTTATCATTCAATCCCTATTTGTTTATGCTCTATTCGACTCAAGTCGCCTACTATTACTCATTCTGTGACTTGTGCTCTACTTCCTTTGTACCACCCTCTTGGAATTCATTTTCTCAATTTCTGTGATTCCACTCCAATGTCCACCATCTTGTCCAGGCTCTATGATTCATTCCTTATTTTTTTACGTTCCTTCATTCTACCTTAGTCATCTTCGCTTAACCCGAACATATTTTTTGAACTGAGAAATGTTTCATGTTGTGTAGGACTTAAAATATATTTCGCCATGTGTAGGGTTTAACCACTGCATATAGGACTTAGAACATTTCTCATCATTATTACCTAATCTCACTTCACTTAAACCTACCTAACTTCATTTAACTAAACCTAACTTCACTAAACCTAACTTCACTTAACCCAACTTCACTAAACCTATCTTCACTAAACCTAACTTCACTAAACCTAACTTCACTTAACCTACCTTCACTTAACCAAACTTCACTTAACCAAACTTCATTTAACCTAACTTAACCTAAATTATCTTAATGCAACCTAAATACTCCTAACTCAACCCAACCTATCTTCACCTAATTCAACCCAACCTATCTACACCTAATTCAACCCAACCTAACTTCACCTAATTTAACCTAACCGACCTTCACCTTACTTCACCTAACCTAACATCTAACCTAACTTCAACTAACCTAACCTAAGTTAAGCTAACTCCAACTAACCTAACTTAAATTAACCTAACTTCACCAAACTCAAACTTACGTATCCTAACTTGACGTAACATAACATTACCTACCAAGGCATAATCTAACACAACCTATACATCATGTAGAACTTGTTGTCACTTTCATTCCACAGTTGTGTAGGATTATGAATATTTTTTGCCTCGTGTAAGACTCAGAATTTTTTTTTCATTTAGTTACTAATTTCTCATATTTACTCGACATCCACTTCGCTTAATCTAAATTCAGTTTTCTGACCTTGTGTGGGACTTGGAAAAATTACACATGTTTACCTAACCATACATAACCTAACATTCCCTACCTTGACCTGTCCTAACCTGACCTAGCNCTGACCTTGTGTGGGACTTGGAAAAATTACACATGTTTACCTAACCATACATAACCTAACATTCCCTACCTTGACCTGTCCTAACCTGACCTAGCTAACACTAATCAAACCATTGTGTATTCGCTTATTATATTTTCAACACTCATGAAGGAATCTGAACATTAAGTCACCTTCAACGTCCACTAGACTGGACATCTGTTGCACACGCTCCACACACCTTCTTGTGTAGGACATTTGTAACCACAAGGTGTGAGACTTCACCACTCACATCAACCAGAGAAAAAATCATTTAGTCACATAGTGTAAGACTAAATAAAACAATAAACATGTTAGCCCAACATAACTTAACCTAACTTAACATAACCAATAAAAAATCATACATAACCTAAAACAGTCTAGTAGCAGCAAGCACACTTATTTCACACAATTATATTATCAATTTAACTAATGTGAAAATGTTCCATGTCCTTTGCTTATCACCGACCTTGGAAGTATAGGCAAACAGAAAACCTTTAATCGGCACTTCAGCGCCCCCCCCCCCTTTTTTTTCACTACCAAACATAAAAAGAAAATGTCAATGCAAGCATAATTATCACTAAAATCGTATATAGTTCAAGAGTAACTCGGTCACCTTAATATCTACCGAGTAACCATACATTCCAGACCAGCTCATGAAACAAAAAAACATTTATGTCATCTATCAAACTAACTTTACTGATACCAGACCGCCCAACATACCAAACAGCCATACCATATGTTATAACACAGGAAAATTTCACCCATATTATTTAATCAAACCCCCTATAAAACCAATCATAAGATCTGACACACCAAACAAAACCACTAACATTCACCATACATACTTCAACCCTTTAGTGTTTACCGAAATAACCAACTATTACATATGGCACATGCCATCTGTTCTATCAACTGGCACCAGACACAATANTTAGTGTTTACCGAAATAACCAACTATTACATATGGCACATGCCATCTGTTCTATCAACTGGCACCAGACACAATATACTCATCCACACACATACCAGCCGACATAACCCAAGAAAAACTCAGCCCTCCGACACACACCAGCCTTACCAAAAAAATTATACCTACCACACATACAGCCTGCTCCACCATCCGACACCAGAAAAGTATACGAAAAACAGTACCACTTAACATTTTCACAAAAGAATCCCCGAATTTGACCAAAAAACATTATACCTACTATCCATGACTTCTGATCTACCCACCAACACCAGAACATATATACTCATCACCTATACCGCCTCACTCATAACTCACTATCTCATTCCACTCTGGTATTAACAAATGGTATATCTACTAGTCCAATATCATCTNCCGCCTCACTCATAACTCACTATCTCATTCCACTCTGGTATTAACAAATGGTATATCTACTAGTCCAATATCATCTGCTCTACCAAATAACAACAGACCAGATATACTCACCACCCCACTATATCCCAAGAATACCACAATATTTCTGTCCTCCCAAACCTCCCATTAGTTGCATCATATCTAATTTATATTATCTACTATAACATCCAACACTAGAAAAGTATTATAGCTCACATACCATTCTATAATACTCATGCATACCTCAGCCATACTACCTAACATACCAACAAGCCATACCATTAATTTAACCTAGCATACCACAACCATAGTGANCCGCCTCACTCATAACTCACTATCTCATTCCACTCTGGTATTAACAAATGGTATATCTACTAGTCCAATATCATCAGCTCTACCAAATAACAACAGACCAGATATACTCACCACCCCACTATATCCCAAGAGTACCACAATCTTTCTGTCCTCCCAAACCTCCCATTAATTGCATCATATCTCATTTATATTATCTACTATAACATCCAACACTAGAAAAATATTATAGCTCACATACCATTCTATAATACTCATTCATACCTCAGCCATACTACCTAACATACCAACAAGCCATACCATTAATTTAACCTAGCATACCACAACCATAGTGATCACACCAAACTCAACCAAAATAAAAGTATACCTATGCCCATATATTCTGCTCTACCGACCTATATCAGAAATATACACTCATCATCCATCAGACCTCAAGCATACCTCGGCCATTGAGTCTACACATGTGTTTTTTTAATATACCTGCAACCCAATACCATCTGCCCTACTGTCTGACACCAGAAAAATATACACAGCGCCCAATCTAACTGCTATAACTCAGGCATACCTCGGTCATTCAGTACACACAAATCATACCAAAAAAGCATTCCTACTACCCATATAATCTGCTGTAGCAACCAATGCCACAATAATATCCTAGCAACAACCACCCAACTCTACTCAAGAGCTCAAACATATAATGTACTCTACCGACTGATGCGACATACACAAACCAGCAAACCTTCCTACATAACACATTTACACTGCAACCATACAGACCATGCCAGCCCTACTGAAATAATTCCTACAGACAATACAATATGCTCTACCAAAAAGACCACACAAAGTATTCTACATGACATACCAGACATTACACAAACCCTTACCAATATTTTACATACTGTCCATATAATTTGTCACACATTCATGACCGAGAAAATACACTGGAAACCATGCTACATAATATACAAACCAGCTATACAATCTACTAAAACTCTTGTGTACCAAAATTAGTGACTGACACCAGTCATATGTACTGAAACCACACTAACATTTCAGTCACTATAACATAATCATACATCGCCAAACCATCTGCCATCCTACCGACAGAAACACCAATATGAAAAAAAATATTCAGAGTCTTATTCGAGGCGAAATATATTCAAAGTACTACACACGCGTGGATCGAAGGTGACTAGAAGTCCTACATGATTGATAGATTATGTCAAGTTAAGACAGGTTAAGTTATGCCAGGTTTGATTGTTAGATTACATCAGGTTAGGTCGAATTAGGTGATGTTAGGTTAAAGTTGTGTTAGGTGAAGTTAGGTGAGGTAATGTTAGGTTAGTTGAAGTTAGGTTAAGTTATGTTAAGTGAAGTTAGGTTAGTTGATGTTAGGTTAGGTTGAATTAGGTGAAATTAGGTTAGTTTAAGTTTGGTGAAGTTGGGTTAAGTTGAGTCAGGTTATGTGATGTTAAATGAAGTTAGGTTATGTAAGGTTAGGTGAAAATAGGTTAGGTTGATAATTAATAAACATTTTCTAAGTCCTATATGCAGTGGTTAAGTCCTACACATGTTGAGATATATTCTATGATTTGCACCAACAGAAAAATAATTTACAAGTCCTGCACAATGTAAAAACTTTTTCTAACTCTAACAATGACATTGGGATGGAGGGACGACGAATAAGGTGGAATGCCAGAACTTGAGAAAATGGGAATTGAATAATAGAAAATGATGCCAAGATGGTAGACATCGGGTGGAGTGATAGAGCACGAGAAAAAGAAATCAAATATGGAGGTTCTAAGGGATTAGAGCACAAGCGACAAAATGAGTAATTAGCAGGCAACTTATTTTAAATGCGAGGACATGAGAAAATAGTGATTGAATGATAAAACTTGATGTCAAGATGGTGGGCATCAGTGGGGAATGATAGAACATGACGTCAAGACGACAAAGTGAAGTGAAGTCGACTAAATTGGAATGGAAGATCTTGAAAAGATAGGGATTAAATGAAATATCATAGTAAAATAAAATCCAAGATGACAGTGTGGAGCAACGGTGACTAAGGTCGAACGAAGGTGAGTTATTGGGAAAAAAGATGGCAGACAAGATTGCCACTGGAAACGAGATGGCAGAGAAAACATCTGCCAGAAACAATATGGTAGGCAAGATGGCAAACAATATGCTGAGTAATGTGGCGGACAATATGGNCGTCATCCAAGATGGTGGGATTCAAGATGGTGGCGGCATTTTGATGCCTTAGCACCCAGCCCTTGTCCTCGCAGCCCCTATTTATATGTATTAACAAAAATATTTTTTGAATCTTTAGACTTTATTGGGAATAATAGACTACGCGTATATTTAATAATACTAGTTACGACATGGTACCTTATGTCCACATAGAATTAAACGCGGTTTACATTCATCGAGGAATTTTATCGCTTTGGGGCTCGTGATTTCGCTTTAAAAATAAATGCATACCAGTTTTCATAGCGTAAATGATGGATCTCTTAAATGTGACGAATGTTTCATGGTTCAAACAAGTTTTAAGAAGTGTAATAAACATAATGCATACATTGCACGTTCTTGAAGCTTCTTTGTACCACATAGGGGAAAATTTTTCCTTATAACGACGCCACGTTTTGTCAATTTCGCAGTTGTATTCTGGGTGGTTCGCAACCTAAACTTTATTAGTGAGTTTTCGCATACGATTTATTTTATGATAAAACTAAGGAAATTAATGCCTTGAAGAATTTAAGCATTTGTGGGGTATGGTAGGTTTACTGAAATGGCGGAGCAGTAACCATAAAATACAGGCTAAAATTAAATTATTTATGTTTGTTTTAATTTAAAAATTTAACTCATATTTATTTGTATGTGATGATAAATATGCACAGATTTAAATCATAAATATTTAAGTGAGTTGGTTGTAAATTTTCTTTTGACACACAGAAATGGGCAGTATTGATATATTTTGCAATAATTCTCTTTTAAATTGGATATCATTGCAAGTACTGTGTTAAGAATGAAAGCATGTTGTGAAAAGTAATGGGTTATTGAAGGATTTTCTGTTACCTGTGTAATATTATATTTTCAATAACTTAAGTTGCAATTTACTAGGACGCAATTAGAATCTCAGAGCTCAATACACGTAAATTGCATTTGCAAAACGAATACCATCAACTTCTTAATTAAAAGAGCCTGTTGTAAATTCCAAATGTGAAACGTGAATATAAATATATTGTTAATGAAGGGGATTCATTACAAGCGATAGTTATGGAA
The DNA here is from genome assembly GCA_002778355.1 of Clitarchus hookeri. Taxonomy (NCBI): domain Eukaryota; kingdom Metazoa; phylum Arthropoda; class Insecta; order Phasmatodea; family Phasmatidae; genus Clitarchus; species Clitarchus hookeri. Next base: position 97,749 of record NQII01002167.1, read on the forward strand.
AGTGATTTGAACAGATAAAAGGAAAAATGTCAACTGCGTGGATTAGATGCATGTAAGGAAACAGGGCAGAACAATATATATGTTATCAAAAAATAACCTGTATCCTGTAAATGATAAATATGACATGCAGTAAAAATTTTGTCACATTGCAGTAGCCTCTTCTTTGCCTAAAGAAATGTATTATTTCTTGAAGGTGGAGCTGTGCATTTACTGTGTCCCCTTCAATGTGTTCCTTATGTTCGTATTCAGCCTTAAGTCCCACTTGGTCTCGAACTTATTTCATATAGTTGTGCATTACATTTCAACATAATGCTTTCGATTAAAGTCTGCTTGTACCAATTAATTTTTTTGGTGAGATGAATTTTAGCACTTTGTCTACGGATAGCCACTGTCGCCTATGAGGTGGATAGACGAGGAAATGGTTTCCATCAGTTTTCCAGTCTTGTAGCCCAAGTACTCTTTCTTAGGACACAACAGTCTTGTACACTGCCGGGCAAGTGCTTAATTTAGAGCACCAATAAATATCATTATCAGTTGCAAGTTTGTACAGGCTTAACCAGGCTTAACCATTTGCTCTTGCGCCTTTGCATGAAAGAGACCTTCACAGACGATACCGCGCACCAGAAGTTATTAACCACGGAATGTGTAACTAAATATCCTGAGTGTAAATTACGATGTAGATAAGGAAGTTGACACGCGGTGTCGTAAAGTAGTTATTTTAGAAGTTATTTTAATTTATATAGGTTTTGTCTTCAATGCAAAACTGCTACAGCTGGAAGTGGACTTTTGAAGTTGAGTTTTTTTTTCGTAAAGTTCAATTTATTTTTACACCACAGCTGGGAAATCCAGGAACTGCGTAGATATCTTGTACTGCATTAAAAGCATTTACTTGTCAACTTATTATATGATGAATTTAATCAATATTACTGCTGTAACTATCCTATGAATAAGCGTGGCTAAAGAGGTCTTTGAAACTCTAGGAATATCCTCCCACAACGGAATTGACACCTATCCGTTAAGGAATGTAGAGAAATACAAAGTTGCTGATCTGCTGTTAGAGCTCAACTGTTCCTTGTAGGATGTTGAAGTTGATGCCAACTGTTATGGACAAGTAATCCAAGTTCTTATTGAATTTTTAAATTGATAAGAATATTTACTTAGAAAGGACTTTGGTTGCTACGTTGTGGAACCATACACTTGAAAAACGTAAGAAAATCACTTGTTAATTATTCCTTGCAAAGTTTTACTTTGCAAGCTACAAATTTTGGAACTAAAGTTTGCAAGTTACGGAGAAAGTTTACATTTTACAAGATTAATTAACATCGTGAAAACGGCCCCTGTCGTTTTAACCATCGTATGAGACGTGAAAAACAAACTCTGACATGACTGTTTTAGGAGTTGATTTTAATGCGTACGGTTAAAACAAACCATAAAACATCGAAGACAATTTATGACTGTTTTCTATCAGAATAGACGTACCCTACAGTTTTTAATTGACAGAGCTGAAAACCGTTTTCTCACGATGGTTTTCTTATTAAATCTCTGTCGAACCACTGCGTAAAAAACTAGTAGCGAAACAGCTAAACCTGTTTGTGGTTGGCTGGAGCATTTTTCCGTTCCTTGTAAATTTCATTTTGGTATTATAAACACCAAAATGAAAAGTGGTAAAATTATTTAGAAGTATATGTAATCTAAAAGTAAATATTTTGTAACGAGTCGTTTGGGCGTTACGTTTTGCAAAAAAAAAACGTGCTCTGAAGTCCTGCCTTCTCTCTTGTTGTTTCGCATTTGGTACTGGATCATGAACTTGACATGAAACCCCGGTAAGAGTGAGTGCAGTGGCCGATCAACATCTGCTGGAAAACATTGTTAAGCTACACTATGTTATTGCCACATTTGGATACCTACTGCCACATGACGTTCAAGATATAAGACACATTCACTAGACCCCCCTCCCCCACACGTAGCCTACTTGAGTATGGTCCAGTGCAGGCTCTTGGGAAGGGAGTGGTGGCTGGTGTTGTGGTTGTTACATATATGTATATCCCTCCCCCTCTATACATTCGTCGTTAACACGAGAGCTTCGCCTACTCGCCAGGAGCTCACTGGTTGACGACTTTTACTTGGGAGGAGGCCGGATAGTTTATAAGGCTTTTCCAGTGTTAATTTTGTGAGATCTGACTGATATGCTGTAGACGTCGGAGCTCTACATGACATCGTAATGGTCGATAACTTGGCCGTAAGAACTTGCCTTTTTAATCTGTGTGAGTAGGTTTTCAAGTCTGCCTTCTCATTTTAAATGTATATTTGCGTATTGATCATACTAACATTTTTCCAACATTTTTTAATGAGCTTAATGCATTTTCAGTTCTATTCCTCTCCTTACTATCATTTTATATTGTTTTTCCGGTAAGTAAAATTTGCTGAAATGCTTTTAATGCAACGAGATCACTGCCATTGTATTCGAGATTGCAGATAAATACCGATAGCCGCTTCCGGCCCATAAGCGTAAGTTTAACAAACAAACAAAATAGAAGTTGAAACATAAAGTATTAATATCCTTACATATAGTTATCATAGTGATTATTGTGTGTATTAATGATGTCACGTCAGGACTACTACCCTAAAACACATTACCGGGATACAATGTGTTTGGCATGATTTCCAAATTTTTTACATGATTTTATTTGTCCGTAGATTAAAATAATTTAAATCATGATTTTAATGATTATTTTAATGTTTTCCTGTTTGTGAGATTATGGTGTAAAATATACGTATTGCGGTACATGAATAATAATGTGGGAATCATACACTGGAGAGCCAAAAAAACTGGTATAGGAGTGCGTATGCAAATAACAGAGGTATGGCCCAATCAGAGTAACGACAGGCGTCTGGCAAAGTTGCTACACCGGTTACTGCTGCTACAATGGTAGATTATCAAGATTTAAGTGAGTTTGAACGTGGTGTTATAGTCGGCGCACGAGAGATGGGACATAGCATCTCCGAGGTAGTGATAACATTAGGATATTTGCGTACGACCATTTCACAAGTTTACCGTGAATATCCAGAATCCGGTAAAACATCCAATCTTCGACATCGCTGCGGCCAAAAAAAAAAGATCATGAACTAACGAGACAAACGACGACTGACGAGAATCATTTTTACACTGTCTGCACGTTGGGAAAGAGTTTAACCGCGTCTAATCAACGCCTCCTGTATACCTTCAGAGATTAGTCGAGTCCATGCACGTCATCTTGCGGCACTTATACGTGCTCGCGGGGGCCCTACATGATATTAGGCAGCCTTACCGGTTGTTTTGGCTCTTAAGTGTAGATAACGTTTTTTAATTCATTCAGTATCTTTAAAGCACCTTTATTGTAGTAAAGTAGCAACGTTTGGTTTTTTTGTGTTGTAAATTATATTAATGTATAATTGTTTTGATTTAAGTGTTTCGATATAGATTGTGTTAAGTATATGGAAAAATATATAGAACCACAACTGCGTTGTGACCACTGCAATCTTTTCTCCCCTCTATTACAGTTCATATGAAAATGAAAAATATATTTTCACCAGTATTTATTTAAAAACTTACAAAGAAAATTAGTTCCCAGAAACTATAGCGTGGTAGTTTATTATTTACAAACTCGCGATAGGTATCAATAGGGTGGCCAGATTTTTAAAGGGTGATCAAGATTAAATTAATTTTGGCAAGCAAAAAAGTACTAGAATTCTTTAATGAAACGGGGGACATAAAGGTTTACTATTTTAAAATACAAAACTGTAAAACATATACGACGACACATGATAAAATGTAAAAAATCTTCTTCCCTTTAGGTGCTAAGTGGGTAATTTGTAACTAACCTTAACAGTGTAGTTTTGTTCAAAACAACATTTTTTCGTCTGTTACCAACTTCCAGTTACAGGACAGTTCATAACACAATATTACTCAGAGAAATGGATTTTCTTAAGAATTCCTTAATTCTCACTTAGCTTTAGACTTAACTGTTTGCATTATAAGCGATAGTTGGTTTTAACTTGTAACATACACTGTAAAAACTAAATGTGAATTTACACATGAAAAATTGTGGTGATTTTACATTTTGTATGTATAACTTGTAAAAACAACTACAGTACGTGTAATTTTACACGAAGGTTCTTAATAATCCAGAGAGTACTAAAAGTCTTTGGTGTAAATACATGAATGTATAGCTTATTTAACATAAAGTTGGTGTTAATTCAAACATTTTGAATTATGTTGTAAATCTCTCCCACTCTCTGTATTAAAACCTTAAATTTTGTATCTTTACTGCTACATGGTCTTTGTATTAACACTCAATATCAGTGTAGTTGTACAACTTCCACTGTGTAGTTTTACAACGACCGTGTGTTTAAACGTGCATTACATTCTGGAGTATCTGTGAGTCTATATTTACACATTAAAATATTATGATAATTTTACAGTTTTATGTGCAGTGTGCTAAAACTGGTACAACATTTGTAATTTTACACTTATGATACTAGACAATTAAAATATATGTACAAGTATTTGTTTAAAACATGTGATCTAGCTGTAGCGAGTAGAACTAATTCAAACTCGTTTTGTGTTCAAAAGTAATAGTTAACTCCCATTGATGGTATATGCTAACTTTTGCATATGCCTACGTATTCTATATCTAAAGTCAATTGTTATCCATATTTTGGAGATCATTTTTTTGTAACTGTGTAATACTACCAAGTTACAAATTTACCATATGTTGTGTTGTTCCAGATTTCTTTCTCTTTTGATGTAGAGGGTAAATTTCTCAAATAGGTTACCTCGTCAAAGGGTTTGTCTGTGTCCAGAGAAAAGTTACTGCATTTCTCTTGAAATAGTTGCACTGCTGCATGAGTTTCTCCCCTTTCATTCATTCTTTTCAGAAGTAGGCATTCACAAGGCGTCAGGCCGTCAGTGTGCTTACACCATGCATTAATATTTTCAATTGCAGAATTTAAAAAGGTGTCAGAAACAGTGAAAAAAAACCACTGGAGGTTAGCATACCTTCCTCTTCAAGCTTTCTTAGAATGGTTTTAAAAGCAGCAGATACAAACTTCTCATCCTTCCGAGTTTAAAGCTTCATTCGAAGATCAGACCTGGTCATTGCCGATTCAATAGCATTTCTCTCATTCACTTCCACAGTCTCTATGGTGTCATGAAGCAGAACCAAGTTTCTATACACAAATAAAAGTCACAATACTGTGCAGGGATCCTCAAATGTTACATCATCACTTTTGGGCAGCTATATTCTGAGGGGAAGAAGGTCTTCAAAGCAGCATATATTTTCAATATTCTATCAACTGCTGGCATAAGTGTCAGCAGCCTGACTAGAATCTTGGAGTAGCCTTGGCTCACAAAGTCACAAAATCCCTTCAGTCTTCCAGATCTGACTGAATATAAACGAAATTAACTTAACACATTTGATAGTACTCCTTCTAAATCAGTAGGCAAAGACTTCACAGCTGTGTGAAAGCGGTTATGAACAATGTGAGCAACGCAAACTACACCTAAAACTTACTTATTCAAATACGACTGCAGATGTGTGAAAACATTTTGTCCTTTCTTTCTTTACAGGCCAACGAAAATATAATTTGAATTACCAGCTGAAATGGCTACAATATTGCTTTGCAGGTAATGTAAAGAATTAAATTGAGAATCTGTAAAAAAAATTATACCGTAATATTTGCCAGGCACACACACAAATTCAATTATTTTTATAACAACATTGTTTCCATTTTCAAGTGGGTTAAAATATCAAACTATTTCAGGGAACAAACAGTTTTATGTCACGATGGTTGGACGTGTCAAAACAGACAATGGAACATAAGTAGTCTGCGCTAAGTCTCTTTTAAGTTATTCATGTATCCATGGAGAAAACGCTTGTGTTACTATGGTTTTGCATTTCGTTTTCGTGCATGTAAACTTCTTGTTACAAAATATTTTCATCAAAGCAGGGGTGCAGTCCATTTACCGAAAACTCTGATTGTGGTTTACTTTGAGATACGCAAAGGTGCCTTCTTGTATTGCCAATTCGTAGACCTCCTTCAAGGGCTTAAAAATTTCTTTAATAAATCTTTTACTGTATATGATACTCCCGCAGAAATAGCACTCTTATGTTTATATGTTTCCTCATGGTCAGCTTTTGACGTTCGACCACCACTCCCGATATGAGAACACTACTGTAAATTGAGCAAAGCACTTTGCTCTCATTTTCGTAAACTGGACGCAAAAAGGGAAATTCATCTTTCAACGAATTGTTAAGTATACACTTTCATTTTTCGAAGTACTACCACTCGCCTTTGCAATTAAGAAGAATTGAAAAACATTAGTTTCATTGCCAAATGCCAACTGATAAATTAATTGAAATGTGTGTTAATTTAAAATCGTATTATTTCAACAGATCTAAGAAATTATATTGTTAAATATTGTGAAATTGACAAGAAATGTTTTGTTAAATGTTGAAGAATTTTCTTCGTAACATTTTTAGTATACCGATCCTGATTTTTAAAATAATTATCATGACACGTCCTAAATCGTGTGGGTTTTTTTTCTTTTGAACGTTGGTTCAGATGTTTTTACACTGGAAACGCTTGGATATCTGCACTTTTTGTGCAGAAATATAATTTGTGTGTTTTAGCTGGAGTGCGTAATGTTTGAGGATTTGATAAACTTACATTTGTGTTAGAGAAGTGTGTTAGAAACAACACCGCCGCGTAAATGTAAGGGTTCAACTATTGTGCGGGGAAACTTAAAAAACGTGAAAAATTTAACAATTATAATACAACCTCACAACCAGGGACAAAATCGGGGTCATTTAGTAGCCGGAGATAATGCTTTACAATCGGGAAGTGTCCCCGGAAATCGGGGACGTCTGGTAAGCCTAGCATATCAATAGTTTTCAAGTGAGCTGTCACGATATTAATACGTATCTATGTTCGTATTGCACTAATACAGCGCAATAGAAACCAGAGAGTACCGTGTTGCCTAGGTCCATGGATAAATTTACTGTGACTATAACTTATGGTGCGAGGGATAATGGTTTTGAATCCCTGGCTAGACGTGTGTGTCGCGTTTGGGAAAAAAAATCTGTTTAGTTTTTTTTGCCCCTGATCAACATTTCAGAATTAAGTTCTGTTACATTTAATTATTTTTATATTGTGGTTTTAAGCACAAAGTATTGATAGTTTATATTTTAATAAAATTATTTTAACGAATGGAGATTACAGCTCTGAGCGTTTGTAGTTCCTTTCATAACTTAAATTACCAAATATTTTTGTTATATATAAACATTAAAAATTATCCCGCCCCCTTCCAGTTTTTTAAACAGAACTTCAGAGCCTTTGGTAATAATTACCTGCGTAATTTTTTTTAACAGTAAATCTAATATTTAGTAAACTGCTTAACGTTGATTTGGCCAGAAGACTTACAAAAGACAACGTGATTTAGAAATACATTTCAGATGCGAAATAACATCTACTTTTAATCACAACGAATTTGAAAAATTGTGATTTAATTGCAGGAACATACACAGTTAAAGGAAAAAAATAAAGGAAGTTATAAGACCTTTTATCATTTCACTTTGGATTATAACCGTGCGTGTACTATAAACGCGAAAACGAAGCATGTCTAACGCTTCAAAGCATTTTACGTCCACCGGCGGAACTGATTTAGTTCCACTCTCGGACGGCAGAACTTTGAAAACGTAACTCCCGTAGCAGGAAAAAAGTGAATCACGTGTGCAGATCCTAATCCCGCCCCCAAAGAGAACCCTTCCACTACCCTCGCTTCGTCTGCTAATCTCTTCCTCTCTGCCGCACACACAGAACGCGCGCGGGCACGCACAAACACACACACAAACGCACGAGCAGGACGGAAGCAAAGCGCAGGATAGGAACGGATTGCTCTTTTGAAAAACTATGATGTAATTATGAAGTTCCAAATCTTTCTTCAAGCTTTAGCTTTGCCGTTCGTGCTGTGTGTTCCCTATTCCCTTCATGCGTGTTTCTCGCGTTTAATATCCGGGAAGAAAGAAAGAAATAATGAAATGTTCATCCCCGTTACTTTTTTTTTCCCACAAGTTTTTAACTTCAAAACAAACACGAGCGTTTCACAACAGTATGTTAATCCATGAACAGTGAAATGTACAATCCTAAAAATACGTCTCTGCATGGATTCTATTAGTAAAGAGTGTAAGGGAATAGCCCTAATGTACTCGCAAAAAAAACTATAAAGACATAATACGGACAAATATCCATAGGTGGTATACACAACATGTGGGTGGAATCTAATTTATTGGAAATAATTACTGAAATTATGAAAGATTTAATACTAGGTAGATAGTGTCTACAGAAACGTAAACAGTTTATGGAGAAAATGGTGGTCGCCACTTCATGGTGCATTCTATTTCATGACCTGAACCCGCAAACTTTCTCCATTCGCGGGTTTATAATCCGGTTGTAACAACGATAAAGGAATATTATGTTTTATTACGGTAAACCTCGCAGTTTTAGAGATATTTATGTCCAAATTTTAAGACCTAGGTCTGAAGGATTAGACGGGTAAGAAACACGCATTATATTCAGTATTATACATATGCCGTAAGTAGCTATAAATGACCGGTTCCACGCCACCTGGCTAGAAGTGGGGAGTGGGAAACTATAGATAGTATGACACAGCATGTCGTTCCCTTGAAATTTCCCGATTGTCCCAAAAATGTAAATTTTTCCCGTTTTTCTCTCGAAAAATGTCGTTTTTCCCAAAAATTTTCCTTTTTTCCCTAAAAATATCCCGAATATCTCCACAAAATGACATGGCTTGTCTCTTTTCACACAGCTGCAGGCGGCTACCAAAAGAAACGCCTGCCATTACGCCATATATAGTATGACACAGCATGTCTTTCCCCAAAATTTCCCTTTATTCCCCAAAATTTCCCAGATTCCTCAAAAATTCTCTCATGCATGCATCCCAGCGCAGGCTCGCATTACCGAACGAGAGACCTACGAAGAACTTCGAAAAAAAAATTATTTTAAATGTTGTTATTAAAATTTTTGATATATGTAAGGGGAATAGCATGCAAACAGAGAGTCAACGTACCGTTCAAAGGCTCGTAACCGATTGGCAATGCGAGACCTACGAAAAATTTTGAAAAAAATAGCTTGTAAAAAGTTATGTTAAAGTTTTTTTATTTGTTATTTCAATATTTTCTTTTAAAGCTTACAACTCAAATTCAACGAAAGGTTCAAAGCTTCCTGTGTGTAAGTTAATGTCATCACAGCAAGATTACGTACTGATTGAGGTTGCTGCTATACATGATGTTTTAAATTACCTCTAATGAAAAGCTAACAGATGCTAGGAAAGGAATATAGACAAAAAAAAACCAAATTAATTTTTATTAATATATTTTATTTAAATAATTTTATATATTTTAAAACAGACTGCTTTCGAAAGCTACCTATCGGCAAGTAAGAACTTCAGAGCTGGTAGGCCTACAACTGGTGTTCGTCGCTAATCGCGCCCGGTGTTCGATGTCTGGCTGCACGTCCACAGCTGGGAGGAGATGCTCAGCCGGTCCTCGTTGGCAGCGCTGAAAAAAATTAAGTAACTCTAGTCACATCCAAAAAAATTATTCTTTTTAAAAAATTGAGACATATTTTTCTGTGTCACGCTCCGTAGACGTTTCACTGTTCTGAAAAAAAGAAACGCTAGAATGCGTTAAAAATTTTCTGAAAAACGCGCTCTGTCGGCATTGCGCTGTTCTGAAACACCAGACAGCGTCGATAATGTTATGAAATGTTAGTAACTCACCTCTTTCGACGAGCAGGGATCGGCGTCGTGGGACCTGGGTGATGGCAGGAGGTCTGTGTCGTAGGACCTGGGTGACGGCAGGAAGTCGGCGTCCTCGTGCAGCCAGACCTGAATGACGACAGGAGATCGGCGTCGTGGGACCTGAGTGACGGCAGGAGGTCGGCGCCGTCGTGCGGGCAGATCTGAGTGATGGCAGGAGGTCGGCGTTGTGGCACCTGGGTGACAGCAGTAGGTCGTCGGCATCGTGCGGCGAGACCTGGGTGATGGCAGGAGGTCGGCGACGTGCGGTTGAAGAGTCATATAGGCCCTATGCGAAATTATAAGCATATTTGGACATAATTCCTAAAACATTTAAGGTACAACCTTCAAATTCATAACATAGGCATCGCCCCCGGCAAGGAAAATTAATATATGGTATTTTAAGCGCCATGCGAATTTATAAGCATAGTTGGTCATAATTTCCGACACGTTTAAGATATAGGCGTCAAATTTGCAACAAACACATTTCCCCGACATCTAAAATTATCACAGTGTAACTTAGGCCTTATGCGAACTTACAAGCATAGTTGGTCGTAATTTTCAAACTGTTCAAGGTAGAATGGTAAAATTTATAACATAGTCATCGCCGCCGACAAGGAAAATTTGCAAATGGCCATTTAAATCCTATGCGAACTTATAAGCGTAATTGGTCGTGATTTTCAACCCATTTAAGCTATAGGTGTGAAACTAGCAACATACACATCGCCCCCTCACATCGAAATTATTACAAATTCATTTAAGCACTATGTGAACAGGGTGACATCAGGAGGTTGACATTGTGTGACCAGGGTGACAGTCGGCATCATGCGGCCGGACCTGGGTGACGGCGAGCGGGGTCGGCGTCGTGCGATTGGACCTGGGAGAGGGCGAGCAGAGTCGGTGTCATGCGGCCAGACATGGGTGACGGCGAGTAGGTTCGGCATCGTTCAGCCGGACCTGGGTGACGGCGAACGGGGTCAACGTCGTGCACCATACCTGGGTGACAGCGTGTAGGGTCGACGTCGTTCGGCCGGACCTGAGAGATGGCGAAAGAGGTCGACTTCTTGCGACCAGACCTGGGTGGCAGCGAGCGGGGTCGTCGTCGTGCAGCTGATCCTCATTGACGGCAGACTTCACTGAAAAAAAAATAGTTACTCTGGTCTCTCCCAAATGATTAACAAAAACAGGACCAGGAAGGTTATCTCAGAGGCTTTCCAACTCCACACAATGATAAAATAAGCCTAACATGTTATGTAAGTCTCTGAAAAGTGTCTCAACACTGTCGAATATGGCAGACAATCCTAAAGGATCCTACCACACAGACCGATAAAGGAGCCTAACATGTTACTCAAGGCTCTCGAAAGTGTCTAACGATCGGCAGCATATCATAAAGAACGATACCATTCACAACGATAAAGGAGCCCAACATGTTATGCGAGGCTCTGGAAAGTATCACGGACACTGCGACAAAGCGCGCAGCATAACATACAACGTACAGCATACAGCATAACATAACACGTCAACGACGCGAAAGACATATCATAAATAACATCACCATGACGCTTGAGATAACATAAAGGCTGTCGCCGTAACTCGAGGCATAACATGAAGGATGTCGCCATGGCCCGTGGTGTAACATAAAAAACGTCACATACACTTTAAAGATGCGCATGGCATAACATAAAGGTGGCTGCAGTGCACTTCAACCATGAGCACAACATAACACAAAGGTTGCCACCGAACACTTCAACGATGCGCACAGCCTATCATAAATGTTGTCGCCGAACACTACAAAGGAGCGCGAGGCAGAACATAAAGGATGCTGCAGTACACTCAAATGACACTTAGAGCCTAACATAGAGGATGCTGCGGAACACTGCGACGAAGCATGCAGCGTAACATAAAAGAAGCTGATGGACACTTGTATGCATGCATGCACACATATACACATACATATACACACACGCATGCACATATATATACATGGGTTATCTCAGAATATTCCAAACCACACAAAACGATAAAGGGGCCTAACATATTATGCGAGGCTCTCAAAAATATCTCGGAACTGTTCAATCTGGTAGCCTACTCTAAAGGATGCTAACATACACGACGATAACGGAGCCTAACATGGTATGTGAGGATCTCGAAAGTGTCTCTGCACTGGTGGAGCTAGCCTCCTATCCTAAACGATGGTACCATACACAACGATAAAGGAACCTAACATGTTACGCAAGGCTCATGAATGTAACTCGTCATCGGCAGCAAATCATAAAGAACGCTGCCGCGCACAACGTTAAAGGGATCTAACACGTTACGCAAGGCTCACAAAAGCGACTCGTCATCGGCATCCAATCATAAAGAACGCTGACACACACAATGGTAAAGGAGCCTGACATGTTACGCGAGGTTCTCGGAAGTGTATCGTCATCGACAGTCTATCATAGACAACACTACCACGCACAGTGATAAGGGAGCCTAACATATTACGCGAGGAACACACACAACAATAAAGGAACCTTACATGTTACGCAAGACTCTCGAAAAAGTCTCGGACGAAGATGGTAGCTTATCATAAAGAATGTTACCTTACACAACGATAAAGGGGCCTAACATGTTATGCGAGGCTCTCAAAATTGTCTCGTCACAGAAGAAGTTGAAAGCTTATTATAAAGGACGCTACCACACACTCTCTAACCATTAGTCAGGCAAGATAGTTATCACAGCTACATGCTGATGTATACAGATATAAAAAAAATAATTATTTAACAAATATTTATATACATTTAACAATCTATATATATACTGTGACATATTAAACAAGCAATGTTAGGCGAAGAAATTTCAGTTGTTAAGTATGTGAACAATAAGTTCAACACAAGTATACACTGATTCAAACTGACATAAAAAAATGAAAAGGAAATATATATATATATATATGCATCATATAAAATTGATATATTTCCTTTGTCGAGCATGGTAAGGAAAGCAGATTATTACTACTACATTCATCTGCTACGAGTGTGTCCTCAACAGCAAGGGTCCCAAAAGAGTCGTAGCGAGCAGTACGACATCAATGTAACTACTGGGGAAATACTTTTAGCACAAGTTATAGTTCACATTGATATGAAAGTTGTCATTGCGTGTTCAGTTCAGCATACAATGCGTTCGTCTGTGAAAACTATGATGCTTTTTTTACCCGAAGTGATAACATTTATAGACATAACAATACATGCAAAGGCTATGTTTGTCGTTCATTGGGAAACATGTGCAAGTATTGCGGCAAGACATTCAGCAAGAGCACCTGGACAAATAACATGAATATAGCAACTGTGAATTTGCTACCGTCTACGAGAACTACCCATGTGATAATTTTCGTACAGTGTATTCATAAAAGGACAGCTTGAATGTTCGTGACAGATAATGTTCTTCTTTCATTACAGAAAGCATAAATGTTTCACTCGAATGAAGAAGAATATGGCAATAATGTATCAAATATGATTGTGTATTANCATTACAGAAAGCATAAATGTTTCACTCGAATGAAGAAGAATATGGCAATAATGTATCAAATATGATTGTGTATTAATATTGTGTCAACTCTGCAAATAAATTATTTCTGAGTTATTCATTTATCTTCACCCTCTCTAATATTAAGTTCACCTCCACCACTGAAAAAAAAACCCAGATTTTGTCAAAAGTCTAAAATATAATTAGTAGTTATTGTATATTGTCAAGTCTCCAACTCAGTTCACTATCGAAAGGTTGTTTGTGTAATACGTGCAGAAGATCTGACTGCCGGCAAAGAAAATTACTAAATACTTGTATATATGTATACTATATATATATTTATTTAANTACAGAAGATCTGACTGCCGGCAAAGAAAATTACTAAATACTTGTATATATGTATACTATATATATATTTATTTAAACTGTGCTAAGCATAACTTTCTATAATTTCCGAACCAAATAAATATGAAAAACTTACATATTAATNTATTTATTTAAACTGTGCTAAGCATAACTTTCTATAATTTCCGAACCAAATAAATATGAAAAACTTACATATTAATAAAATTCAGGATGGATTACTTACAACAAACTGATATATGCAAAAAGCAAGATATATACAAATACGATACATACATGAGATATATTGCGGTAACTGTACAAAAAAACGTTTAAGATAATATAAACGATCATCGTCAGTCCTACACAAGTGCCGGCAGCTCAAGTCATCACTAACGTGGATAGCCCTTAACAACCAGACATAAAATGCAAAAATGTAAATTATCTATCACCGAAGTTAATGTAACGTTTCATTAAATGACTTGTAAAAATTGTGCCCCTTTGCTTGCTACTAAACACAGTGTATGTAAACCAGTAGTCATGCCAGTGTCAACGACAATGATATATATTGATGATTAGATATCTAAAAAAAATGTAAAGGTAAATAGTTATAAACTCCCACCGACCGCTGCATATTGCACACGCAAATAACACTATATATTACGTTAGACTGAAAAAAATTCACTTTCGAAACGCTGATACTAGCAGGCATAAAAATTAAAGAGAAGTATTTATTATAACCTACCGACATATATTGTACAAGTGACGAGCACTGTTAAACACATCACGCGATGTTAGACAACACTGTGTGTCTGAAAAAAACAGTCGTTGTAGCCTTGGCTAGTACAGAAAAATTAATAGTAAAACTATCTTTCTCACATACATCCTACGTCCGAGCTATGCTACAGAGACACACANAGTACAGAAAAATTAATAGTAAAACTATCTTTCTCACATACATCCTACGTCCGAGCTATGCTACAGAGACACACATATTCAACCAAGCAACGAACACCATATGTAACATTAGACTAAAGTAAATTACTATGACAGAGTCGTGGAGTATGGAGAACGATAAGGTCAACACAACCACATACCATCGCAAACAGATATAAAAAATCTAAAGTAAACAATTTATAATACTTACCAACCAACCAGCACATAGTACACAAGTTTCAGATACTCTACGAGACTTAAGAATGTACGAGACAAGACCAGACCATCCTGGTCAGTACAACAGTCATTCCACCTTGGTTTTCTCATATTCCTTCTAACAACCTTTTACCTGGCACCCTGACGGAGACGTGTCTCATGCTCTACCATCCCACTTCGGTTTCCTCATATACCGTCCAGCATCCTTTCACCTGACATCCTAGTGGTGGCAAGTTTCATCCAGATTTTGTCAAAGTCCGAAAGGGAATTAATAGTTGTATCAGTCCTCTATCGAAGGATCCCGGCATGGCAGCTATTTTGTATGCCAGTACATTAACAACATGCTCTTGCATTCCACTTAGACGATAGCCATTTTGTTTACCTGTAATAAGTTAAATGTCAAGGTTAAATTCAAATTTTAAAAAATATAAAAAAATTAAAAAAATTCCGAAAAAATTTATTTTATAAAAGAAAAATTTTCCAAAACAAAAAAATTGTAAAAATTATTTTTTTATTACAAAAAAGAAATTTCCCAGAAAAAAAATTTCAAAACACAAAAAATCGTAAGAAATTCGTGGCAGCTTCGACGATGGCAAAAACCACCGTTTAAGCTAAAGACGGGAGCTTGCTCCCATCTTCGGCCACGAATTTTTTTACGATTTTTTTTTGTTGATTTTTGGTTGTACTGGCCAGGCTGGTCTGGTCTGGTCGTAGAGTATCTGACAATTGTGTAATATACGCTGGTTGGTTGGTAACTATTTATAACTTGTTTACTTTGGATATTTTATATTTTTTATATCTGTTTGCGATGGTATGTGGTTGTGTTGACCTTATCGTTCTCCATACTTCATGACACTGTCATAGTATTTTAATTTA
The DNA here is from genome assembly GCA_002778355.1 of Clitarchus hookeri. Lineage (NCBI taxonomy): Eukaryota > Metazoa > Arthropoda > Insecta > Phasmatodea > Phasmatidae > Clitarchus > Clitarchus hookeri. The sequence goes on from NQII01002167.1 coordinate 113,485, forward strand.
GTCTAATTTTATATATGTTGTTCGTCGCTTGGTTGAATTTGTGTCTCTCTGTAGCATTGCTCGGACGTAGAATGTATGCGATAAAGATAGTTTTACTACTTATTTTTCTGTACTAGCCAAGGCTACAACGACTGTTTTTTTTTCAGACGCACAGTGCTATCTATTATCGCGTGATGTGTTGTACAGTGCTCGTCACTTGTACAATATATGGTAGTAGGTTAAAATAAATACTTTTATTTTATTTTTATGCCTACTACTATCAGAGTTTCGGGAGGTTTTTTTTCTGTCTAACGTAATGTATAGTGTTAATTGCATGTTCAATATGCAGAGGTCGGTGGGAGTTTATAACTATTTACCTTTACATTTTTTTTTAGATATCTAATCATCAATATAAATCAGTGTCATAGACTCTTGCATGACTACTGGTTTACAGAAACTGTGTTTAGTAGCAAGCAAAGGGGCACAACCTTTACAAGTCGTTTAATGAAACATTACATTAACTTCGGTGATAGATAGTATACTTTTTTTCATTCTATGTATGGTTGTTAAGCTATCCATGTTCGTGANGCAAGTTTCATCCAGATTTTGTCAAAGTCCGAAAGGGAATTAATAGTTGTATCAGTCCTCTATCGAAGGATCCCGGCATGGCAGCTATTTTGTATGCCAGTACATTAACAACATGCTCTTGCATTCCACTTAGACGATAGCCATTTTGTTTACCTGTAATAAGTTAAATGTCAAGGTTAAATTCAAATTTTAAAAAATATAAAAAAATTTAAAAAATTACGAAAAAATTTATTTTATAAAAGAAAAATTTTCCAAAACAAAAAAATTGTAAAAATTATTTTTTTTATTACAAAAAAGAAATTTCCCAGAAAAAAAATTTCAAAAAACAAAAAATTGTAAGAAATTCGTGGCAGCTCGACGATGGCAAAAACCACCGTTTAAGCTAAAGACGGGAGCTTGCTCCCATCTTCGGCCACGAATTTTTTATGATTTTTTTTTGTTGATTTTTGGTTGTACTGGCCAGGATGGTCTGGTCTGGTCGTAGAGTATCTGACAATTGTGTAATATACGCTGGTTGGTTGGTAACTATTTATAACTTGTTTACTTTAGATATTTTATATTTTTTATATCTGTTTGCGATGGTATGTGGTTGTGTTGACCTTATCGTTCTCCATACTTCATGACACTGTCATAGTATTTTAATTTAGTCTAATTTTATATATGTTGTTCGTCGCTTGGTTGAATTTGTGTCTCTCTGTAGCATTGCTCGGACGTAGAATGTATGCGATAAAGATAGTTTTACTACTTATTTTTCTGTACTTGCCAAGGCTACAACGACTGTTTTTTTTTTTCAGACGCACAGTGCTATCTATTATCGCGTGATGTGTTGTACAGTGCTCGTCACTTGTACAATATATGGTAGTAGGTTAAAATAAATACTTTTATTTTATTTTTATGCCTACTACTATCAGAGTTTCGGGAGGTTTTTTTTCTGTCTAACGTAATGTATAGTGTTAATTGCATGTTCAATATGCAGAGGTCGGTGGGAGTTTATAACTATTTACCTTTACATTTTTTTTTAGATATCTAATCATCAATATATATCAGTGTCATAGACTCTTGCATGACTACTGGTTTACAGAAACTGTGTTTAGTAGCAAGCAAAGGGGCACAACCTTTACAAGTCGTTTAATGAAACATTACATTAACTTCGGTGATAGATAGTATACTTTTTTTCATTCTATGTATGGTTGTTAAGCTATCCATGTTCGTGATGACTTGAGCTGCCGACCCTTGTGTAGGACTGACCATGATCGTTTACACTATTCTATAAGTATTTTCTTTACAGTTTTCACGACTATGTGTCACATATATGTATTAAATTTGTATGTTTTTTTTTTTGCTATTTACATTTCTTAGTTTTTTGTAAGTTATCCGTCCTAAATTTGATTTACGTATATGCTTTCATATATATTTTAATCTTTCGAATGAGTCATTGAAGTCTTCACAAAATAAGTAGCTAGACTTTCCTGTTACTCTTCACAGAAGGTTCACCACACATGCCTGCGTGTATGTTCTTCCATGATGAGTAGGGAACTGGGTTCGAGCCTTGGAACTATANCCTATAAGTATTTTCTTTACAGTTTTCACGACTATGTGTCACATATATGTATTAAATTTGTATGTTTTTTTTTTTTGCTATTTACATTTCTTAGTTTTTTGTAAGTTATCCATCCTAAATTTGACTTACGTATATGCTTTCATATATATTTTAATCTTTCGAATGAGTCATTGAAGTCTTCACAAAATAAGTAGCTAGACTTTCCTGTTACTCTTCACGGAAGGTTCACCACACATGCCTGCGTGTATGTTCTTCCATGATGAGTAGGTAACTGGGTTCGAGCCTTGGAACTATANGAAGGTTCACCACACATGCCTGCGTGTATGTTCTTCCATGATGAGTAGGTAACTGGGTTCGAGCCTTGGAACTATACAAAACTATTGATTCTCTTCCGGACTTTGACTAAATCTGTTAATTTTCTTCTTTTCCTAGAGATGGCTGTGAACCTAATATTAGCATGGTTATGATAAATGAATAACACTAAAATAATAATGTATGTACTTTAACCATTTTTTACAGATGTGAGAGACGAGTCATACAGTCTCATTAAACACTATTATTCCAGAGTGGAGGTTGTGTGCGTGCGTGCGTGTGTACATGTTACTTGTAGTTTTTGTATGACTTGTCTAGTGACTGTGACCTTGAGCGTACATGGTACTTGCACCTTGTTTATCATTTGTCCCTTACCCTACATACACGAGGACTGTAGTTAGACTTCCCGTCACTCTTCACAGAAGGTTCACGATAATGCCTGCTTATATGTTCTTCCATGATGAGTAGGTTGTTAGATACCTCTGAGCCAGGGTACTATGTTCGAATCTGTGTTTCTACGCATAGGTAAGTGTTCTGCACGTCGGAATTCAGTCATGTTGGCTGAAGGCTATCGTATCCCTAGCAGGGACTGTGTGACCTTGAAGCCTTGCATAACACTCTCTCGGCTAATGATCTGTGTTAACCATTAAATTTGCCACGACCTGCACGGTGACCACATCGTCTGCTCACTATCTGAGCTTTTTTACATATTCACTGCCAAATGACAACAGTCACAGTCTACCCTTGTGTAGGACTGACAATGAATGTTTATATTATCATTAACGTTTTTTTTACAGTTACCGCAACTACGTCTCTCATGCATGTATCATATTTGNAATGAATGTTTATATTATCATTAACGTTTTTTTTACAGTTACCGCAACTACGTCTCTCATGCATGTATCATATTTATATATATATATATTGCTTTTTGCATATTTCAGTTTGTTGTTAGTTTTCCATCCTGAATTTTATTTACATATTTATGTTTATCATATTTATTAGGTTTGGAAATTATAGCTAGCTATGCTTAGGACAGTATATATAGTACATATGTACACATATGTAGTCGTTTTCTTTGTAGGTAGTGAGAGATTCTGTACATATTACACAAGCGACTCATCGATAGTGAACTGAATTCGAGACTTGACAATATACAAAAACTATTAATTTTATTTTAGATTTTTGACCAAATCTGGTTTTTTTTCTCAGTGGTGGAGGTGAACTTAATATTAGAAAGGGTTAAGATAAATTAATAACACAGAAATAATTTACATAATTTTACCTTTATTTACAGAATTAACATAATATGAATGCATTATCATATTTTATACATGCTTGCCATATTCTTCTTCATTCGAGCGAAACATTTATGCTATCTGTTTTGGAAGAAGAACAATATATGTTGTGAACATTCAAGCTGTCCATATTCGTATATACTATACGACAGTTATCACATAGGTAGGTCTTGTAGACGGTAGCAAATTTACAGTTGCTATCTTCATACTGTTTGTCCAGCTGCTCTTGCTGAATGTCTTGCCGCTATACTTGCACTTGCTTCCCGATGAACGAGAAACATGGCCTTTGNTATCGATAGTGAACTGAGTTCGAGACTTGACAATATACAAAAACTATTAATTTTATTTTAGATTTTTGACCAAATATGGTTTTTTTCTCAGTGGTGGAGGTGAACTTAATATTAGAAAGGGTTAAGATAAATTAATAACACAGAAATAATTGACATAATTTTACCTTTATTTGCAGAATTAACATAATATGAATGCATTATCATATTTTATACATGCTTGCCATATTCTTCTTAATTCGAGCGAAACATTTATGCTATCTGTTTTGGAAGAAGAACAATATATGTTGTGAACATTCAAGCTGTCCATATTCGTATATACTATACGACAGTTATCGCATAGGTAGGTCTTGTAGACGGTAGCAAATTTACAGTTGCTATCTTCATATTGCTTGTCCAGCTGCTCTTGCTGAATGTCTTGCCGCTATACTTGCACTTGCTTCCCGATGAACGAGAAACATGGCCTTTGCATGTGTTGTTATGTCTATGCAGGTTATCGCTTTGGGTAAACACAGCATCATAGTTATCACAGTGGAACGCTTTGTATGCTGGGCTGAACATGCAATGACAACTTTCATATCAGCGTGAAATATAACTTGTGCTATAAGTATTTCCCCAGTAGTTATATTGATGTCCTACTGCTCGCATAGAATCTTCAGGGCCCCTTTCTGTCGACCATATTGTAATTGGTAAGTCTTCAACTATAGATTAAATTTTCATCATTTTGCAGAGTAAAGAATCACAGTAGTACCATTGATACTGTATTGTATGTAGCATCTCTTCAGAGCTAGCTTCTCGATGTTGAGTACACACTCGTAGCAGATGAATGTAGTAGTAATGATATACTTCCCCTACCATGCTCGACAACGGAAATACATTCATTTTATATGATGCATGCTTATATATATATATTTTTTAAATATTAGTTTGAATCAGTGTATAGTTGTGTTGACCTTATTGTTCACATACTTTACAACTGAAATTTCTTCGCCTAACATACTGTACTACGTACGTTGCTTGTGTAATACGTCACAGTACATATAGATTGTTAAATATATATAACTATTTCTTATTTAATAATTTTTTTATATATGTTTACAACAGCATATAGCTGTGATGACTCTCTTCCTTGACTAANAATATTGGTTTGAATCAGTGTATAGTTGTGTTGACCTTATTGTTCACATACTTTACAACTGAAATTTCTTCGCCTAACATACTGTACTGCGTACGTTGCTTGTGTAATACGTCACAGTACATATAGATTGTTAAATATATGTAACTATTTCTTATTTAATAATTTTTTTATATATGTTTACAACAGCATATAGCTGTGATGACTCTCTTCCTTGACTAATGGTTAGAGAGTGTGTGGTAGCATCCTTTATAATAAGCTCTCAACTTCTTCTGTGACGAGACATTTTTGAGAGCTTCGCGTAATGTGTTAGGCCCTTTAATCGTTGTTTAAGGAAAAGTTATTTATGATTGGCTACCAGCTTCGTCAGGGACTCTTTCGAGAGTCTCGCATAACATTTTAGGTCGCTTTATCGTTGTGTGTGACCTTCGCATATTATGTTAGGCTACTTTATCACTGCATGCGGTAGTGTTATTCATGATAGATGGTCGATGACGATACACTTTCGTGAGCCTCGCGTAACATTTTAAATCCCTTTATTGTTTTGGGTGGCAGCGTTCTTCACGATTACTTTCGTGAGGCTTGCGTAACATGTAAGGTTCTTTTATCGTTGTGTATGGTAGCATCGTTTAGGATAGGCTACCAGTTTGAACAGTTCCGAGACCTTTTTGAGAGCCTTGCGTAACATCTTAGGCTCATTTATCGTTGTGTGTTTTTGGGAAGACTATGATAACCTGTGTATATATATGTGCTTGCATGCATGTATATGTATAAGTGTGCATTCATGCTTTTAAGTGTATATCGCCTTCCTTTATGTTAGGCTGCGTGCTTCATCGCAGTGTTCGGCAGCATCCTTTATGTTAGACTGTACGCGTCGTTGAAGTGTACTGCAGCATCCTTTATGTTATGCCACGCACTTCTTCGTAGTGTTTGGCGACAATTTTTATGATAGGCTGTGCGCATCGTTGAAGTGTTCGGTGCCAACCTGTATGTTATACTGTGTTGGTTGTTGAAGTGCACTGCAGCCACCTTTATGCTATGCCGCGCGCGTTTTTAAAGTGTACGGCGACGTTCTTTATATTACACCACGTGACATGGTGACGTCCTTCATGTTATGCCTCGAGTCATGGCGACATCCTTAATGTCATTTCAAGCGTTACGGTGATGTTCTTTATGTTATGCCTTTCGCATCGTTGAAGTGTTCGGCAGCATCCTTTATGTTATGCAGCGCGCTTCGTTGCAGTATCCGAGATACTTTCGAGAGCCTCGCGTTAAATGTTAGGCTCCTTTATCGTTGTTAACGGTTTCGTTCTTTATGATAGACTGCCGATCATGAGACACTTTTGAGAACCCTGAGTGAACTTTATCGATGTGTATGGTAGAATTTTTAGGATTGACTACCAGCTTCGACAGTGTTGAGACACTTTTGAGAGCCTTGCATATAATTTTAGGCCCCTTTATCATTGTGTATGTTTGTGAAGACTCTGAGTTAACCTTCCTGGTTCTGTTGTTAATCATTTGGGTGGGACCAGAGTTAATATTTTTTTTCAGCGACGCCGGCCGTCTACGAGGTCCGGCCGAACGACGTCGACCCCGCTCGCCATCACCCAAGTTCGCATAGGGCTTAAATGACAGGATGTGAATTTTCCTTTTCGGGGGCGATGCCTATGTTATAAATTTGACGATTGTACCTTAAACAGTTTGGGAATTATGACCAACTATGCTTATAAGATCGCATAGTGCCTAAATGACTGTGATAATTTTCGATGTTGGTGGCCATTTTTATGTTATGAATTTTACTATTGTACCTTAAATGGTTCGGGAATAACGACAACTATAATTATATGTTCGCATAGAGCATAAATTACCATATCTTAATTTTCCTTGCCAGGGGCGATGCCTATTTTATGAAATTGACGATTGTACTTTAAACGATTCGGAAATTATAATGAACTTTGCTTATAAATTCGCATAGGACCTAAATGACGCTGTGATGATTTTCGATGTCAGGGGTGATGTGTATGTTGCAAATTTGACGCCTGTATCTTAAACGGGTTAGACATTACGACCAACTAGTTCGCATAGGGCCTAAATGACTCTTCAGCCGTATGACGACGACTTCCTGCCGTCACCCAGGTCCCACGACGCCAAACTCCTGCCGTCACCCAGGTCTGGCCGCACGACGCCAACGACCTCCTGCTCTCACCCAGGGCCCACAACGCCGACCACCTGCTATCACCCAGGTCTGGCCGCATGACAATGCTGATCTCCTGCCGTCACACATGTCCCACGACGCCAAACTCCTGTCGTTGCCTAGGTCTGGCCACACGATGACGACTTCCTGCCGTCACCCAGGTCTGGCCGCATGAGAACGCTGACCTCCTGTCGTCACCCAGGTCTGGCCGCACGAGGCCGCCGACATCCTGCCGTCACCCAGTTCCCACGTCGCCGACCTCCTGTCGTCACCCAGGTCTGGCTGCACGAGGCCGCCGACCTCCGGTCGTCACCCAGGTCTGGCCGCACGACGCCAACGACCTCCTGCTCTCACCCAGGGCCCACAACGCCGACCACCTGCCGTCACCCAGGTCTGGCCACACGAGGCCGCCGACCTCCTGCCGTCACCCAGTTCCCACGACGCCGACCTCCTGTCGTCACCCAGGTCTGGCTGCACGAGGCCGCCGACCTCCTGTCGTCACCCAGGTGTGGCCGCACGACGCCAACGACCTCCTGCTCTCACCCAGGGCCCACGACGCCGACCTCCTGCCGTCANGCCATCACCTAGGTCCCACGACGGCGACTTCCTGCCATAACACAGGTCTGGCCACACAACGACGCCGACCTCCTGCCATCGCCCAGGTTTCACGACGCCGACCTCTTCCCATCACCCAGGTCTGGCCGCATGACGCCGCTGACTTCCTGCCGTCATCCAGGTCCCACGACGCCGACCCCCGCTCGTTGACAGAGGTGAGTTACTATCATTTCAGAAAATTGTTTACACTCTCTGGTGTTTTTAAGAACAGCGCAATGGCGACAGAGCGCGTTTTTCAGAACATTGTCAACGCATCCTTTTTTTTTTTTTTTTTCAGAACAGCTTGACGCAGAAATATATATTTCCATTTTCTAAAAAGAATTATTATTTAGATGTGACTAGAGTTACTTGATTTTTTTCAGCGCTGCCAACGAGGACCGGCTGAGCATCTCCTCCCAGGTGTGGACGTGCAGCCAAGACATCGAACACCGGGCGTGAACAGCGACGAACACCAGTCGTGGTCCTAACAGCTCTGAAGATCTTGCTCGACGATAGGTAGCTTTTGATAACAGTCTGGTTTAAAATGTATGTAGTTTTCAAAAGCAGTCTGGTTTAAAATGTATTAAATTATTTTAATAAAATGTGTTAATATAAATTAATTTTTTTTTATCTAGATTTCTTTCCTAGCATTTGTTAGCTTTTCCTAACATACTATACTTCTCCCTTTAGGAAGATTATTTTATCATTATGTCCTGCTCGGCAATGGATTTCAAAGCGCCTTTTTCATGCTACTATATTTTTCACCTCTAAGAATTAAACATTCATGTTTCTTATGTTTCCCGGGATTGTCAACCAGCATAAAAGCCAATGCTACGAACGATGTTGCCTTACCCGTTCCACAATGCCAAAATGTTTCGCTTGGTGGTATATTCAGTTTTCATGTATTACAGGTGGGGGGAGTTCGGAGCATTCCANGTGAAGCGAGGTTAGAAGGGAACTGCGCCAGAATGCAAGGGCGTGGGAAACGGGAGATCCCCGAGAAACCCGCCGACCAGTGGCATCGTCCGGCACGATTCCCAAATGCGAAAATCCGGGAACAACCCCGCCGCTAATCGAGCCCGGATCGCCTAGGTGGGAGGCTAGTAGTCTGACCTCTTAACTACCGTGGCCCTGGTAAATGAGAGACGGATCGAAGCGACTGTTGACATGTCAAATTTCCTTGGCGTTTCGTTTTTTCGGTATGATTAGGACTACATCACGAAATGGATGTGTAATTTTAATAATTTTCAGTTCTATTAAACATAGCGATGACATTTTTCAGGAGATTTAGAGGCTCTCGTGCGTAGTACCTTTGTATATTTTCGGTTACTAACGACTTCGCTGTATGCTACATAAGACCGNAATTTCCTTGGCGTTTCGTTTTTTCGGTATGATTAGGACTACATCACGAAATGGATGTGTAATTTTAATAATTTTGAGTTCTATTAAACTTAGCGATGACATTTTTCAGGAAATTTAGAGGCTCTCGTGCGTAGTACCTTTGTATATTTTCGGTTACTAACGACTTCGCTGTATGCTACATAAGACCGNATTTAGAGGCTCTCGTGCGTAGTACCTTTGTATATTTTCGGTTACTAACGACTTCGCTGTATGCTACATAAGACCGATATAAAGATCTTCCTGTATGCTATACTAATATTATATTTTCAAGTGTGGGCATTCACATCGGCTTACCCGATGTTCGTGCCCGGAACATTGTTGTAAGCATAAACAATCCCTACTTACAGATGAAGAATCACTATGAAATCCAATGGCTAATAGACACGAACTAGCAAAGCGCTTGTACATTTTGGTAATACGTGTTATTTGTGCCGATATTTCAACCATCGTCACACTGCGTGCTACGACAACAGAATTTGAAACTATCCAGCCAGGAAAATCTAACCCCGAGACAAACAACAACACATTTGAGTAGCATGTTGCTCGTAAGTTGTATTGTTTTCCAATCCTTCTGACGTATTTACAATAGGGTAAGCGACACTAAGATCTTGGCGGCACATTGGTGAGCTGCCGGATTATGGTTTCAAAAATGTACTTTCTGATGACTCAAAAAGCAATCGTATTCTGTATTGTGCTTCAGTTTTTGTAATTTCTATTTTTAATGAATGCTAGATTTAAAAAATAATGTAATAGAATTATGTGTTTAATACTAGCTTCACTTCACTAACTAATAGAAAAAAAATTATTTATGAACCGTAATCAATGTATCCGGCCTATTAAGAATAAGAGATTTATATCAAAAGCAACATTTTAAAATTTTAAACGCAAGAATTTAATTATACACAACATACACATACGGGAAGAAAATAAAATCAGAACACTTGGAAGAACTATGTCGATTATGATTGGATAACAACATATGCCATCTGGGAGACAGTAGATATACAGATAACGGTTTCAACGTCGCCCACCAGCAGAATGTGTAGTGGCACAGCTACAAGAACCCCAACTCTGTCGACTCTTTAAATAAGAATGCCCGTCACCAGAAGGTTTATTCTGGTGCATACGTGTAGAGANGAACCCCAACTCTGTCGACTCTTTAAATAAGAATGCCCGTCACCAGAAGGTTTATTCTGGTGCATACGTGTAGAGCACGCTGGCGGCATTCGAGGAAAATGTACACGTGTTTCCTACACAGACAACTGAGCGAGTTCGAGAAGGGTCAAATAGTGACTTTTCGAGTGGCGGGATGGTCCTTACTGANGAACCCCAACTCTGTCGACTCTTTAAATAAGAATGCCCGTCACCAGAAGGTTTATTCTGGTGCATACGTGTAGAGAAAGCTGGCGGCATTGGAGGAAAATGTACACGTGATTCCTACACAGACAACTGAGCGAGTTCGAGAAGGGTCAAATAGTGACTTTTCGAGTGGCGGGATGGTCCTTACTGAGAATCGCAGCACAAGTTGGACGTGTCACGTCGTTTGTGCAGCGATGCTGGGAACAGCGGATGAATGGACCCGTTGACGATGTTCTGGACGTCCGCGCAGCACACACGCTCGCCAAGATCGACGTATTGTAAAGGCAGCAGTGGTGGACCGCACAGCCACCTCAGCAAAGATCAGAGCAACTGTGGCTCCAGAAGTGACAACTCGAACCGCCTGTAGCCGGTTACTGACAGTGAGAGCATAAGGGCACGCGCGCCCGTAGCCAGTTTTCTACTTACGCTACAGCATGCACATGTACGGCCTGGAATCAAAGTTGTTAGGATCTCACATGTACAAATTTAATTGCTACTTTACAATTTTAGTTGACTTATTTTGGAATTAGCGTCGTTAGTAAAATAAATATATCTTTTCATTTCCCTACAGGCCACTAGTCATTTTTCAATGGTGTTTGTCATTAAACGATGCTGACGTGANATTTTCATTTCCCTACAGGCCACTAGTCATTTTTCAATGGTGTTTGTCATTAAACGATGCTGACGTGAAAGAGAGCTACTAAAGGCAACCCCGCACACAAAACTAAAACTAAATAATCCTCTCCTCGTCCTATCTGCGTGTCATCAATTTCTCTTTTTCNGTACAAATTTAATTGCTACTTTACAATTTTAGTTGACTTATTTTGGAATTAGCGTCGTTAGTAAAATAAATATATCTTTTCATTTCCCTACAGGCCACTAGTCATTTTTCAATGGTGTTTGTCATTAAACGATGCTGACGTGAAAGAGAGCTACTAATGGCAACCCCGCACACAAAACTAAAACTAAATAATCCTCTCCTCGTCCTATCTGCGTGTCATCAATTTCTCTTTTTCNGGCAACCCCGCACACAAAACTAAAACTAAATAATCCTCTCCTCGTCCTATCTGCGTGTCATCAATTTCTCTTTTTCGTCCTATTCGGTCGGTCCTCCCGCTGCGCAGTTCGTCCGCTTTGTGTCCTCGGTTTAATTGAGCTGCCGCCGCGATAAATCCAGGCCAGGCCGGGGCGCTATAACTGTTTGGTTACGAATGCGTGAGTCACTGCGATAAGTCCAGCCTCTCGAGACAGTGCTTCAATCGCCGACTCCTGATACCGACTNTTACGAATGCGTGAGTCACTGCGATAAGTCCAGCCTCTCGAGACAGTGCTTCAATCGCCGACTCCTGATACCGACACTCACTTTCTACGCCCTCGACGGTGTACGGTCACGTACGCCCTAATTCTGGCGCGACTAGCGGACTGCTTCTGCCGTATCCAGGATTCAAAACTGTGGTTTTTAGGCACCGCAAATAATCTGATGTTTGGGAACTACTTGCTAGAATGAAGAAACGTCTGTAGCGAAGGGTTTGTTCACGCCCATCGTTCAAGAAGAGAGGATATAAATACGACACTAAGTTAAATAGCAGCAGCGACGTGCAGAAGTAGAGGGAATGGGTTATATCTCTGAGAAGTCCCGTCGGCAATATCCACCGCGTTTCTCACATGCGGGAATTCAAATTCAGGGTGATCATATCGGTATTCGAGCACGGAGGCCGGTAATTCCTTTCATGTTATCATTCATTGTACGCGTATCTTCCAACAGCCAGCTGCTGAATACTTTAGTCCGTTTTGATGCATATTTCACCTATAATTTTGTGGTAAATCACTTTCCGTAGTTTGTCGTTGTTAGTTGTAAACTTTCACACACACACACGCGCGCATTATAAATGCAAGTAAAACCACTAAAATGAATTTTTTTTTACTTTTAGTAGAACATAGAACAAATAAAAATACGTCAAAAACTGAACTTATAATGCTTCATTGACATATCCTTAGCAGATAGCGTAAATATCAAACGTTGGGTTTGGGAGTTTAGCTTGCAGCCTAGCTCCTGTTCCGCTAATGCTGACCTGAAAAATCATATCTGGGGCATACCACCGTCAGATATACAAAGAAACAAATGCAATTGACTACTGTTTTGCTTGTTTCTCGTCAATATAAATGCTTACGCTCACTGACGAATTTTTAGTTTAATTTTTTCTAGTTAGATAAGACGCTGAAGCTGATGGAATGCATAAATTATGTTAAAATATTTAATATCCCAAAGGATTTGTTTTCATGGCATACAATGCCCGATTAATCGGCAAGTATTACCAAAAAAGTTCTTCCCACCTGTATATGAAATCTGTTGCTTTAGTCGACTAGTGTTTTGGAACTTTATTAATAGTAGATTTTTGAGTGTTTTTCATTTATTATTTTCCTTCTGCATGCTTTTAAGTACTTTCCATGAGAATGCTAGTAGACTGTGAAAATATTCTTCCCCTCATGTAAAACCTATATTGAAAAATATGAGAGGCAATATTTAAAAAAAAATGTATAGCGATTTTTTACACGCGATTAAGCGATTAACTGTGTGTAGAACGTTTAGTGCGATTACTATATAAATGTAGTTTTTTTTCCAGTACGCATTTGCGATTTTCCTAAAGAAGTGTTCGAGAGATATGGGGAAAATAAGTTTCATTATTCGTATGCCCTCATTGTGCCTGTACTAGACACCTGTGTTGTTGATTTGCGAACAATTAATTAATGCAGCTCACATTTCCAAGAATCATTTTCATTGGAAAACACAAATATGAAACACTGTCATAAGCAGGGTTATTGACATCCAACCATTTGCTGTATTTAAAAAGTTGCTGCTCCTTGGCTAAAATTATGACGTACCTAATTAATATAAGCATTCACTTATTTGGGTTTAACAGTTCTCTGATGAAAAACACACATTGACATCAATCTTAATTATTTCACAAATTAAAGAAATAATGTCCAATTTCTTACATTTTTCAAATAAAAAATCAGAAAGCAATAACTTTTCATGCAGATATTAGCATGTGAAAACTATGTGGGATTTCGGTATATAAAACCGTAATATGTAAATAAATGATTACTGTTTAAATTATTTATCGCAGGGTTGCCGGAGTTTTGTGGCAAGATTACGCGACCCCGAGGTTCAAAATGCACGCCAATACACGCAATTTACACTTTTACGGCGAACACATTTTCTCAAATTCGATAGAAGCATTTCCTTTGAATTCATCACACCAGTCACAATTTACTCTTGTATAAATGACCTTCNGTGGCAAGATTACGCGACCCCGAGGTTCAAAATGCACGCCAATACACGCAATTTACACTTTTACGGCGAACACATGTTCTCAAATTCGATAGAAGCATTTCCTTTGAATTCATCACACCAGTCACAATTTACTCTTGTATAAATGACCTTGTTTTACGTTTAACCGATACAATACTTAAGTGTTTTCCAATTGTCACNTTCTCAAATTCGATAGAAGCATTTCCTTTGAATTCATCACACCAGTCACAATTTACTCTTGTATAAATGACCTTGTTTTACGTTTAACCGATACAATACTTAAGTGTTTTCCAATTGTCACTTTTTCTTAACAAATTATTGTATAATCTTATGTATGGACATAATTAACTTGAATTTGTAAATTTGATTTCGTTCTGTACTTGCCAACTTTTAAGCTAAAATATACCACATTTAACTTACCTAAACATCTCCATATTTATTTTGATGATATAAATTGTAAATGCGTAAATAAATAAAGTTTTTTTAATAAACGAATTATGTATCCAACGTTGAAATAAATATTTAAAAAATAGAGAGCACTAAAATATTAGAAACATGTATTTTGACTTAATAGCATAATAATTTTGATCTAGTAATGACAGATGTGAGTGTCGCTTTATTGAAATTTCAAACTATTTATTTTATAAACCACTGGAATTTAAGTTCTATATTTTAAAGAGTTCAGTTTCCATCTTGACATGAACAGCCGCACAATGTGCAAATAAGTGACTATTGAAGTGTTCCAATGGAAGCCTATAAACAACAAATAACGAAAGGGAAATATACAAAAGTGCCAAACCAATTATTGTAACACGGACTAACGTCATTTTCAATTTGATTATTCATTTGCTTAAAAAAGTCACTTGACCTGTATTTTAAACAATGACTTATTGGAAAACTTAGTCAAGAATTCCCAATAAAAAATATAAAATACCTTATTTCCCGTCCCTGACATATTTGTATTGTACTAAATATGGTAAAATAAAAAACGAACTGTCGATGGCTTCAAAATTGAATGGCACTGAAATGTAAACTACAAAATTATTTAGTGGACAATTTAAACAACCTAGGATAAGACTTAAATTTGTGATAGAGTTTTAATAAAAAAACTTTACATCCTACATAGCCATCTATGCTGCTTAAACAGAATATAATACTTAAACTTTGTTAAGGGCAACCTCAGAAGCATTTCAGAAAAAGTCTCAAATCAAGTACCAACTCTCCAATGTTTGGATCCTGGAATGCAGATAGAGCACGTTGACATAAGATGGCTGTAGTCTATTGCAGTATTCACTTGCCATTTTATTTACGCTTCACTAACTCTGTATGTATTTATTGCACACAAAACTACATACAAATAAATTATAATGGTTTTATCCCATAGCTTATTCTAAATTAATTCTTCATACAGGTCAAAATCTGCACATCTCTTGCTCATTGATGCCGTGTTAAGTGTGAAGAAGTGCGGTTTTGGTTTCTGTGCCAAGCTTATTTCTACTGTGTGTTTTACAATTTCGTAGAGAACTAAATAATCGTTCTACACCAGCATTTTAAAATGGAAGAATAAAAAATAAATTAACAGTTTGGATATTGTGGAGAAAACTGGCATACCTACTGCATATTTTGAAAACATTTCTCCAGTATTCCCCTGGCGGCTTGCTGGGACCCAAGTCATATTCAGAATGGTCCAGCAATGAATATTCACGCCACTCTTCATCTGCTTCTTGCGCATCCACAAATTGCGTAAGAATGTGAAATCTTTGGAACATTGGGGCAAATGATTGTACTTCTAATGACTCAGATACGTCTGGATTAACACTAGAGATTATGCTGAAAAGAGGATCAGTAGATAGAAATCCGAACCACTTGTATAGCTCCTTTGCTGATTCTATGTAAAACTGCATGCAAGATTGAAATAAATACTTCAAGTCTTTCTTCGATACGTTGGAGTCTCTTTTCAGTGTTTCTACACACTCCTGCCCTCGAATGCCTAAGTAAATAGTTCCAGGGCCCACAAAATATCTTCTGTCGTCGTATTTGTCATCTTTAACATTGGTTTTTTTTTCACCTAGTCAACATGCAAATAGTTACTAAGAATGTTTCTCATCAACCTTTTTAATACTAGCATTAGCGAATGAAGTAAGGGCGCTTCTGCTTGAAATGTAGTATTGATGTCAGTAAGATGGCCTAGCACTTAAGACATAAACTCAAGGTATATTTCAGTAAAGGGATTGTCTATAGTTACGAGCATTTCTACCGGTGTTTTGATGGTGCTTTAAAAACTGTTTCTCTTAAGTAGAATTTTAGAGCTGAATATTGCTCAAGAACTTGGTCAACGCCGGCTTTAATTGATAACCGACNGTTTCTCTTAAGTAGAATTTTAGAGCTGAATATTGCTCAAGAACTTGGTCAACGCCGGCTTTAATTGATAACCGACGAGTAGTTGCAGGAGACATGATGTTGTAAATTTCCACGTGAAAAAACTCCTAAAATTCTCTGAAATATTGTTGCCTGGAATAAATGAGGCTAAAATGAGAGCCTAAGTTTCGGAGCAAATCTTCACAGACCGAGCAAGCTTTAAACAGGCGTCAGATGCTGCAAGATGAATCATGTGGCAGGAGCACTTAATGCATACTATGTTCGGAATATCCTGTTTAAGAAGAGAGAAAACATAATGGTTTGTTACTGCCATAACATTGGTTGTATTAAAAGAAAACCCAATCAGGTTCGATAACGGAATATATTTTATAAATAAACTTTGTGTTAGGCATTTATACATATTGTCAGCAGAGCCAGAAAGTGATTCCAACATGTCGAAAAATCTTGTATTTATCGAGATGTAATTTTCAACATAATGTATAACAATAAAAGAACATTATTTAGTCTTAGCCTGATATGTAGTTTCAGCCATTATCATGGAGAAAAAACTACATGGAATACAAAGTTAGTCAAATAGACACATCTCGATACTATGTCCCACAGATTACTTTATTAGAGAAGTTGCCTTAGTTAGATGATGGAACATTTTATTTGCAATTTCCAAATCTGGAAAAATTTTGGCACACATAGGTGCTAGTGATNCTTAGTTAGATGATGGAACATTTTATTTGCAATTTCCAAATCTGGAAAAATTTTGGCACACATAGGTGCTAGTGATTTCATTGAAAAGACAAAACATTTGTCTCCAGAAACCCTGCCAGTTTCAGTTCTGCCATCTTAAGTTTGTCCAACTTTTCTGAAATGACCATTGTCTGTCAGTTTCTGTGTTTAAGTGATATTTTTAATATATTGATTGCGTTTTTCTGATTTACTGCGACACAAAACGTTATACTTATGTGCAATAATATTAATGTCGCAGACTTTACAATATGCAATATCATGTGATACTCATTTCTTTGCATCTTTAGAGATTTTCTGTACAAACCAGTCTTTAAAAGGTTTATCTGAAACCTATGCACTATTAAAATTTCACTGTTTTTTTTTTGGCCCGTTTCTGTTTCCCGTCTCATAAGGTATTTGAAATGTTTTTCCAGACTCCTGTGAAATGTCAGTTTGTCCCATAGTTTTACTAGGGCCTGCACCATCAACCACAGATGTTTCACCGCTCTCTGCATCATCACCTACTTTTCGCTTTTTTACAATACACTTATCCAACATGAAGACTCCTACCTAATAATGATAACACGCAACACACTCATTCCTACTAAATAGAACACACATGTTCTCAACAAACTGAAAACGACTGGTACATTTTTCGTTACGAGACACAACTTTAGTTTAGACCGCACCCAAGAACGTCTGATGTAATACTGTATAAAAATATTCGATTGTATCTTGGCCTTGAAGACAGTATATAATTCAGTAAATCCCCGAATCTACATTTCCAGGATCGAAAACACCCTCCCAAACTTTCTCTTAGAAAGTTATGTATATTTTCCCATTGCTGTAAAAGGATTTGAGAAAATTTTTTTATTAAAATTACACGAAAATACACGCAAATGTGTGAATACACGCTTAATTACACGCCTGCTTTTAAATTACACGCATTTCATGGAATTACACGCCATTTGGCTATCCTGATTGATAGTGACAATATCTTAGTTTTTATATTTCCCTCGAACAATGTTAAGATAATATAACTTTCAGGAAATACCGTTTCTCATATTTGCTTGACTACCTAATTTTATAAATTCCAGGAAAAAATGAAACTGTTACCATTTAAAGATATCGTTGTTTAAATAGTTTTTAGATGAATTGAGATAAACATCAATAATTAGTATCATGCCGGACTACCAACGCAGTTGACATAGAATATATGTATAAAATACACTTTCCATATGCATATGTAAAAAATTGTTTGTTCTTTATATGTATGATTATGTACTATGACTTTAGTAGCCAACATTATTTCCCCATGCGAATCTCTTAAATGTTTTCACTAGAGCTTAATTTATATTATTAATACGACTTTATAAATACTGTCCTGTTTCTTTGATGGGTAGTCTGAACTTTCAAAAATAGAGTTTCGTCTTTTTTGTACGTACGTGAATGTCGTGAAACTCGTTACAAAACGGCTGAAATTGAACGAATAAAATTTTAATAATGTTCACTATTGTATACTTAACATTCCTAAAACGACCACATCACAAGTCGAAAAAATCAGAATATATAAAGAGGAAACCTTTAATGAAATGTGCCTATTTCAAAGTACGCTGGAGAAGATTAAAAGAGAAAAGTTCTGCAACAACAAATTTGTTCAAAATCAAAATAAAATAGTTTTTAACTCACTTTGAAATTAACGTTGAATTCTATCACCCCCAACCCCCTTTTTTTTCACCCAATCCAACAAAAAGTTATGGATTATTTGTGTTAGTAAAAATGTTACCACCTGTGTCATTAATAAACAATGTTTGAAATAAATCTGTTTGCATTGGTGGAAATAACTGTAAAATATATTACTTGTTACCATTCTCACGAAGTATAGAGGGATCATACGAAAAAAGTACAATTTTGGTACTTCATTACCAAGAAATTTATAACAGTGAATCAGTGATTTTAATGACTTACATGTACCTTACTGAACGTTCACTGTCACGTCAGCGGAAGTAACAGGCAATCATTGTTTGCGTTAGTGTAAATAGGTGCAAAATACCAATAATACCGTTCAGATTAATTCAGTGATTAAAACAATCAGTGGAATTTCACAAATTGCAGTAAGATTTTTTCGACTGTTCTTCAGTCAAATTTCATTGTTCTTCCGTAGCTTTCAGTTTCAACAGCGTTTAAGAATTTTGGTCGTGTGTGTAGAGTAACGAATCGTGGCGCAATTAAAAACTCTTAAATAAATNCTTAGTTAGATGATGGAACATTTTATTTGCAATTTCCAAATCTGGAAAAATTTTGGCACACATAGGTGCTAGTGAGTTCATTGAAAAGACAAAACATTTGTCTCCAGAAACCCTGCCTGTTTCAGTTCTGCCATCTTAAGTTTGTCCAACTTTTCTGAAATGACCATTGTCTGTCAGTTTCTGTGTTTAAGTGATATTTTTAATATATTGATTGCGTTTTTCTGATTTACTGCGACACAAAACGTCATACTTATGTGCAATAATATTAGTGTCGCAGACTTTACAATATGCAATATCATGTGATACGCATTTCTTTGCATCTTTAGAGATTTTCTGTACAAACCAGTCTTTAAAAGGTTTATCTGAAACCTATGCACTATTAAAATTTCACTGTTTTTTTTTGGCCCGTTTCTGTTTTCCGTCTCATAAGGTATTTGAAATGTTTTTCCAGACTCCTGCGAAATGTCAGTTTGTCCCATAGTTTTACTAGGGCCTGCACCATCAACCACAGATGTTTCACGGCTCTCTGCATCATCACCTACTTTTCGCTTTTTTACAATACACTTATTCAACATGAAGACTCCTACCTAATAATGATAACACGCAACACACTCATTCCTACTAAATAGAACACACATGTTCTCAACAAACTGAAAACGACTGGTACATTTTTCGTTACGAGACACAACTTTAGTTTAGACCGCACCCAAGAACGTCTGATGTAATACTGTATAAAAATATTCGATGGTATCTTGGCCTTGAAGACAGTATATAATTCAGTAAATCCCCGAATCTACATTTCCAGGATCGAAAACACCCTCCCAAACTTTCTCTTAGAAAGTTATGTATATTTTCCCATTGCTGTAAAAGGATTTGAAAAAAATTTTTTATTAAAATTACACGAAAATACGCGCAAATGTGTGAATACACGCTTAATTACACGCCTGCTTTTAAATTACACGCATTTCATGGAATTACACGCCATTTGTCTACCCTGATTGATAGTGACAATATGTTAGTTTTTATATTTNTCTACCCTGATTGATAGTGACAATATGTTAGTTTTTATATTTCCCTCGAACAATGTTAAGATAATATAACTTTCAGGAAATACCGTTTCTCATATTTGCTTGACTACCTAATTTTATAAATTCCAGGAAAAAATGAAACTGTTACCATTCAAAGATATCGTTGTTTAAATAGTTTTTAGATGAATTGAGATAAACATCAATAATTAGTATCATGCCGGACTACCAANAAAGATATCGTTGTTTAAATAGTTTTTAGATGAATTGAGATAAACATCAATAATTAGTATCATGCCGGACTACCAACGCAGTTGACATAGAATATATGTATAAAATACACTTTCCATATGCATATGTAAAAAATTGTTTGTTCTTTATATGTATGATTATGTACTATGACTTTAGTAGCCAACATTATTTCCCCATGCGAATCTCTTAAATGTTTTCACTAGAGCTTAATTTATATTATTAATACGACTTTATAAATACTGTCCTGTTTCTTTGATGGGTAGTCTGAACTTTCAAAAATAGATNAATTTATATTATTAATACGACTTTATAAATACTGTCCTGTTTCTTTGATGGGTAGTCTGAACTTTCAAAAATAGATTTTCGTCTGTTTTGTACGTACGTGAATGTCGTGAAACTCGTTACAAAACGGCTGAAATTGAACGAATAAAATTTTTNTTTCGTCTGTTTTGTACGTACGTGAATGTCGTGAAACTCGTTACAAAACGGCTGAAATTGAACGAATAAAATTTTTATAATGTTCACTATTGTGTACTTCACATTTCTAAAACCACCACATCACAAGTCGAAAAAATAAGAATATATAAAGAGAAAACCTTTAATGAAATGTGCCTATTTCAAAGTACGCTGGAGAAGATTAAAAGAGAAAAATTCTGCAACAACAAATTTGTTCAAAATCAAAATAAAATAGTTTTGAACTCACTTTGAAATTAACGTTGAATTCTATCACCCCCACCCCCCTTTTTTTTCACCCAATCCAACAAAAAGTTATGGATTATTTGTGTTAGTAAAAATGTTACTACCTGTGTCATTAATAAACAATGTTTGAAATAAATCTGTTTGCATTGGTGGAAATAACTGTAAAATATATTACTTGTTACCATTATCACGAAGTATAGAGGGATCATACGAAAAAAGTACAATTTTGGTACTTCATTACCAAGAAATTTATAACAGTGAATCAGTGATTTTAATGACTTACATGTACCTTACTGAACGTTCACTGTCACGTCAGCGGAAATAACAGGCAATCATTGTTTGCGTTAGTGTAAATAAGTGCAAAATACCAATAATACCGTTGAGATTAATTCAGTGATTAAAACAATCAGTGGAATTTCACAAATTGCAGTAAGATTTTTTCGACTGTTCTTCAGTCAGATTTCATTGTTCTTCCGTAGCTTTCAGATTCAACAGCGTTTAAGAATTTTGGTCGTGTGTGTAGAGTAACGAATCGTGGCGCAATTAAAAACTCTTAAATAAATTACATGCACACAAACGCAGAATTTCGTTTTTAAATTGTTCCGCTGGCCCAAAGAGCAGAAAGCGGCAGGAATTAATACCCTAAACACAATAGGCATTCCACAGGACCTCCGTGTAGGCGATCACACGTCGGTGCCGCGTCCATTGTATCCAGTAACTAAAATATTAAATTTAATTAAACATAACTTCGGGAACAATTATTCCCTCCCGTGCAAAAATCAAACTTAATTTTTTTATTTTCAATTCGGAGCAATCGAGTGGGAAGTTAAATAATAATAATAATAAAAAATAACAGCTGCCTTTTGTTCCGTGCTGAACGATCAACTTCACCCGCATGGCACCCGACAAAACGTACCACGGTAACAGCATGCTCAAATAACGCGGGACGTGAATTCTCTTAGGTGCGGGGGAACGGGGTGTAATTGAATGGTCGCTGGCGAGCGATTAAAAGCGCTATGGGGAGCTCGATGGACATGGGGCATTATTACTGGCCGACGCAGCCCGAGCTATTGTATTAGCACGGTTTGAATTCCGGCCAGGGCGCACAATGGCCATAAATTACTCGGGAGGCCGCGCGCAATTTTGGATATTTTAACGCTTTCATCACCGGGTTCCCAGCCCCCCTCCTCCCCCTGCACGCGCCACACAACGGCCCCGGGGAGCCCATCTGGGTCGAGTCTGGCTGACGTCCAGATTGTCCCACGCGTGTCGTCGGGGGTTCTCCAAACGCCATCCAACACACACACACACACACGCGCGCGCATGTGCCCTCTCGCACGGGCGAGTCAATGTGGAGAGAGAGGGAGGACAGCGCGACCGTAAAACGTCCCCGACACGGTTGCGCGTGAAATATGGTGGGCGGTGAGACCGCGGGGAAAACTGTCCCCGATGGAAACTCGGCGACAGCGCATTTTCCCCCTTGCCGGAGGAAAAAGCAACCAGTTGCGGTCGAACCGACGTGCTACAAGCCTCGCGCACCCGGTCACTCCTGCTTGTGTTTTCAGTTCTGTTCACGAACATTAATTGGCTCAACGTGGCATGAGCAGGCGAGGAGACATCCGCTAATTAGTATTAGTATTGGTGTTACTTTTCTGTCAATATAAAGGAAGAGTGGAGTGGAGAGATTTGGGAGGCTCTTAAAATGGAGGTCATGAGAGCCGATGAGGGTTAAGTGAGATGTGTACAGAGCAGCACCAGAATGCAAGGGTGGGGGAAAAGGGAAATCCCCGAGAAAACCCTCCGACACGCGGCACCGTCCGGCATGATTCCCACACGCGAAAATCAGGGAGTGATCTTGACGGAAGTCCAACGAACCCTGTTCGCCTAGGAGGGAGATGAGCAGTCTAACCACTACAACACAGCGGCCCATATAAAAGAACTTGCACAACAAGTGGGCTTGTTATTTAAGATGTAAAGCTACACAAGATCAGAGTCCACAAAAAAATTAATAAGGTTTTATATTAAGACTGTTTGTGAGGTTCATAGCTTGTTTCTGTCGCTAATATTAAGTACAAAAGTTGCCTGTCGGTTCCGAGACGTGGCCAGCTCAGCAGTATAACAATTATTGTTCCAAAAAAAGATTTATTCTTTGCAGCATTCGAAATTATACGTTCATGTGTGACTGAATGGGTTAAAAATGCAATGGCCTTGTGCGACAGGTACTTCAATGCCTCAAACACTGTACCCTGGACTAACATGCAAAATTTTAGTAGGAAGCACTCTTACAAGGGACTTTCAGACATGGTAATGTGAAGTAATGGCTTAATAAATAAGATAAATATGTGCTGGCTCTAGAGAATTTACAGCAGCTGTACCGAGCATTTTATACAGGGAACTGATCGCAAAATCACACATTCTAATTACTTTCACAACTGAAAAAAATATACGAATAATTAGTTAGTAATAATCTGACTCATGCAAACATATAAGGTTTCGTAAGTGCGGAAATACGGCAGAAACGTTGCTAAAAGAAAGTATTTCGTTTCAGCTTACACACAGTTTGTGTTCGGTGAACAACATGACTTGTCTTTACTATCTATATTTTGTTGTGAAATAGCTTTTTAAGCAGTAAAATATTGATTATGTTAGCCTTAAATAATGTATATTTAGTTGAAAAAACATACTTGTGGCCTTAACGATATCTAACGAGAACAAAATCTTTGACTGACTCAGCCTTAAGTAATGTTTGGCCCAGTAAAATGGAGTAATCTCTTTGTCCAGCCAAAATTTTCATGTGTGCGCGTGGTTTCTGAATATAAATTTTTCTACTGATTTTTTCCACTCTGTTTGGAGGCATAAATATTCTTAATAAAATTCCTAATGTAATCATTTAGTTGGCGTTCTACTGTAATAGCAGTGCTATGAACCCAAATTTCGTAGTCAGAAAACCGTAATGTTGCGAAGAAAATCAATTTTTAATATAATTGTTGGTTTGGCCCTTAATAACATAAATAAGTATATTTACTAAATACATTTGGTCAATAAGTTACACGTTNTATAATTGTTGGTTTGGCCCTTAATAACATAAATAAGTATATTTACTAAATACATTTGGTCAATAAGTTACACGTTAATAAAGCAAAATATGATCATATATATCGTTCTCCTATAAGGTAGAATTTGGCAAAACCATATGTCGGCTATTGTGATTAGTTAGAAATTAACATCAATACACATTAATGGTTTCTGTAGCTGATGCCGTTGATTTCCGCTTTTGGCAAGCAGAATATTTATAATCTACTGCTGCAAAGTGCTATCGAGCTGCTTTAACCAAAAGTGTGAAGTTGCGCCTACCTTCGCTATGAAAGACCTTGCATACCGCCGCCGATCTCTCATGAGCCCCCGGAGGCAGTGCTGTCACGAGACCAGGAACCGAGGTTCCTACAACTCGTTAGTGTTGGTTTAAAAATCTATTTGCAGCCCGACAGAATTAGATAAAATTATTGATCCGGCGGCGGGCAGTGGCTGAACTGGTCTCCGTGCATGTATTTAGAGTTGTTAACCATTTTTGCTATCTTGATGTATTTGCATGTAGGTGTATCGGAGAAAAGTGAAGCTCCCCACCAGTCTCCCAAATGACGTGTTGTAGTTTCGTAAACCTTACATAGGCGGTGCTGGCGGCTTTTGAAAGCCTAACCTTTGTTTCTGCTCGCCCGTACAGGTTTGGCGCTCTCTTATTCACTTGTTTTGTCTTGTTGAATCACGCTAGTTTTGCGCACGCGCCGTCATCGCAGATGACTCGTGGCCAAGCGTCTGTGGGCATTCATCCCCGTGGTTAATAGGCAAGAGAAAGTGAAAATGGCAAAACTATCCTCAATCAGTTCAGACAGCAAAAATGCTCGTTCATTAATTATTAGTTATT
Organism: Clitarchus hookeri; assembly: GCA_002778355.1. Taxonomy (NCBI): domain Eukaryota; kingdom Metazoa; phylum Arthropoda; class Insecta; order Phasmatodea; family Phasmatidae; genus Clitarchus; species Clitarchus hookeri. The sequence goes on from NQII01002167.1 coordinate 138,752, forward strand.
TTAGGTTAGTTTAGTTGAAACTGTAAAACCATCTATTTATTCACTATCCTACAGTACCTTAAGAGATCCTTTTACAGACCGTTCATTGTTTACTTGCATTTGAATTTACTGATAACTAATGAGTTTACTTTCATTTACATGGCTGCAAATACATTTTAGTAAATTTCTTGAAAGCTTGAATGGTAAGAGGCACTGGCGTCTCATTGACAGCAATATAACTAGAGATGAAACCAGAAACATGCAAAAAAAGTTTAAAGACAATTAAAATACACGAGTGGCCTTCACAGGATTCGAATGCAGAAAAACTCGTGAAATTAAGCTAGCTTGCAATCAACTGCATCACAGAGGTAGGATTCGGAGCATTAACTTCGGATGTAATAAGTCTAATGTTTTGAATGATAGGACTCACTAACTTGAAATATTTACTCGGCCATCATTTTGAAAATAAGTGTCTGTGCCTCTAAGACACATAAGTTTACGTGGTCTATCATGACGCTGCATGTGTGAAAACTGTTATGGATTTCGGTTGATTGGTCTTCGAGATATGTCATAAAAACCTTATTTTCTTAAATTTGACTCTTTTACAAAATTGCTTAAAATGAGGATCTGTACACGATGTTTGTAATAGATAATGTCATAATAAAAAGATTGTTTGAAATTGTTAAATGGTTAAATAGATATGCCAAACATACAAAAATATTTATATTGCCACCATTTTTAAATTATTGCCTCACTCCTTTCAAGTAACGTACCTATACTTGGCCTTCTGTAGGTTTGTAAATTTTGTGGAAATTAGTCGAATTATTCAAAAAATATAATAAAATGTTCCGTTAACTCACCTGACAGTGCTTTGCAAAAAAAATCCGACAAATGAGGATTTCTGTATTCTATCGGTTTATTGGTCCTTGAGATATGGCATAAAAACTCCATTGATCATGTGACGATCTTTATAAATGGAGGACAAAAAGTTTATATATTAGCACATTCAATTAANCAAAAATATAATAAAATGTTCCGTTAACTCACCTGACAGTGCTTTGCAAAAAAAATCCGACAAATGAGGATTTCTGTATTCTATCGGTTTATTGGTCCTTGAGATATGACATAAAAACTCCATTGATCATGTGACGATCTTTATAAATGGAGGACAAAAAGTTTATATATTAGCACATTCAATTAATTACATAAATCAAATATACAAAGATAAATTAAAATCTGTTACATTGTTTCTTATATATAGAACACTAAGCTAAAATGTTTGTGTACGCGCCATTCACAAAATAAGAGACATATATAACATATAAATGAATAGAGCCTATGTAGGTACAAATTCTTAGCAAAATTTGAAAGAAATTGGTAATTCTTTCCTGAGATATCGCATGAAAAATGTATTACTTCGTTAGTGAATATTTTACAAAATAGCGGAGAAACGGTTCTTTGCATAGACAATTTTAATGGATACAACTGATACTCTCAGCATACAAATTTAGGTTGAAATTTGTATTGCAGTTTCTTAGATAAAACATTTGGAGCAAAAATATTTCTATGGCTGACATTTTGAAAATATGTTTGTCTGATAATATCAAAATTTCAATGTACATTGCCTGCCATAATGATAATATTTTGCGATATTTAGCAGAAATCAAATGTTTTTTCAGAGATCACATAATTTTTATTTGTCAAGTGAAACTATTTTTAAAAATTGCAGACAAAATATCTCTTGTGTGCACGCATTTGATTGTTGTAATATGTACAGCCATCATACAAAGTTCCTTTGTAATTAATTACATTATTTTGACGATATAACATACAAAACTAAAATAGCTATATGGCCACCATTTTTTAAATAAGTGTTTGAAATACTTTAAACATACCAGTTAACATTACCTACCGCAGAATTTCTTGTTTGCCATATTTGGTAGAAATCAGCCAATTATTTCCCGAGATATTGGAATAAAAATTGTATTTATTTTTGTAGCACCATCTTAGAAAATGGAGGGCAAAAGATGCTCCGCGTATACACATTTAATATTTGTCATATATACTTCCAGTATGCAAAGTAAAGTTGGAATTGATTAAATGTTGTCGAAAATATAGCATTCCATACTAAAATATCTATATGGCCGTCATTTTGGAAACAAGTCTCTGACATACTAAACAAATATTTCTACATATCACCTGCGCCAGTACTACTTGATTGTTAAATTTTGTTTAAATCTGTCAATTGTTTCCCGAGAAATTAAACAAAAACTCGGTTAATTAATTTAATGCTATCTTACAAAATGGCGGACAAACGTTTTGTTTATAGCTTATTTTATGATTTTAATGGGAGTTGTTAGCATACAAAATTAGGTTGAAATTCGTTAAATGGTATGGTAGTTATACCTCATAAACCTAAATATATTGATATATCCACCATTTTGAAAATAAGTGTCTTATTTTTAATTACTTATATGTAACTGCATTAATTTTTATTGCATGACCAGCCGCATTTTCGAAGAAGAACGGTCCGATGATACCTCCAACCCAAAATCCGCACCACACGTGACACGTTGTGGATGCATTTGTTTCTCAACAATCACTTGTGGATTTTCTGAACCACAAATTCGACAACTTTGACGATTAACGAAGCCATGAAGATGAAAATGAGTCTCATCGCTGAAGATGATTTTGTTAGAAAAATCAGCATCCACTTGTTGTTGTTCCACAATCTATTCAACGAACTCTCGTCGCTGTGCGTGGTCAGTTGGCTTCAGTTCTTGAGTCAATAGAACTTCGTAAGCATGAAGATGCAAATCTTCCTTGAGAATACGCTGTAGAGAGCTTCTCGAAATGTCCAATTTTTGACCACGGTGGCGGATTGATGTTCCTGGACTCTCAGCAACACTCTCACGAACTGCTTCGATGTTTTATGGTAACTGACAATTGATCCAGTTTCTCTGAATTTTTTAATTAATCTCTTCACAGATGATGGAGTTAAATCACTATTCCAACCATATTTTGTACGAAAATTGCGAACTGTAGCTGCCAAACCTACATTATTTTTAAATTATTTCTCAACAATGAAAACGCGTTGTTCTTTCGTGTAACGCTCCAGTTTAACTACCCTATAACTGTTAGCTGTCGCTGTATTGTGTTTTTCATTGGCAACACTTTACCGCACAAATGGCGCCGAAGTCAAATCTTGCCTGAATTAGTAAAATTAAATTTAACCAAAAGTTGGATACTTTAATGTTAACACAAGTATAAAACGCATGTGATGCATGGCATTAAGGCTACCTGAAACCTACCTGAAACATTTTTCCGCGTTTGAGACCTTGAAGTGCGAGAGCGATAAGGGCGACACCGCTACGCGCATCAAATGCCCCATCGCTGCTAAGCGCAAGGCGCTGAACTGGGGCGCAGTGTTATCTTGGCACTGCGTGTACCTAAGGGACTTCCAGCTGTGACCCTATTATTTTATTGATGACAAGTCTGTAGGAAGCTTGAGTGCACGGCCCTTGTGTAAATTTGTATGGATCTGAAGCGTATATTTTGAGATATGGCACCTTGAAAAAGCAGTTTATAGCCATTCCGGGGTACTCAAAAATGGTGTTTCTATTGTACGTGACTTATTAAAAGTACCCAACAGCCCTCGTCTGAAGTCTGTGATCTTTTCGTGTGGTCGACACATGGGACGAACGTTAAATGGTTTCTTTGAAAAACGTATTTTTTGAACTCACTGCAACGCAGTTCAAGCGCCATGTAGGCGGGGACCTTAAGGAAAGAACCGAACACGTCATGCGAGGGGTGGTTTTCAAATTAAATTTTCATAAAAATAATTTATATTTATTTCATGTTTGTTTGAATTTGTGGTACTTTACCTCTATTTCGTTTTGATAAGTTGATATATCTTGCTTAAGAAGTTTGCTAAACTTTTAAATTTATTTTTTTACCCACTTTGATATTTTTGTTAAAATTTTTGAACTTAACTTAAATGAAAGTTAAAGTTAGATTCAAAAAGTGTGTATATACCGTAAATAGACTATAGACCTGCATCAAAGGAACCTTCTTGCAAATTCACCTCTATGTACTTATTTACTATGTGCTCTTATTGTGGCGAGGGCTGGCTGTTGTGGGATGGATAAGAACGAGGAAGGACGTAGACTGGGGACGTCCTTGTGGGCCCCTTCATTAGAGACAGCTCGCGAGATCGACGTTGACGGCCACTCGGCGATTAAATTCCATACAAGTTTCGTAGTTTACTCGATTTCTCCCAAATAATCTTTTTTATCTCCCCGCCTTGCAAATTCGTTTTAAGATTAAATCTTCTCCCTGCATGGATATGTTTTCATTTGATATGGACGTGTTGTCTTAACTTCAGTCATGCTGCTTTATCAAATGTATGTGTAAACATGTTGCGCTATAACTGCCCTTTTGGGAATTTTGGTAGAGAGACCTCCTGTTTCCTCCCGGTGGATTACTGAGGCATTGCCTTAAAATTTGTGTTCGCTATTTCTAAGGCTGGTTGGTGTTTATTATTTTCGTTGACGTGTTGTTAGTTTATGAGTGCTCTTTTACAGTTTATTTGTTTGTTTTAAACCCAGCCTGGGCTAGGTTAGGAAAGTATAGTACTTGGAGTAAGTGTTTGTATAAACTCGGCTGGCATCCTCTTCAATGCCTGGACATCTGTTTGAAACTTCCCTTTGTAGGCACTCGGGCCGGATGTGCGCGACTTATGTTCGTACTGCATTTACGTTACGCGGTAGCACACCTTAAAACATCAAAACGCGTGAATTAACCACACAGGTTTTCTTCTTATTTTAAACCAAGCCGCGTCTTCGTCCACGTCGGAACGGCCTGTATATCAATGCAGATTCGTGAAACTTAATGAAATGCAAGTAAAATGACTACCAGGCCAAACCTACAGTGTCACCTTCGAGCCTGCCGAAAAATCAAGATGACTAAGCCTGTGTTCAACATGCTATTTAAAACTTATTTCAAATTAGCGCCACTCACGAGAGAGCTATGTCACATATTAGGTATCATGTCACTCGTATCCATGGCAACAGCCAACAAAAGTTCCTTCACTTATAACTTTGGTACACAAAACCTAATTTATTTGGTCTGGGAAAACTCACTCGCAATACAAAAATAAGTAACTAATTACAGAATATTTTAAATTTTTTAACCTTTTGTCATAATACTATATTAATAATAAACAAATATAACGTATTTAAGCTTCAGGAAAAACATGTCAATAATAACTGAGAAATTACCATGTTTAATACCTTATTCTGGTAACCAACGTTGGTATTATGTTGTTTACTGCATTATGTGTGCAATAACTCATCTTACCAACACATTACGAACGTCGAAACATGTAAGTCGTGTGAATACTTTCCAGAAATAATAATACACTAATTTTAAAAGTGTGCACAAAAATATAACATTATGTTGGGCCAATGTTGTAGTTCAGTCGGCAGCCAACATAAAAGTTACGTTGGGCCAACGTAGTCCCGCGTGACATTTCGGCGTTGAACCAATGTAATGTGCCAACGATGGCTTAGTGGTAGATTCTAACGTTGGAACAACGTTGGCCCAAACTAATTTTACTACTGAGGGAGGGAGCTCTATGGGTTAAGTATTCCACATATATTAAAAAGGTTTTTCATCTATTTCTAATTATTTATAACTTGTGGTGGAAAAAATACGTTAATTTGTTATTTTAGAATATTTACAAACCTAAATTTAATATCCAGAAAAACACTATCTCATGCGCACCAAAAATTATATGAATATATTTATGACAGAATCATATAATGATTATTCCCCAAAACGAGCAACTAAATAGGTTATATTATTTTCTTCCATTCATGCTGCTAGATAAATTGTTTTCATGGTTATAACAACTAAATATTCATTTTATGTTCAAAAACTTTTCAATTAATCTTTTGTTGTAAAGCATTTTATATAATTGTTTTATTTGATAAACTGATATCCGCGTCATTAAATATTCAAGATAATGGAATCCTTCATATGGAATGCTTGTGATTTCTTTCAGACAATTCAGTGCCGATTCCACTACTTTAATCGTATGAGAAATAAAATATGAAAGGAAATGGGAGTCTTCGATCACCGAACTACAAATGCATCAACATCCCCTTAGACAATCAACGTCAGTCAGGGGCTTTGAGTTACGCGTTTTTTATCTCCTTTGTAGAAGGAGACCTTGCATATAACCGTATGATTGATAGGGAAACCTCCCTGTCACGTTTCACTTTTCCAAATATTTTTCTTTTCAATGCTTATTTGTTTAAATTGAATGCATATAAAGGAAGGCTAATTCAATACGAAACATTCAAATATCTGAAAAAGAAACTCATGCTTAATATTTCACATACAATTTTCATACGATAGTTATTTGGGGGCGTTGGAGAACGGAAATAATTTTTCAATATTAAAATTAAACACTTGTTAAAGTAGTTTCTTTCTATACAATCATATTTCAAATGCCCTGTAAAACATGAATAACTAATCTGTATTGATTATAAAGCGTTTCCATTTTTGACTTGTTATTATCATAGTTATTGTATTGTTTGATCAAAAAGAACAGCAGATAACTGAGTTTACGTGTTTTGTATGTATTCTAAATTTTGCTATAAAACTGCCGAGAGTCTGTTTAAATTGGATGCCTGTATTTGGGTTCATTGTTAACATCAGTTTACAGGAGACTTGGTGTTACAAATAAATAACGTTAATGATAGATGGTCCAGGGCTACGTCATGCTAGAAGGACCTTTTGTAAGCAGTAATGTACATGAGTGTTGATGTTATTTGCAACCTTCTGGAATGGCAATGATGAAAGAACAGTTCTTACACTTGCACTGTATCTCTCCTCTTTCCATGTTGATTTAGTAGGGCGGTTTTTATTTACATAATCAAAATTAATTAGTTGCTTTACCCTTTTCTGTCTTGCTATTTTGCAATTATTTACCCAAAACAAAAATACCATTTTAGAATTATTATCTTATATAAATTTTAATTAATACTTTTGCCAAAGTAAACAAAATAATTATGATAATATGCGTTTAAAATAAAAAAAATATTATTATAGTTTTCTACACAGTCGGGATTCATAAAGTCATGTATTTTTTGGAACCGATTCATCCTGTTTGTGGACCGCGAAGATTGTCTTTGTATCACGACAATACTAATGATGTGATTCGCTTTTTTGCTTTTACATGTTACTTGTTAAAATCTTAAAACATAAGATACATTCTATTTTAACTGTTATTCCTCCTTTGATTCTTCAACAAAGCGGCGAATGTGTGCTTGGCAGTGTCAGTTCCATATATCTCTGCTACAGTTGTTAGTGGTCAAAGAAGAACTAAAACTCTATTGCTTGTAATCATATTGTCGTGCATGTATACTAGCTGAATAACTAAAGAATTTGTGAAGATGTTAAGGAAGCATGAGTGTAGGCGTTTCGTTTTCGCCTTTTTTAAATATCACAAAAGCGTAGTAATTGCAGTTATAACAAAAAGTCATAAAAAATTGTGCAGTTTATACCACTAAATATACACGCAATTTTGTCGCATTAAAAGAATTATATAGTAGCTACTCTAATATAACTTTATATATATATATATTAGTCCACGAGAAGAAAATTTACACCGAAAACGGATTTACTACACTATAAGTGTACATTGCCTTCTTTTCTATAATTAAAATTTGAGTTATGTATCCAGTGTTCACTCCGGTTGGTTAGATCATTTTCTACTGCTTCAGATGTAAATTAACACGCACTGTATATACGTAATTTAGCCAAATAGGTTATTTCGTTTCACAACGGTTATAAAGTTATTCCTTTTACAAATTCACTTCATATTATACTAGTCTTTTTCACTTTATTTTTGGTTGGACACACAAACCTTAACACTTACTGCACAGGTGTGATGCTTCCATAAGTATGGTTTCTTTTCATTTAGGTATTATATGCTTACTATAAGGCGGCAGCGCAAATTTTCATTAAGGTACCTTTATTTTCTTTATGTTGCACGAATGAAATTCCAAGTAACCCTGCTCATAACCACTATATAACATAACTGTAACTGTCTTCGCGTATTACCCGAAAAAATTCTTCACTAAGTGTAAATATATATATATATATATATATATATATATATATATATGTTTTAGAAGTTTTATTATATTGTTTTATTTTCGCTCTTAAAAACTATTATACGCGTGTGTATAGTAATGAAAACATGAAGGAGCACACATTCTTCCAGTACAGAGATCAGCAGATGACTGACCCCCACCAATATAATTCATTGACCATTTGGATGCCCTCCTCCCAACCCATTACTACCCAACAACGGATCATTGGCTTTACGTCGTACCGGACACACCATAACACAGTTCATCACTCTACCATCATTTACCCCCGTTGCTCACTTGTGACTGGCTGTTGGTCACGTGACACCACATCTCAAATGTTAAGTAAATGTTGTGATCAGCGAGTTATTTGAGTGTAGAGATCAAGAAGAAGCGTTCGTTTCATGTTGTGCCTGCAACCAGCGTCCCAACCTTGTCTTTGGTAGTATAATGTTTGACTTCAGTTGGACTGTTTCATGTCTACGATGTTATTTTCAAATAATTAGGGCCAGGCCTTTAAAACGTGGAATGAATAAGGCCAGTTCAAGCTCAAACATACCGATATAGAAAACTATGGTCTCTGCCCTTATTGAAGTCATTATTGGCCATCATTTTCGAATCATTCACGATACAGCCACCAAACTCAGGCATAAGTTACACTTCCAAAAACTACGTATAGCATTAAAATAAGTGCATTTATAAGCACAAATGACTTACCATTGTCGGTATAAATAATATCAAATATTATCAGGAAATCTAGCTAAACATTACCAATTCAGTTCAGCGAAAATGCTTCAACATATTTGCTACTAGCCACAAACCACAAACAAATTGCAGACTTCCAATACAAAAAGGTAATACCAACCGACTTGACCAACCACAAGAACAACCAACCAAATATACTGGAGAGCCAAAAAAAAAACTGGTATAGGCATGCGTATGCAAATAACAGAGGTATGGAACCAATCAGAGTAACGCGATGCGGTTGGCAGCGCCTATATAAGACATCAAGCGTCTTGCATAGTTGTTAGATAGGTTACTGCTGCTACAATGTCAGGTTATCAAGATTTAAGTGAGTTTGAGCGTGGTTTTATAGTCAGCGCACGAGAGATGGGACATAGCATCTCCGAGGTAGCGATACAATTTGGATTTTCGCGTACGACCATTTCACGAGTGTTCCGTGAATATCGGGAATCCGGTAAAACATCAAATCTTTGACATCGCTGCGGCCAGAAAAAAATAGTGAACGAAAGTGCGCATAATTGAACGGACCATTATTGATATGGGCTACTCGTGTACCGTTGTTGACTGCAAGACACAAAGCTTTACTGCCATTGGACTGTTGATGAAACACGTTGCCTGGTCTGACGAGTCTCTTTTCCAATTCTATCGGGCGCATGGACGTGTACGGATATGGAGACATCCTCATGATTACATGGACCTTACATGTCATCAGGGGACTGTTCAAGCTTGTGGAGGCTTTGTCATGGTATGGGGCGTGTGCAGTTGGCATGAAATGTGACTTCTGATACGTCTAGATACGACTCTGACAGGTGACAGATACGTAAGCATCCTGTCCGATCACCTGCACCCATTAATGTCCATTGTGCATTCCGACGGACGTGGACAATTCCAGCAGGACAATGTGATACCCCACACGTCGAGAGTAGCTACCGAGTGGCTCCAGGAACACTCTTCTGACTTTTAGACACTTCCTTTGGCCACCTAAATAACCAGACATGAACATTATTGAGCATATCTGGGATGCCTTGCAACGTGCAGTTCAGAAGAGATCTTTACCGTCTCACACTCCTATGGATTTGTGGACTGCCCTGCAGTATTCATGGTGTGAAATGCCTCCTGCATACCTTCAGACATTAGTTGCGTCCATGCCACGTCGTTTTGCGGCACTTCTGCGTGCTCGCGGGGGCCCTACACGATATTAGGCACGTGAATCATTTTTTTTCGTTCTGCAGTGTATACTGCGCATGAGAGCTGACCATACCTACGTCCATATCAACCTACCAGACCAACTAGCCAAACTGATCACCAAGGCCAACCGACTAAAACGCCCTATAGAACCACTGACAAAACCAATGGACAAGACCAAACGACCAACCAGGCAGACAGAACGACTTACAAAATAAATAGACAAGACCAACCGACATAGCTGTCCAGACAATAAAGCCATACAAAATGTATTTACCAAACAACTGTACCAAAAGACATACTCAGTGATAATTCCAACCTAATTTGTCATACCAAACAACAACACAAATCATACCAGGCCAACCTACCAACAATGTGGACGAGATATACCAACAAGACAGGCCATCTAATACTTTCTATCCATACCAGTTGATCATACCAAACAACAACACCAAACAACTAGGTCAACAGACCAACATAATTTACAAGACAAAAGAAACATCAGCATGGAACGCCATAATATTTCGGATTGAACCATAGTCCTTCTTGCACAATTTCACGCAAAAATGATTCCTTACACAAATTCGTAATTAAATAACTAGTGTAGCCACGTTGTAGAGGTGTGTATCGAGATATAGTGAGTAAATTGTAGGAGATTGGTAAGGTGTGTGGAGGTGTGCCAGGTATGATGTAAAGCCAATGATTTGTAGGAGGAGAGAAGTTGTTTTGAAGGATGGGGCCGTACAGACAACCATTAATATATTGAGAGTATGTATGCTCCACCATCTTTATGATAATGGAATACTAGACACGTAAATCTTCCAAGAATAATTTTTGGAATTTATAAAATTTTACTTAGATTCTATAAAATATTTGAGTTTTTTTTGGGTTCTAGGTTCTAGGTCAAAGTCACGGAAATACATCATGATGCCCGTAGTCCATAATGTAAACACACACGATCGCTGTCTTTCCGGGTCCACAGGACCTGACCCAGAATATTGAGTGCGCTTTGCAGATTTCAGTAATTTTTGGCTCACTCATCTGAGAGCCTCAAATAAGCCGTTTTGCTTCGAGGAATTGTTCGGAAAATTACTTTCTATCTGTGGCGGAGGCGTGAAGCGATTTTTGCGTTAAATAATTCACTTCTAAAGTGATTTTGTTGTTAAAATGGAATTTTTTGGTGATCATACCATTATAAAATGGCAAATGCCCGAGATCATTCACCGACTTCTTTTTCTTCCTTCATAATCAATTGTATTGTATCAGTCATTTTAATCTATTTTTTTAACGTTGGTGTGAGAGTGAAGTACCAAATACTGTACTTAAGGTTTTCTTGGTCAATTCTTAACAGAAATTGTTGTCAATAGAAAATAGTAACGTGATCCATAATATGCATAAATGTGTTCTTAAAAATTAAGGGCTAGTGTAAACGTGGCAACATAACACTGTAATGCAAACTTCATATGGCAAATTGTATAAATAAAGATGCAATTCAGTAATATGTTTAAAGGAAAGATTTATTAGCCCCATTGCAATCGATTTGAACTCTTGTGGCATTTCGCTAAATTCTGAGTCGTCTACCCAAGCTAAATGTCTTCCTTCATTGCAAATGTGAAAAAGAGTAAAAGTCGCTTTCGGAGAGAATATCCCACAAATATCAGGCCTGAAACGTGCGCACAGTACGTAGCAGTAATATATTTACTGACAGGGTATGTTCCACAAAAAAAAAATCTAATGCACCCGACTGTAAATAATTTTATTACTTCGTAGTTCACAAAAACACAAATTTCAGTTTTAAATGCCACCTCGTCCGCGAAAGTAAATAACTCGTTTCCATAGGAACTGCTAAGTAAAATTGAAAATCAATTTAGAGGAAAAAGTATATAAAGTAGGGACAAAAATTCCTATTTCACCAAATGAAGGTAAAATTTGCTCACACTTTTAGTACATCAAGTGTTTAACAAGTTTCAGCCTATCAAAGCTTCGAAGCATTTTGGTGTCGAAATCATTGCACAATCAATAGATACAGATTCTGACGTTCGTCGCCGTCAATATAAAAGAATTAACAGTTCTTTCACTTGTCCAAGAATTAATATGTTACCTAAAGTATGTAATAACTAAACTTCGTGTTATAAACGGTTGGGCAGAGATTAGTAATGCAAATTTACATGAAGACGGACAATTGACAGTCCGATGGCTAGTACGAACCCCCGGATAGGGTTGTGCTGCTTCTAGAATTTGATAGTGATCATAAAGATATATTACACATCGATCTAAGTTCCACATGTTGGTCTCAACGATACAAAAATGGTATCGAAATTGTTCACCCTTTCCTCGACACGTCAACCTCGGCTAGTTTCCCTCGACTTCAACATGTCGAATATAGTCCAAAAATAATATAGACGCATTGGCATACATTACATGTTGATGTCAAGATCGAAACATCGACGTCGATGTCATCATGTCACACAACCCTACACCATAATTAAGGTTTATTCTACGCAGGTTGCAAATCTCAATGTTACCAACTCGGCAACCAAATTTTCTCCCCCCAGGTAACACTTGGCTAACGTATTTTTTTTATTTATATGTAATTAAATGGGATAATTTTAATATTCATGTAATAAATATATATATGTAAAATCTTCGTATTTCAGTCAAGTTAGAAACTACTGAGATAATAAATGTTATTATTTGCACCAAGATAGGAAATATAACGAAATATTTCCACATGAGATTTTATTTTCAGTCGTATCACTGAATTTTGCAAAACCGTATACTACACAATTATTTTATTTATATATGACAGCATAATATAAAAATTTAATTTCATAACTATCTTTATTTCGCCTTAAATTCGTAAGGTTTTTACTAACGTAAGCGTGTTAAAAGAATCTAAAAGCAAAACATTTTTTACTGTTTACGATTGTAAGAACTGTTGTATAGTCCATAAAACTTAACAAAATGAAGTTAATATTTAACATTTTGGTTATAGCATCACAATTTTCGCCAAACATAACCTTTATGTACAAACTAATGTATTATTTCAATTTAGCGTCAGCACAAATGCGATTTCTTTGGAACACCAGCAAACGTTGCGCCAGAAAATTTCCCCACGCCAAACTCCTCCATAAGGGATATCGTTTTGTTCCCAACCTGAGTAGAAGAAGCCTTAGTCCAGCGCGTCGGCGCGGTGATGGAAGCCGTGTCGCGCCAGGGGCAGCTAGGAAGGATGATCAAACAATCGTATACAGTTGCCTTCCGCAGTATGGATGTGAGCCAGACCCGCAGACTACTTGAAAAATGACGAGTTGCCTGAAACCTAAACTCTGATCCCCTGGAAGGTTTAGAGCTACCCACTTCAACACGCACGTGATCCCGAAAATTTTGTAGGAAAACAAAAGAAGTTGTTTAATTGTCTCTAATCTTTTATACGCAAGTCGAGTCTACCATAGTCGAAGCGACCATTCATTTCGACCTTAACTTCAAACGATGATCACCTTTCCTGTATCCGTTACACCACGCGACAGTTCTGGAAACTTGTCAAAGTGTCGTTTTTTTCCGACGATGTATTTTGACGTTTTGAAAGCCTTGGCGGAAATGTTCGGCAAGAGAATGAAGGATACCACGGTACGTATCGCTCGCTACTGGCAACAGTCCAGTCTATTGTGCCAATCGCGTGAGAAACATTTGTGGTCTGCGGAGACAGGCGCCTCGCATCGCGTGGCTGTGAAAACCACCCTGCTGTTGTGCACCTCCAGTTGACTATTTTTCACTTATTTTTTTCAACTCCGTGATATTTTCTTTAATGCCGTTTCTGTTCCCTTCGATGAGCGAGAATGGCTGTGGCCGTATTGACTGGCTATGTAAGCCAACATTTCAGCCAACCCCTGCTTGCTGTCGTTTGGAGTGGCAATCAAATTCTCGTGAATAGGGGATCTGAGTTTACAATTTCAAAATGATAACCAAAGAATAAAAAAAATTTGACTTTTTTTATCATTTTGCATACACTTTATGTAAAAGCAATTCAGATTTATAAATGCAATGTACATTAAATGCATAAAGGAAAGGTTTTTTTTTTGGCAATGGTTTTTTGTACACAACTTAATTTTCCTGAAATGCATCAAATATGACCGTATTCATGTTTTGCTGAAATTTTTTTTATTTGCTTACTCTGCAACTTTTATCACTGCATACAACACAATGAACCACTTTCAAAACAGCATACCAAAACATTCATACTGCCAAAAAAAAGGCGTGCTGAAGGGGGGAGGATATTGTAGGTAAACACAGATGTTATTTCTTTTATCATATTCTTAAATGTCTTATGCGTATATTTTTTCTGGCAAGAAAACAGTATTGGAAATTTTAAGATATTCCAATATTAAGAGAAGTAGTTTGGATAACATAAATTTATTTACGTGCTATCAAACTCTTGGCGTAAGTTTTTATTTTATTATATTTTAAGTTTTATTCTGGTTAATTTGCATAAAAAGTATGCGTCAAGAGACAACGCACAGTTGTTTAACGTAGGTAGTAGTTATTAATGAGGTCTTGTTTCTTTTGGAGGGCGTTCTACCATCAGTGAAGCAAGTTTAGAGAACCATTTTTGTTTTTCATCGCCGAGACTGAGTCTTGCACAAATTCGTCGGTGTCGACCGGAGCTCTACCATTAAGTCTCTGGTGTAGTTACGTGCCACGTGGTGCGTCGTGTTGGCTCGCGCCTCTTCAAAGGCGGGAATGCTCGACGCTCGGAAAGAGCAGGCCTGGGGTGTGGTAGTGATGTGCGGAGGGTGTGTGGGAGTAAGGGGGCTGGGATGGGTGGAAGCAAGTCGACAGCACTCCAGAAGGCAACCTTCACCGAACCCCCTGGAGTGCCATTGTGAGGCCTGGTGACGGAGGGTGCTCCCGTTATCAAGTGATCACTCCACNGCACACAGCGTTTTCTCGGGCGCGGGTTGGTTTTCTGCGCGCGAGTGACCCGGAGGGCTGAGTGTTACCAGAAGCGGCGCCCTCTCTGCCACCCCCCACCGCGGGGTGCTGAAAGCCTTGAAAGGCCTCTATCGAGATCTCGAGATAAACTCTCTCTCCACCACGGCTGCGACGAGCCGCAGTTGAAAAATTCACTGCAGCTACTCTTCGAGACGCGTGTTTTCATTAAAAGATCCCGTGATAAGATCCTCAGCCGCCTACAAGATGTGTATGCGTCTATGATAAGGATGCTTTTATAAGGACCCCAACTTCAAAAACAATACCGAGCTGATTGCTGACTCGGCCACTTTTCGAGAGGGGAGAGTTGCTCGCACACACTTCACTATCCGTGTGTGCAAACGTGGGATCAAACAAATTTCCTGCACGTCCCACCAGTCAAACAAAACGTTTAGCAATAAAATATTTTTATTCGGAATCTCACTTATATCTCGTGTATGCAAATTATGCAGGTTAGATTTATAATCCTGCCAAAAAAATATTTTGGAGGTGTTATTACTGTATAAGGCTTGTGTGCAGAGAAGGCATAAATATGATTTTTCGCGGCAAACCTCCTATACGATGCATGAATTAACAGCTCCGAGTCCAAACATAGTGAAGACTGTAGAGCCAGACCGATGTGCCGTATTGAACATTTATGTACATAGCGGTGCTATAGAGACAAAAACTCGATTGAATTTTTTAAATAGGGGTCTACGTTTGTCTCATAGAATCACTTGAGTTGAAACACTGTGAAAATCTTTGCTAAGATTAACTTTCATTGCTGTTGCGCAGAAATAGTGCTCAACAGTTTCCTTCCGTGGTTTGTTTTCATGTAGTTCAATAAACGAAGCAAGAATATGAAATTATTTTTTCTTTATTTAATGTAATTATGTTAATTATAATATTTCTATAATCATGAGATTTTGTAATGATTTAAATGATGTGACCCTAGTTCCGTTTCCCTTGGGTAGGTGTAGGAAGATTTCGTAAATACCACCCCTACTATAGTCGTTCGGGAACAAACGTTTAGCATCGCGAACGCTTTTAAATACGCTTTCGAATAAGCAGACATAATCACTGCGATGTATGGGCATTCAATATTTCGTATAGGAAGCGAAACTCTCCAGAAAAATCTGAATTAATAAAGAAAACAGTAGGCGACGGAAGTTAAAATGAGTCATGTTCGACGAACAAAATAATAAACGGTTAGTTTTGAAAGTCCCAGTTAGTTTTTCTAAGGGCACATTTTGTATACTTTCGTTACAAATAAAAATTAGCGTTGTCATGGACGACTCGCATAATGCAGAATCCACGTAGGGCCACGATGGAATTGTTTAAAGCAAAGGTTAAGTTATAACTTATGTTTATTCTTGCTTTAAAGTGTATCAAATTATTTTTATTGAAGTACTTCTATTTACAGACGATTTTTTGTGAATTCCTAGTTTTGTGAAACGATTCCTTGAGCAAAAAGGAATGAAAAATATAACAACACGACAACTTATAACTTATTACCCCCTTAAAGAACAATTTTCAATATTTTATAAACAGTTTAAGATTAAATAAATTTATAATAACAAATTTTGAACTCACACATGTAATTTGAAACTCTTGGTGAATAAGAAATCTCCTGCCATTTAAAAAAAAATTGTTTCACATCATAGCAATAATAACATTGTCCAACTCTAACATCAGATTAAGAATTGTTGAAAGCAATAAAGAAACATCCAACGGTGGAATACTTTCATGGAAACAATTCTAGAGAAAAATATTAGAAATTTAGAAATTGGCGTAGTTGTTTCCTTCTATATAAACAGCCTGTAGAAGAGCACTTTATTTTCTTAGGTAAGGAAATTATATCACCCAACAAATGTTCATGAATTTCAGAATAAAATTCAAGAAATAATTTTTCCGCCCATAAGTTTGTTACGTCATCAGAACCCTTCACTTTGTTTGTATGGTCCATGCGTCACAAGGTATATCATACTGTAAAGTAATGAGTTTGTAACGAACTTGCAATTATTTATTGCTTTTTAATGCAATTTTATTCAAATACTAATTAATGTGATTTATATTCAGACATCTGGATAGTGGTTGTTTATTTGTGAACACAGCCAGTTTATCAATTTGAGTCCTGTTTCCTTAACAACCGGTAGAGTGCGACGATAGTCCTATTAAATACATGTACATTTAAAATACAGTTATAGTTGAGTGGTGGTGATTAAATGGTTGGTGAGAATAAATGGTGTCCCTACGCCAGCAGTGTAATTCTACACTGCTATGAAACTACGACTGGAGGCTGTATTCATTTTCAACGGTGCAAAAACACAAGACAGTTCAGTAAATACGTTTATGAGGGGAGAATTTACTTATTTTGACAAATTTATATTTATCTTCTACCATTTCTTAAGCAATTTCAATTGTGAATTCAATTTTTTTAAAGAGTGAAGCTACTTTTTATTTTGCCTACTCATACCTAAAAACTATTCTAATAATTTTGAGTCTTCAATTTTACTGAATGATTTAGTAAAATGCTACGAGGAAATTTTAATGTTCTTAGATTTCCATCTTAGAAAAAAAATTTATGCTACAGGGACTAGTGTCGCACGCCAGTTTTTTCAGAGTTGCAATGATACACAATTAACAAATATTATTTTCTTTCTGTTTACTGCATAATACAAGTTAAATTGAATTTACCATAAATACAGTAGTTCTCTGTTTGTTTTTATTGTTTTCGTAGTTGGAGTGAACCTGTTATCATTTCTGATTGATTAAAAAATATATTTTCGTAGTAAATAGAACAGTGTTGTTGTATGTGTTGTTTATTTAGTGCTCTTCAGTGTGATGTATTGTGTGCGCTAATCACCAACATACTTAAAACACGAAACCCTTCCCTTTACACTACATGCACGGGAACACTATCACACACAACGTAATTTTATGTATGACATAACTATGTTCACATAGAATTCTACACGTCTCATAAGAATCCGGTGCAATAATTTATCTTTAAGTGCTAAGTATCGTCCGCAGCTTACTTATTAGTTGATAGAGTAATAGACTCGTTTTCAAAAGGGGCGACTGTACACAAATTCAAAAACTTCTTATTTTAAAATATCATCAATGCAATGAATCGTTAGTGCTTATAGTCTATTCGCGGTTTCCTCACACTTTTTGAGTCAAACCTTTGAAAAATCATCCCATAGCGTGTTTGTTTGTTTCCTAAATATGTCACATATTGCAAGCGTTGTATTTATGTGTTAACATAGAAGTGCCCTGTTTTTAGTTGAATTTAACTTTTACTTACATTCTATCTATAAATTATAACTTTTTACATTTATAATTAATTTAAATAAAAACAGGTAGAAAATGGCAACGTCTAGTAAGAAATAGTTCTTGTCAAAAGTAATATTACATTAAGTGCGCACGAATCCAGTGCGTTGTCCCTTTGGAGTATAACTCGGTTAAGCTTTGATTGTATGAGGCGGAGTAATATCATCGAAGTAGAACTTTAGCAGGGGTTCTTAAAAAATGGAAGTAACCGGGAATTGACTATACCACATGCATTACATTAATGTCAATACCAAAACTGTATTTCCAGGTTGTGGAAGGGTAACAATAAACTTTAAGTTATGGCATTCACACCATTGCTTCGGCTACCACTTCCAAACCAGCATGCAGTTATCTTGTTCTTCCATCTGATGCAAAGAGGTGTTTTTTTTTCTCTCAATTGATAGAGACTTCACACGGATGCTCATCTGTGACAGGTCAAATTAAATGTAACTACTGAATTCCCATGCCAAAGAGCTGCGTCACCATGAACTCAAACAAAAAGGTAAATTATCTATCCCAATTATTTAACTAGAATTATTTATCAATAGGTAGTTTACTCCTTGTGTTATTACGTCTCCCTGATCCTCAAATCACAGTTCCCAAGCAGCAAGGAGTTCCCAGTGTACAGAGAAAAGTCGTTCCTTCTTTAGCTATAGACAAACCAACTAATCACAGCAATCTTTTAATACAAAATCCCTCTTTCTTTTTCTCCCTTGAGCTGAGGATTTCTGAGGTCGGATATTTCTTCATTTCATTACGTTTATGAAAATGATGCGTGATTAACGGCGTTTCATTTGCCATTTTATTTAAGCATTGTGTACCGATAGTTCTTATTGATGATACATAGCTAAATATAGTTCTCTTTATACGTTTATAAAAGTTTTATGTTACTTAAATATCAGGCCCAAAAATTAATTTTCATTTTATGCACATTCGGGTAAGGACTGGCGTTTAAGTAATATAATTGTTTTACAAACATCCCATTGTACCGTATGCTAGACGCAATGTTATTTTCATTTTGCAGACTTCCACACAATAGACAGAGAATAAACGAACTCAGCAGTGACCATAAAGTGATGGCTCTGCTTCCGACAGAGTGATGTGATTATAAGTGATGCACCTGGAAAGACCTACTTATCTTGTATAATGAAAGGTGCAGAATTTATTTACCAAAACTACAATTGCTGTACATTTTATTATCTCTGTTTTAAAAAAGAGAAATTACCAGTGCAGGTAACACCCATATAATTAGAAGCACAATCAAACAGGGTTTTAATAAAAAAAATCATTTACAACTAGTATCACAGTTGCAAACCGAATGGCCACATTTGTGACACACTGGTATACCTTTACTATTTACTATTTCTAACTTCAGAATTAATTGTAAGATGGGCTTTTTAAAACGTCATTTTATATACCAAGGAAACATACTAAATATAAATTCGCGATTGTAAGCATTACCTTCAATGTAGTGAGACAACTGCGAAATTCGCCTGCATACTTACAGCTAAAAACACTATAACAATAACAAAATTTGCTTTGCATTACATATAGTATACATTATCATTCAAGCAATTCGGCACTGTAAAATAATTTACTATAGGACAATATTTTTATCAGGTTTTATAAACAGTGACTAATAGCTAATTCACTTAATTAATATTCTCGGTAGGCATAGTCTTCAAGCTACTAAAACAATTCTAAAAAAATGCCCACTTCACGTTATACACATACCTGCACCCTAACAGCTAAAAAATGCTATGAGAAATGTATCAAAGTCACTACGCAATATATGTTAAAATGTTATGCTTGGAAATCATTCGCTTCAATTAAATTGAGTATTAAATGCTGCATAGGTTATGAAACTCATTTAATTCACTATTTAAACTCAATTGATAAATAAATTATTTGGAATTTTAACATAAATCCATTGGTATTTTACAATAAATTACTACAAAACTACATTAAACAAGGTTAAGTAGTAACTGTAACTCATTCACTTGACAAAATTTGTTTTTTTTTAAGATTTCCCCATAAACACAATCAATAACAAAGCATTACTAGTATAGTATCAACATACATAACTTGTTTTATCCGTGATGAAGTTCAATTACAGTGGTTTTTTTACATGTTTAACCAAACGCCAGCACACACCAAAAAAACTAAATGATTTCGTAATCTGTAATTTTAACAAACGCAATATGTCAGAATACATGTTTCATAACCTGTAACTAAAAAGAAAGCGCACCAGCTGTAAAACTTCCAGATGTTCACTTCATTCACAAATGCCCAGTTCCTGAAATGCATGTCAATGATGTTGAAATGGGCTGTGAAGAAACATTCAGGAGCGAGTGCAGAGGCTCCACGAGAATCCACAATCTTGAAAGGCAGCAGAATGAAGAGAAAATATTTACCTAAATCCGATGGCTCCTGCGTTGTATACAAGCTTGTACAATACTAATTATCATTTGAGGGATCGCAGTATTCAACAAAGCCCTTAATTGTTCTGCCGTCTATCTCCAGTGCGATGAGACAGACGAACATCCGCGTATAAAAGACATCTGTTTTACAGAGACCCAGCTTTCACACACACGCAAATCGCAGACTAACCCAGAACTCCCCTCATTGTCTTTCACGAGAAAAAAAATTACAATACATGATTAATAGTTTGGCTTTCAAAGTGGAAGCTCATGGGACCACATTAAAGTTATAGAAAGGACGAAAACATGCCAGATAAATTAAATAATAGCGCTTCTTTACGTTAGATAAAAATAAAGCCAACTTTTCTGTAGTAACAAATAAGAACAAAACAAAACATTATTATATTAAAGTTAAATTTTCATTTATAATTTTCTCTTATAAATGCAATGCCACATCACGGGTTTATAGGCTATTCACCGTAAAGTGAACACTTTATTTAAATACCTGCAAAATGTTTCCTTTCCGCAAATTTCTTTTTTCCGCCACTTTTTAATATCACGCTACTCCCCACCTGTGGTTTACAGAATGTTTCGTAGGGTCTACAGTTAAGGTTAACTGGCACAAACTATGGGTGCCTTGAAGGTTGAGGGTATCAAACAATGACTTCATCACAACTTAGTTTTGAACAGGTTTATTTAACGTTCTGCGAGTTCTGGCCTGAAGGGCTGGTTATAATGTTCTGGCTAACGTTTCTAATGCTGTGGGGGTATAAGTAGACAGGACAGGTCCCTGAGTGACGACGTCGTTAGTTGTTCAGACAGTTGAGGTCTGGTGCATTGGATGGCCCGGATACATTCCGGCAGTTGATGAGATCTGGTGAGCTGGATGGTCCCTGTTACAGGCCCTCGGACTGGCTGTTGTTGGTGTGTTGCACTCAGCTGGCTTCCTCTCGACGTGGCACTCCTCGTTGGAGCTCATCAATCGATCCCATTCTTGGTGTAGGGTTGTAACTGACAGTTTCCTCCCTACCACATTCCTTCGAGGCAACCCTGGGCGGGCCCCCACCCGTCCTTCTCAGCTACAGGCTGCACTGAACTAATCCCACTAGCTCGACATGAAACTTCTCGTTGATGCTCACCACTCGACTCCGCCTTATCGGTGCATTGTAACTGACTGACTGGTGACTGACTGACTGATGCGGTAAGTGACTGATTGACTCGCGTCCCAGCATGGTGATACTACTCGTCCAACATGACTCTGGTAACTGTCTAACTGCTTCTGCCCTGTGCTCCGCGTTTCGCGTCCCGATATGGCTGACCCCTAATGTTGCGACTGACTGATGCGGCTGACGGACATGGTAGGGTTCCGATATCCCGACCTTGGTAACTAGTGCACTGACTTACTCTCTCGGCGCGGAGTATCGCAGCTTCCGACTGCCCCGATATGACTGACCAACTGATCTCTTGGTGCGGTGATAACGAACTGAAACCAGTCCCTCTTCTCTCATAAATTTGCTTATATCCTCTCTTGACTCCCTCCCTATGACTGTACATGCGCCTTCCCTTGTTGGGGTAGGGGTGTGGAGGAGGGAGCAGAACAATCGAATACTTCGTACACGTGCCATGGTTCTTGTTGGTGGAAGGAGGGATGACCTGCACCCTCAAACTTACCCTGTCAGCTCTCTTTCCGCCGCGCATGTCCAAGTTGCCCCGTTGTTAGATAAGAGGGGAGGAGTGCTCGTGGCACCACTTTCGAGATTGTCAGCCGTTTTCTCTGGCGTGTTCCTTCAGCACGTGTTTTAACGTCTCTCGTGGCAGAAATCACCCTCCTATCATGTCATTTCTCGGCGTTTACAAATTTCATGGGGCTTGCTGGGGAGGAGGCCCGAGGGCGGCAAGTGCTACCCTCACCTCGGCTTGACCTCGGTATGCGTGAATGGGCGACACATGTAGTCCGGAAGTCCCTACACTCTTTTAAGCAGGAAGGGGGGGTTAAGTGGCAGCGCCCCTTCTAACACTTCCTATATATGCCACACGTCAAATATAAACATTGCCACGAGACTAATAAATAGAGCATATACATTTCACCATTCTCAAAAGTTAGTTAATGGCTGTGGATGCAATAGAATGCATTTGTCCGGGGCTAATGCCAGTTCGGAGAGCCTTAAAAAGTGCTCGCTTTACTGTTAATAATCTATAGCAAAGCAAATAAGTGCAAATATAATGTGGCATTTGAGCGCCAAAGATAACACACAGGAAGCTGAGACACACTAGTGTCGCTAAATATGGCACACTCGTCAACTCCAGACCTCGCTAACGTATAAAGAGTGGCGCGAACACTGAGTTTGTG
This sequence comes from Clitarchus hookeri, assembly GCA_002778355.1. Lineage (NCBI taxonomy): Eukaryota > Metazoa > Arthropoda > Insecta > Phasmatodea > Phasmatidae > Clitarchus > Clitarchus hookeri. The sequence goes on from NQII01002167.1 coordinate 161,890, forward strand.
AGCGCGAACGACACACGCGGTGACGAATCTTGCATATATTGGAGTGCGTACGTAGTTTAAATAACCGTTCCCAAATTATCTCGCAGCAAGCCAACCAACCAGTTACGCGTGTATAAACTCCGCTTCTGCATACTTGCATGTTCTGTAACGGAATTGTCGTGGGAATTGTTCCCTTATTGACGCAACGCTCCTAAAACGCTGTTTAACTAATGACGTCACTCGCGTCGTGCGGAAAAATGAGTTTTCAGCCGCTTGCTCACGGAGTCACTATGGAACCCCCGCCCCCAGCCAACCCTTCACCAACCACAAACACACAGGCAATACTCTCCAGCATACGGCGCGGGGAGTTCTGGTATCCTGCCTCGTATACGGCATAGTTGTGTCTACGGTACTTTCGCGGTTACTTTCAACTTTTCTGAAACCCTGCTTAAGTTCAGGGTATTCCTCCGCCTCATACAAAACTGAACCAAGTCTATAAAAATACATCAAATAGACAACGCACCGCATTCGAGCACACGCAGTTTAATAGTATTCTGCATAAGAACTATTTCTTAAGCGGCATTACCAACACACCTATCTTCCCAGTGGCTTTTTCAAATTAAATATAGGCTACTGAAAATATTAATTTTATAGATAAAACATAAGAAAAAGTTTCCTCTAATCAAAAACAACATACTTTTAAATTAACACAAGTCAAAACACGTGTGTTACACGACATGATTAGAAAACAAGCAAACACGTTATACATGAGGTGGTTTTTCAAATGTTTGATTCGAAAAATAATATACCGCAAATAAACTGCATTGGATATTTTCGAATATTCAATGGTGATACTTACCTCATTTTACACATCGCTGTATAGTAAACGGGAATACACAAATTGTCGTTTTTAACATTTAGGTTACTGGTTCGAGACCGGAATATCGACAGTTTGCTGTTGTTGGTATAAGTTGTTCACAGTAAAGTGAGCACGTTTAACATCAGCTTCAGAAAAAAATCACTACCCGTTTAGTACATAGATGCTACCATACACACTGGTAAACAGACTGTAATTGAAGTGAGCGGTGAATTATGTAAAATAATTATAAGTTAAGTCGTTGTATTGCGAGTGTAATGTTTAAATTCATGGCAAATATGATTGATGTTTTTTACACCAAACACATTACAGTACGAACTGCCGCATTAGTTAAACATTTAGGTTCGTAACATAATTAATGTTTTCGCTTGATTATCGCAAGAATAAACCCATTACACCCATTGTAAAGAAAATTGTACACATGGTGGAAGGATACAGAACGAGAAAAGCAGATTGTCATCAGGATTTTCCAAAGTACTCACTTCATCGTGAACAGCCTTTAGATAAGGTTAAACTTGTTGCGCTACCATAATGCCGATAAATAAAAGCACTCGAAACGACAGTCTTTGGCAATTGTCGTTTTAACAGGCGAATCCCCATGTTAATATTTTTAGCGCCTTGGGATACGAACCAGAAACCTCGAATTGGAGTCTAGTGCCTAAGAACTGAGGAATATGGGTATCACAGAATAGTTCAGTAAGATACGTATTATTATAAGTATCTGTGTTGTATAAGTCACGGGGGGAAATACTAAAGGCAAACATTTAACATTAAAAAATAAACCTTTAAATAATATTTTCGTTGATTACTGCGCGTGTTGCGGGAATAATAATGGTAACGCCTAACTATGAAAAAATTTTCTATTTCTCAACATCGCACGGAACGTGGAATGTCACTGGAACACGTTTATTTTGTACTAGATGAAGACTGACGTGAGCAATTTTGAAAATAAAAACAAATATTTATTTCTTAAAACTTCACAACGTGAATGGTCATCGACAATGTAATGTTTCACGTGCGGTGTGAGAATACACAGCGGACGGAAAGGAAAATATTAATCAGTGCTCTCAAAAGTAGCAGGTCATCACAACGCGTTTGGAAATGGTATCAACCTAACCGATAAATTCCTTCAATAAAATGTGGCTTGCAATGGAGATGACTGTTATTTTATTTCTTCGGGATAACAAGTATTTAAAAAGTTCTTGTTAGGAATATATTTTGTGCTTTTAGTTTTGCGGTGTTCATTTTTTTTATTTCTTGCTCATTATTACTAAAAAATGAACTTGCTATTAATTTCCAATATGTTATCCATGTGTATAATAACAGCTTATTAGACACCAGATAAACGGCACACCCACCCCTAGGAAATTTTTTACATATAACATAGCGACTTCTGACAACTCGAAATATAATATGTAGTTCTTCGAACACACTGAACATCTGATATATAAGGTTCTAGCTTAGTACGATAAGTGTATATATGAATACGTTAAATCAATAGAAATATCAAAAATTTGCAACATAAAAATTATTTAATTACGGTAACGGTCCATGTAGAATCTATCTATAAACTCAAAAGACTTTCCATTTTATTAATGAAAACTTTTATTTACTTAATTGTCAAAATTTATATCATTCGTATTACTAGATATTAAAAAATATATCAGTGTACCTTTGAAGTTGCTATATGAAAGTAACTTCTGAAGAATTTTTACTCAAGTACTTTCGCAACTTTATATTTAAATCTATAAAAATTATATCTTGACTATTGAATGCAAAAGTATTGCAGGAAGGCCTACCTGACTCCATTTTGGCAGCCGATGAAATATGATTCTCTAGATCAGAGCAATTTTATCTCTTTATTTCATTTTAATAGCGATATACTTTTTTCATTTCCACACAAATCGTGATGTTCAATTTAAAACGTAACATCAAAGCGGAAACGTAATCAAATTATTGCGCGTTACTGTACCGAATGAAGGAAATAAAACACCCGAACTTAATCAGCACGCCAATATTGAATTACGATTACACCGAAATGGAACATATAATTAATTACCTTTTGTAACCCGTTTTGTATTTTTCTCCCAGCATATCAGACACGTTTTATGAAGTTACGGATACTGTTAAATGTTAGAGCAAAGTGTTTCATTACGCCTTTAACGAGGTAGGTTTATCTTTATGTACGGATATAAAAATTTCCTTTTATAACTAATCTATACTAAAAAACAATTTTTTATTACAAAGAGGTTACAAAAGTTTAAATCTGACAATATTTTATAGTTGCTTGCAAACTGTCGTGAACATATATTGTCCATGGTTATTTTTAGTCTACAGTGAATTGCTATACTCTATAACGCAGTTGTCTTGTGTGTTCCATTTCAGTCCGTATCAATTGGCTGATTGCAAACATTGCTTTAGTTCCATTGTATAATAAGACATCCTCGGAGTTGTACGAGAGTCTTGTTTATTTTGTGCATTTAAGATGATCAGGTAGGCAATGCGCCACCGCACATTTTAATATTTGCGCCAACACTAGCCTATAATTGTGAACAACATCCACGGGTAATTAACTATTCTCAGTCTAATCGGTCTTAAACTAACCTACAAATATCAGTTTTGAGTCAGGTGTGCTACCCAGTATTCAGACACCTCATGTGAGATGAAGTTAACTTTAATATATACTATGCGGTGACCAGACGCTTGAGAGGTTGATATTTCCCTCTTTTTTTTTTTTTCACCCTCCTTATCCAGGAGACAGGTTTCTGAAGTGCGATCTGTATCTGCCTGTCATACCTGAAGTGACAAGTCTTTATTCTAAAATTATGATGCTTATCATTATAACGAACAATTTAATAACAGAAGTAATGTTTTGAAAGTGGAATTACATCCCCAAAAAAAGTATTTTTGACCGCTTTTTTGTGGTTCTTTATCCACGTTTTACACGTTGGGTGCGGTACAGGTTTACTGGCAATCGAGGCAAGCTAGAATTGAGTTCCTGTGTTCACCAATGCATCGCCATTAGTTCTGTTGTTCTCTGCATTCCCATTTACAACCGTCCTATTAGTCCATACACTAAACAATTTCCATTACTGGCTGGCTCTCTGTTAATATAATGTCGAGTTGAAAGTGTCCGAATCAATTCTTCTTTTCGATGTAAAATAATGTATAATCCATCATGTTCGTTTCAGTAATATACACTTTCAGTGTTACTGGCGTAATATTACTTTGCATAGAAACTTCAGTAAAGTGCATTTTCCCAGTCCTTTGCACGGATTGCCGAGCAATATTATACTCGTGTGTTCAGTTAGTGGGACTGGACTTCGACAAAGCGGAAAATGTTCCCCCAACACTACCGTACTGCAGGAAAGGTGTGAAGCAACGTAGTAATTGGCAGAGGGTAATTAGTCATTTTTCGAACGCCACGTACTCGTTAATAACGCTCAATCATCACATAACGTAAAGTGATGTGTAAGAGGTAAATCACACAGCTTTATTTTAGAACTTCAGTATGAACTGTTAGCACTCAAAACAACAACTTGCTGCCATTTCGAACTGATTTCCTCTTCTCTGCTTTGTCAATGAGTTTGCCGTTTCGTAATCGAAACCCTCATTAAAATTAATCATTTTAAAGAAATGTTTAAAATTTCGTTTAAAACATCTACACTCTCATTAGCACTATGGTGCTGGTAGTAAAATTATAACTGTGCATTTTTGTGTGTTGGTTTTAATGAACTGTAATAATATCAGAATTTGTAATTGATATCATTTATAACGTAGAAATACAAACTGAAGATACATTTTCAAACCCACCCCTAATTAAAACACGTAGGGTCTCAGTAATTGACAGGTAGTTATTTATTCACTGTATTCAATTAGAGAAGAAATATTTTTTTTATATTTCCCATCCAAAGATGGTATATAAAATGCGAAACTAATTGGCGTGATCTTATGTGATTTTTCAGAAAGTAAACTTTTCCTTTAATAATAACTCTGACCATTCAGTAACTTTCCAAGCCTTAATTGGCGAGTGCGAAATATCGTGGGACACTTTTATATCTAGTTTTATTTCTAAGAACTTTGAAGTAAAAAATATATTTATATTATATATGTACTTCAAACCGCAGAATTAAGCGGACACATAATCACAGGTATATTTCTTTTGAATATTTTTTTTTTCAAATAACCTCTTAAATTATTATCTTCTTTTCTGATTAAATTTATATACTCTAGGTGTTATAAATAACCATGCGTATACCATAATTTGAATTTGTACCACAAGATTGCAAACCGCCATGTAAGATTGTTGCGATTGCCTTTTGCAAGTTATTTTCTTACAGCAGTCTGTATATATGCTATGAAAAAGTATATATGTAGGCCTTAGAATACCCAAAAGCGCTTAATATAAATTCATTAAAAAAAAACTCAACAGCACTTTAGCGAAATCCGAAAAACCAAGGCTGTCTTGTAAACATGCAGAGATAATCCTAAACCATAGCATAAAAATAACTGATTATACATGCTGACATATTGCTTAAAAAAACCGTGAAATCTGAATAATTTAAGGTAACATTTTTAAGAAAATCGTAACATTAATGTAGGTGGAAAATGTTCGTAACTACAATAAACGTCATTTATCCATATCAAGAAAATACGGGATATCCCCGGATTCTGTGGAAGTCCGTAATTCTGAAATAACTGCCGAGTCTACGATGGAGGAATCTTCACTTTACTATAAAAAATATAACAGGTTCTTTGCCAGTTAAAAAATTTACTGCAATTATTTTTACTACAATAACAATTTGTTCACAGAAATAATTTCTTATACGCGGCAAAAACTCTAATCATCTTACAAAGACAGCAGCAAAAAAATATTATTAAGAAAGAAGTATTACCACGTTGCGTTATACTTTACACGGTAATATATAAACGTAATAAAAATAATGTCGTCCGAGTGACTTGACAACGATATTCTGAGTAATGCCGAGAAAGAGTCTCGAAATCACCTCTTCGGCCTCGCCAACATGTTATGTGCTTAAGAGTAAAAATATATGTGACATCCCAGATGTGTGTTCAACATGGTCCTTGTTGATACAATCTGCTTTAAAAAACATTTGACATTTAGTAACATTACATGTTTTTAGTAGGGATACAATATACACCAAATATCTTACACGTGGTGAAGAATTGTACGTCGTTCGCAAAAAAACCACTTCTGTCTGCAAAAAAATATATAAATATTTTCAATATTTTTTAGCTCTTTTGATGCTTAATTTATTGTATCTTCAAACAGGTTAATTTTTTCATCTTATTTTAAAATATTGTGTACGAACACATTTATATTGTACTACAGTGATATAAAAAATATTTATTTTGGTCACATGTACAATTATCCTTTAACTTCAAGCTACAACCAAATGTTTTAAGGGACCTATTGCCACACTTTTCAATATGGTTTCTACAATGCGAGGCCCCACTGTTTATATAATTTTTATATTTTACAGTATTTTTCGACAATTTTCGGCAATACTGTTTTATCTTTCACCCATGGTGTTTAAGGTACTTCCTGTATTTTTTTTAAGGCTTTTTTTTTCTCTCGCGCCCTTCATAACCTGCGCATTACGACTTCGCGGATTGTACTTTGTGCGTAAGGTTTACGGTAATTGGATTCACAAAGTATTTTGTATTGCTTTACTTAAGGTACAGTCTTTGCTGTCGCACAAGTCACTGCTTTTGTTACCATATGTTAATTGGTGGTACTATATGCTCCTGTGCAAAATTCTGCGTCGAGTAAATCACTCCGGAATGTTTTCTTCGTCAACAAACATCCGTTTATCGAATAAAATGACAAAAAATATTTTTTATGGTTTTTCCTGGTATATTACTTTGAAAAAAAATCTTCACCTCAGCAAGCTTCGCTTATACAGATTAATCCTGAACTGCACGCACAAACGCTGTGCAAAATGAGATAGAAAATATTATACGACCTATGATCTACAGTAATTCCCAAGGGTAACAGTTGTTTTTAAAAATAAAAATTTCAAATAGTTTTAAATCAAAATATTAAAACCTACTTGGAATGAAATACCAATTCCGTTAAAACTGTTGCCTTGAATCCAGGTCTGATGTCTGCGAAATTTTGTTGGGTAATATCATTCCCATTCACTGGAAAATGACAAACTGTACAAGCATCGTATCAACCTTCCCGAAATTTCTGGCAGATTGCGAGAGATAAAATAAGTTAAGTTTTGTGTTTTAAGAAGCATTTTTATGCACCAAAAGCTAAAGACGGCGGGATATAAAAAATAAAAAGTACTTCGCGAAACGCATGTCAACCTACTAAGTGCCAATATATAGAGCCATTCCAGAGGTTGACAACGAAACAAACCAGTCCTACTTTCTCACCAAATATTGTTAAGTGTAAAACATTTACGGCCGCCAAATATGTAGCTGCATGTGAGGGTATGTATGTATGATTTTCTTTTGTTAGTTTCTCAATTTTTTTCTGAACTCCGATCATCTAAATTCTTCCACATTTATTTTTCAGTCAACCAATTTTATTTACAATCGGTAAGTTAGCCACTTGTTTTGTCCTTTTATTTTGCCCTGTGTTTTCATTCCGTGTATTCAAGGGCTTTTGTGGACTAGGCAAAGGTGTTTAGTTTGCAGTTTATATACAGATGCATGCACAATTTTTATATAGGAGTTTGATAAGTTTGTATTCACTGTAATGTGACCCGCCTTATGAAGGTGCGTGATATTTATTATTTTCAATAACTATCATCTGGTTTTATAAAGTCTTCAGGCGTTTCGGCTACGGAAGTATTTACATATTTCTTGTAATATTCTAGATTTCGTTACGAGCAGTTCACTTTCATAATACCACGGTACCGGTGTGAAAAGTAACACGTCACATGTTACTCATTATTAATAAATTATACCACCAATACATATTAAGGGTCACCCTTCTTTGCGTACGAGGTAATAATTTGAAGTCCAACAACAACTGAAGCTCTTATGTACAAAACGAAATAAGTAAGGCATATTAATTTATACATACTTTAGAAGTGGATATGTTTACGTGTTTGCTCAGAGGATAACAAAATTTCAGTGCGAAAGGAAACATTCATAACTTATTCTCTTCTACTCACATTTCTAACTACAAGGACTAATTTCACTATTTCTCGTGTTTACATGCCAGAACTGGTTAAGTAGTCTAAGGAGGTACATCATGAGCCTAACTAAGTTTTGTTCGTTGCTGTCGAGAAAGTTGTTCAAATGAACAAGACCGAGTATCGTATATGTGAATGAAAAAGTTTTCCATTCAAAAATTCGGTATGAGAAAAAAATTTATATTAGACTCTTGGTAAGGATTGTAGTGCGCAAGCTAAGATATTCCTTACAAGAATTTTATCAAAAATAAAAAAAGAAGTATACACGTATTTAAGTTAGGTGCAGTTAGGCCACCTGTAGTTAAAAATAAGCTTCACAACTGCCGGTATCTTGAGAATATTATTGAGTATTTTTTGTCAGACCTGTTTCATTTAAGTAAGAGGTTTTCTACCACTAAGTTGACGTAACGAGACGCAGTGACGCAATCTGTAAATTACAAGGCGCAACACGTTCTGCCAAAGCGGAATGCCACAGGGACACCGTCGAGTGGGGCTTGGCACGCCTAACGAAGTATTCAACCAACTGGATTACAAGGTAGGCCTGCAAAACCCTTGTTAACGCCCTCTCCGCCCGCGAGCACGAGCAAAAGCGATTCGCTACTCCCACGCTAATATGTCGCACGCAATTTTGTGGCAGTCACGTGGCAAGCTTGCTATGCGCAAATGTCGAACGATACTGACGCAAAAATAAAATGCTCCTTGACGTTATTAACACAGCGTCAAGTTCGTTGAATAACTTAAGCCACCCGTGTCCATATGAATATACGTCTTAGACACAGAAATATGTGAGCTCTAAGGGTTACTCTAGCACGCGCGTCAAATGTCTCATCGTCTTAAAAGGCTCGCCTACCTGGCGCTTGAACTGCGTTGCAAGGTATTTTAAATTCACGTTTTCCCACGGAACTATTACACGTGCGTCCAAAGTGCGGATCGATCTAAAATAACACATATATCACTGCCTGTTGACCGCATTAAAGGCGTCGCGTACACTAGAACAGCCAGTTCAGAGCACTCCAGTATAGCTAAAAGCACCTTTTTCAAAACGTTGTATCTCAAAATACGGACGTCAGATACATACAAAAATACTCATTGGCTATGTATTGAACCTTTATGCAAACTTCCCAATAATAAAATGAAAGGGCCACAGCTCAAATTCCGATTGGTGCTCACTGCACGAAAACACTGCGCGCCAAATCAGAGCATTGCACATATCGGCGATAGCTCAATTTATGTGTGGAGAAGTATCGTCCTTATCGCTACCCTACTTCTTTGCCTCAGACGCCTAAGCTATCTCCAGGTAGGTGGGCACTTTGATGCACAACACAATGAGCTGGCCTATATTGCTGCGTGCAACTTAAGTACTCTAGCTGCGAAGATATTATTTTATTGGTTAAATATGAAAAGAAAGTTCAATGCATTTCGTTATTCGGCTATACGACTGTTTTACACTCGAGCGCATCGTATTTGACATGATTCTGAAAATTCTTGCTAGTTTTAGCTAAGAGGCTTAATAACAATGGTTACGAAACGGTAGATATCCTCAAAGTCGTGATCCAGACTAATAAGGTGAGTGTGATATTTGTTAAGGAAACAGTTTGCCAATAATGGTTGTAGTTCCTGTTAAAAACGTGAACACCAGACTCATTATTATGCATTTTTCACGCAAGTTAAATGGACGCATTAGCACGCAATAAAAAATATAATGATTGCTTTGTTTAGTCGAGATATATATAACAAGTATACTGAAAGCGCTACATGAAATCGCCAGCACTAATATACTATCATACACTGGAAAAAAATTATGTAATTTGACTCCAAATATATGTGGCAGCACTGCCCACTGACGTCGGTGTAATTTTATACCTACATATGTAAATGTTTTTTTACTGTACATTCTAGTAAATTTATAATACAAATTATTAAAATAACATGTACCTTGTACAACTAATTATACATAGAATGGCGTAAAATTATTATTACTATGTAGTAGAAAATGAATTGCAATATTCATGTATTTTTTCCCACGATAAGTAAAGAAACACAGGCATCAAAATTGTAATTTCACCACTGTGTATATGTATTTTCTCTCTTACAAAAATTAAAGTAGCTGTTTCACTGCAATTGCAATTACACTATTTCTGTACATTTTTCGCTATTTCACTAAGCAATTTTACGGTCAGTATATGCTCTTTAACAAGTGCGTCATGTTAATTCACATACATTGTATGTGCATTTTCACAATTTCCACTTTATTTTATTTTGTTTTGCAACGTAGTTGTTTCACATAGTTATAAAAAAGTTATCTCCAAAATGTAGGTAACAGTTGACTTCAGATATAGAATAGGTAGTTATATACAAATTCAAGCATATTACATCAGCTGGATTTAAGTTTTCCTCTTGAACACACAAAACGAGTTCGAAGTAGTTCTACTCCTTGCCACTAGACCGCTGTTTTACACAAATACTTATAGTTATATTCGAATTGCTGATAAACATTACTGTAAAATTACAAATACTGTACTCGTTTTAAAAAATTATTCACAAAAATGTACAATTACCGAAAAAATTTTCTAAGTAAATATACGCTCACAGGTACTCCAAAATGTAATGAAAGTTTACACACACACACGGCCATGGTAAATTACTCAATCGAAGATGCACAACTACACTAACATTAAGTGTTCATACGTCTATGTAGAAGTAAAAATACACAACTTAATGCTTTAATACAAGCTGTGCGTGTATTTTTACACATACTTCAAAATGTGTAAATTAACACCTGCATTGTGTTTATTAAGCCATGCATTTATGTATTTTCACCAAAGACTTGTAGTACTCTCTGGATCATTATGAACATTAGTGTAAAATTACACTTACTGTAGTTGTTTTTTTACAAATTACACATACAAAATGCAAAATTACCAAAAGTTGTTGTGTGTAAATTTACACTTATTTTTTTACAGTAAACACTATACTTCTTTAAAGTATATTGTGTACATTATATTGACGTGTCCCGCGTCCCGAAAGACAGTTTATTCGTCAGAAGACACGCTCTGGCAAGACTCACAGGCGGACGACCGCAATAAATACTAAGGGTTTTGCGGACGTGCTGGAAGAATGACGCCAGGAAGACGCAGCCGCGCCTCACAGCTGCAAGGCATACTACCAAAGGTTCTGCACGTGCAAATGTTCCTGCATGTGCAAATGTTCCTGCACGTGCAGATATCCGTAGGTGAAAGACACACGTGCGCGGGCACAGCTGCGTTTCGCAGCTGCCAAGGGACGCCGAGCTCACACCATCGGCTGCATCTGTCCCAGGCTGGCTACCGCAATAAACAATAAGAGCTTTTGGCGAGCGGGTGGGAGTAATAGCCACACAATATCCGGGGACAGCGGAAGGAACACGTGCGCCGAACCAAGAGGCCACCCAAGTGTTCCTGCACATGCAGAACGGAACAATAAACTTCCATGCCAGAATCAAGGGGCGACGCCGGGCCCGCCGGGGCACCTGCGGATCACAGGAGCAGCGGCCACATGTTTTACGACCCAGGGGGACGCGGGGGTCAGCGCAGCCACGTTCAGAGAGGAGGCGAGTTCAATATGGCGGACGAGCATACAAAACTGCAAGGAAAAGGGAGGAACGAGGGAGTCAGACGTCGTCCAGCGAGGAGTGTGGACCGGAGCCGAGAGAAACGAGTTTGCGAGAATGCATCAAGACGTCAACCTCAGTCGGAGGCCGTCAAGCGGGACGTGCGGAGGGAAGAGTCCGAGAAAACGGCAGTCGGCTGACGGGAATCGAGGAGTGTGGAGTAGATCCGGGACGAGATGCCAACGGCAGTCGGCCGTCGTCAAACGAGCCGTACGGAGTGGAGCCGAGAGGAGGCGTCGAGACGCCCACACCGATCAGCGAGGAACTGACGCAGCCAGACCCCGAGACGTCCACCAAGTGACGGTGCAGTCCCAGGTCGCCAGCTGGGAGATGAACCATCGCCTCGAGACAAGCAAAGTACAAACATACCGGAAGTGCGACGAACCTTGTTCCCTACGACGCAAATAGCAGTGTCAAGCGATACGTAGCCTACGTAGAAAAAGGGGAGGGTAGAGTTGTCTCGTATGCACATGTAGAAGTGACCCTGTTAACCATAAATAAAACTGACTTATGGTAACTGGAAAAACAAGGTGAATTTATTTGGTAAATTGGACCTAGGGACAATAGTGTCGACATATTCCTACGCCCTAACACTGAGGGCTAGCATCAATTGCTGGTGCCTTACGCCGAGAGCAGATTCCATACCTACTTATAAACCATAGCATTGGGCAGGTATCAATATTTATATAAAGTGTATATTATAAACTTCATTGTGCTTACAACCCGGTAAAAATAAAATTTCCACAAAGTTTATATAGAAAAATTAAAAATATCATAATCACATGAAACGAAAATCAAACTCCCAAATCATTGAACCAGAACAGGTGTTTTGAAATGGGTGTTACGTAATCAAGCATGCAAAAAAACGATATTTAATCGCGAAGAAACAAAACTTTACATAAATTAATTTTAATAAAAACATTAAGTCCACCAATATATAAAATGTAAATTTACCCTATAATAATGTCACCAAATAAATGCTAACTGGTAAATAACAAAATAAAATATAAATTATAAGTTCCTAGTAGCCAGCAATTTCTCATGTTATTAGCCCCAAAGAAAAGGTATACTGTAAGTAAGAATTAATTTATCAAATAAAAAAAATTAGCTATTATTGTGTAGGTGCAGATAAATAATATATCGTAAAAAAATTATTTAAATACTAATTATGGTAAATTTTCCACCTGAAAATGTCAATATACAAATACTTTAACAAATTTTAATAATAAGAAATATCATCGAACGCTACAAATTATCTTCACATTATTGGAATCTTACCTAATAATAAATAAAGTTTAAAAATTGAATATAAAGCAACAAAACTGTGCTGAACTCCAAATATTATTCATTACACTGGCTGTTCAGTAAAATCACCAGAAATATTTCAAGAATAAAATAAGGTAGACATATAAAATACAACTAATAGTCTACCTCAATTGTTAAGGGTGATATACGCCCTTGAAAATCGACATAATATGGAATTGTTGCAAAATATCAGAAATGGCTTCGAATTAAACTAAGATTTTCTGGATAATGTTTAGTTTTACCAAGATTTTTTACCTATGAAAAAATCATAAACTGTCAATCATCAAGATAATATGGGTGGCCTCACTCTTCATTGCATACAGTTTTTTTTACCTTCAAGATTTAGGTAATTTTACGCTTCTAATTTAGCAGTAAATCTTATTTAACAAAAAAGGTCCTGTTGTAGCATGTGCCTAGGAACCACCGTTTCCATTTAAAAGGCACACGATTTTCATTGGCTAAAATACAACACCTGTCACGTGGGCAATACTTCCGAAAGGCAGCGATAAACACATCATAAGCAGCCGATGTTGGGCCGACTATTTCCAATAGCACAAATGAAGCAAGACAAAAGGTGTTATATGTGTGTGAGAGTGTAGTGTGGACAGGATGTTAATGTTTAAGTGGGAGTAATTAGCCAACATGCATTTGTTTAACGGTTAGGCAGGTTGCAGTAGTTTGAAAGCACGTACTTTGTACCAGCAGACATACCCAAACCTCGTGACACCTCATCATAGGATGTTTGTTGCAGTTGACCAACGCGTAAGAGAAACGGTTACACTTACCATCATAATTATTTAACCGTGTAGTTATTACGTACTTGCTGACTTATTTGGACCTTATTGCCTATTTAAGCCAAGTCACAGCTACAAGGCACGTTAGTACGTAAGCCCATCACACGATTGTGTTACTTTAGTATGTTTCCCACTTATGCCCCACTTAAATCCACTTGAATATAAGACGGCCCAACATCAGTTTGTTATGAATGATCTTTTAAGGTAATTCATGCCTGAAAGGGGTTATGGGCGTAGCTAAATAATGAATCATGATTAGGTAGAGCACAGCAGTTATAGATGGAGTTTATTGAACATAGGGTTTATACAATAACTATTTTTGTGACTATTGATCGGGGGAGCTTAAATGGAATACCAATGTGCTAATTAATCATATTTAGTATTATTACCTTACGCTATTACTATTACAATTTAATTGGAAAGTTCCCACCTTGTTCATGTTGCCGGAGGCTGATTCTAGGAGGATGTTAACGACGGCCGGACACACCCGTCTTCCGTGGTCTTCTCGTTGCAGTGGCCGGACAACAAAAGACGCCATTCCCGGTGTTACACTGGCCTATATCAGACGCGTTGTTTAATATTTTCGGTCTCGTTTACAGGCCGGTGGAGAAGATTTCTACAACGGTCTTTCACGTGGTGTTATTGCAATCACGCTCGTTACATGGTTCAATGTTTGACGGTGTGATCAAGCAGGCCATTCAGCTGAGGCCCGGAAACTTCATAACATCTCGCCCAATGTTCACCAGCGAGATGGCCTCATCTCGCCCTTGAGTCCGTGTGGATTATGTAGATGACTGGGAGTTGCGGGGTTCATGTTGTGGCAGCAGGAATATGGATCGAATTGAAGTCCCCTTCGCTACAGTAGGAAACATATATGAAAGGAATTATAGTAGACGGATAAATTAGGTACAAGGGAATGCCAATTGCTTTAGTGCAGTCCTTGGGCAAGGTGGGCCGAACAAACGCTGGACTCTCTGTTTGCAGTGGCCTTGCGGGCCTTGAATATGCATTTCTGCTGAGTGTGCAAATTGTCTTCTACGCGAGCGTGGCAGACGCCCCGCGGGCGGTTTGCGAACGCATCAATGTTCTTGAGTTTGTAAGTCTCTAGGTACTACACTAGTGAACCAAAAAACTGGTATAGGCGTGCATATGCAAATATTAGAGGTATGGAACCAATCAGAGTAACGCGATGCGTTCGGCAGCGCCTATATAAGACAACAAGCATCTTGCAAAGTTGCTAGATCAGTTACTGGTGCTACAATGGCAGGTTATCAAGATTTAAGTAAGTTTTAACGTGGTCTTATAGTCGTCGCACGAGAGATGGCACATAGCATCTCCGAGGTAGCGATAACATTTGGATTTTCGCGTACGACCATTTCACGAGTGTACTGTGAACATCGAGAATCTGGTAAATCATCAAATCGTCGAAATCGTTGTGGCCGGAAAAAGATCGTGAACGAACAGGACAAACGACGACTGACGAGAATCATTAAAGGTCGCCTGGGCCCACCAACACCGCCATTGGACTTTTGATGACTTGAAACACGTTGCCTGGTCTGACGAGTCTCGTTTCCAATTGTATCGGGCGGATGGACGTGTACGGGTATGGAGACATCCTTATGAATCCATGGACCCTACATGTCAACAGGGAACTGTTCAGTCTGGTGGAGGCTCTGTCATGGTATGGGGCTTGTGCAGTTGCCGTGAAATAGGGACCCTGATACGTCTAGATACGACTCTGACAGGTGACATATACGTAAGTATCCAGTTTGATCAACTGCACACATTTATGTCCATTGTGCATTCCGACGGACGTGGACAATTCCAGCAGGACAATGCAACAACCCACACGTCGAGAGTAGCTACCGAGTGGCTCCAGGAACACTCTTCTGACTGTAGACACTCCACATTGGCCACCTAAATCACCAGACATGAATATTATTGAGCATATCCGGGATGCCTTGCAACGTTCTGTTTAGAAGAGATCTCCACCGCCTCGCACTCCTATGGATTTGTGGACTGCCCTGCAGGATTCTTGGTGTGAATTGCCTCCTGCATACCTTCAAACAATAGTCGAGTCCATGCGACATCATCTTGATGCACTTCTGCGTGCTCGTGTGGGCCCTGCACGATATTAGGCAGGTGTACCAGTTTTTTTGGCTCTTTAGTGTACATGGCGTGAATTGTTCATTACATTAGTTCTTGTATGGAATGAAGAAAAAATATTAATCATTATGAAAAAAGAAAATAATATTTTAAAATTAAAAGAATTTAATTTCATTAAATTAACTGCTCTCTCCGTTACAACAAATATTGTGTTTTGTTTGTGCAGAAAATACACTTGCTGAAAAATAAATACATGTTAGAACACCGACAAAAATAGTGATGTGATAGGAGAATGTTGCATTCTAAAAGGGTACATGACGTCATGGTGGTAGGATACTGATGGGATGGTATCAAAAGATATAATATTATTTCATTAAAATAGGAACTTCCATAAAATTCAAAAAAGAAAAATTATACTGCAGCTACTTTTCTACTACCTATCAAGGAGAGAAATGGGAAGGATACTTAAAGTAACATATACACAAGTGTTTAAATATAACAAAACATAATGTTGAAGTAATAAATGTTACTTACTATACAATAAATATTTGTCAATAACATATAATAATATATATTGATCGTGGTAAATTGTACAAACGGTTCGTTTTCTATAAAAATTAAATACTTAAATTCAGTAATGCGTAAATTATTACTCTTTCCTTAACGACTAGTGTATTTAAATCACCACAATTCTATAAAGTTTTACAAATAAGACATCTCTATTTTATGATGGAAACACTTACAGTATATTAATTTATTCATAGAAGTATATAACTGAGTAGGTAAATTAAAAAAATAAATTTTTTTCTGTAGTTGCAAATATTGAAATATGATTTTTCTCAACTTCAAAATTATTTTGAACCGTAAAAATGGTTTAATATTTTTATACATTATAATTCACAAACCTTTGATTTCGGAGGCCTCCTGTTAGATATCGCTAATTTTTTTAATTTTCTATGCAATCATCAACTTTTTTTGAAATAAAGTTTGTTATGTTAGTGTTACTGTAACCTGTAGGATGCGGTGTGAGTGGTGTATGTAAAAATTGGAAACCGCTGGTTACCTGTAAATATTTTAACGTACGACTCGCGAGCTGGGTTATGTGGAAGTGCTGACACTGTGGAATGAATATGCGCAACTCCACGTAATTTTGGCGTGTGACATCAGAACAGGTGTCCTGCCACCGCTGCTATCGTGGGCATTGCTTGTGCCGCCCTCTGGAGGGACTTTGGATAAGAGGGTTTGATGTCACTGCTGGTTGCTGTTGAACGTGAAACGTGCGGTACCGTTGATCTGAAACTTGCAAGATAATGTATTAAAAGAACGCCTTCACAGTTTGTCGAAACATCTTATACAACATTTTTTTAATACTTTAAATAAATAAGAAGGCTCTTATAGTTTTGTGCAGATTATGGTGATTTAAAATTAAATTGTGAATTTAATATAGGTTGTATTATATTTTTGGGTGTGTCAGACGTAGGAAGCTTATGTATTTAAAGGTGAGTTAAAGCTCATTTATTTCTAAACTGTCTTTATCAACTGTTCTCTCGGGCGGTATATGAATGCTAACTTATGTTACAACTTTATAGTTACATTACTGTTTTGATCAAGTTCTAAGATAATGCCTACAAATGGGGACGGTTATGCTAATACTTATTTTCATACAAGTCTTATTTTCTGAAAATAATTTATTGTAGTTAGCTGTGTGCGCGGATAAAGCTCATAATTACTAAAATGTTAATACGTGCGCTGAACACAAACACATACCATACGTATGTATAATATAAAAACATTGATTATTAAAAAGTTGAGATTGTAATAAAGAGGAGAAGAACGTATATCTTGTTAACAAGGCCGAGGGACATTAACACATAGTATAAGTAGAACAAAATAACACTAATTATGCAAATAGAAGATAGCAGAGAGGAAAGAAAGATATAAATAATTAAGTAGGTACTAATTACAATTCTACTTCCACACAAAGGGCTAGCATACGGGGATTAGGGAAATCTGCACTCAATGACTTACACCAGGGAGGTTAAAAGCGAAAGTGCCCTCGTGGTATACTTTCGAAGTACTGTGTAGTAGAGAAAGGACCCACAGAAAAAATTCAACGCATCAATATTGCGCCCCTACTGCATGAACTCTGTCAAGGCTAGTAGAGCACAAAAAACAGGCCTCTCTGGTCGGGTCACCACTCCGCCAGAAGCGCAGAGATCGCCCCGCGTCTCTCGCGAAACGTAAGATTTGACCTCCTGAGTAAGTACTCCTAACAATTCGGTGGATGTGGTTAAACCATGAACGGACAGACACAGTTGAAATGGGTGTGTCTTGGACACTATTCCAATTTCGTTAAATACCCTTGACATTGCACACAATGATTCCTTCTCACGTCAGGTTTAGCAGTCTGCGCATCAAACAATACAATGTGACTGGCACGGCGTGTCTCTCGCACGTCCGAAAGCCACNAGGTTTAGCAGTCTGCGCATCAAACAATACAATGTGACTGGCACGGCGTGTCTCTCGCACGTCCGAAAGCCACGATGATTGGATAAGTCCTCGGATCACACAACTGTATGAACCTAACGGAATTCACTCTCCCCGTATCCTTATAATACTGGTTTGTGGAAAGTATGTGAAAATATTGGGAGTATGAGGAGTTTAAAACTAGAACAGTAAAGTTAAGTTTTAAAGTGGGTGTGGGGGAATAAACTGCGTGGCGCGCGTTAGCACGCGATTTCGCAAACATTAAGGCACTCGAAGCCACGGGGAAGTGCTGATGCGGGGAATGTGTTGCCTCGGCACCTTACAACTGGGTCGCGTCGCCTGGCATGTAGCTGCGAGGTCTCGTCCTTCCATATGGCATCTAGTAACGTGATACTGGCTTTATGTCAGAATACTCTATCTCGTAGTTAACTGTCTTTCCCTATTTCTATGCCTGTTATGAGAAATTTCTTAAATGTACAGTATGTTGACTGAAGGGAAAGTGGAATAAAATATACATATTTTATCTGTGCACAGCAATATCTAACAACGTACAATATGGCGCACTGCATGTAATTTATTAAATTAGCATGAGTTTAAAGATAATTTAATGAAAATGCTCATGGGATTATGAATTACTATCACAGTAATAGTTCCATTTCAAATCACTACATCCAGCGCACACTGGTAATATATATCTTAATTTAAATTTATAGAATGTCATTGCTGAGGTAAATTGTTTAGAAGTATATATACGCAACTAGGGACTTACTGTTCACACTGAAATTCTTTACATTAAAATGCCGTTTGTTATTTAGGTCTCCAATAATTGTTTTGTAAGTTTAGATATTGGGTTGTAAAAGTATAATTATTATTTAAACATAATATATTTTAAAAGTAGATATTATGACATTATTTTAATTATACTGCTACTTGAAAGCTAAAAGTTTTAATGTTAATAGTTGACGTGGCTGAAATTTTGCTATTATTAATACGGAAATTTGCGTGGGTGGATGGGGAATTTATAGAAAATGGGGGTGAATGGTAGAGAAGTTGATGCAAGGCAGCAAGAGGGTAGGGAGGAACCAAGCCTCCACCATTAATACGAATTTACTTTTGAAGTCCATTCATTCCAGAATGGGGTTATGGACGTAGCTAAATAATGTATCATGATTAGGTAGAGCACAGCAGTATTAGATAGTTTATTGAACATAAATGTTGTACAACAACAAGTTTTGTAACTATTGATCGGGGGAGCCTAAATGGAATGCCAAGGTGCTAATTAAACATACTAAGTATTATTACCTTACGCTGTTACTATTACAATGTAATTGGAAAGTCCCCACCTTGTTCATGTTGCCAGAGGCTGATTCTAGGAGACAGTTAACGACGACTAAACACACCCATCTTCCGTGGTCTTCTCGTTCCAGTGGCCCGACGACAAAAGACGCTGTTCCTGGTGTTACGCTGGCCTATATCGGGCGCGTTGTTAAATTTTTTCGGTCCTGTTTACTGGCCGGTGGAGAAGATTTCTGCATCTGTCTTTTGCAAGGTGTTATTGCAATCACGCTCCTATTCTGGTTGAATGTTTGAAGGTGTGATCAGGCAGGCCGTTCAGCTAAGGCCTGATCACATCATAAAAAGTAGCTTACGAGGTTTTTACCTCCACGTCTATGACGTATTGCCTACATGCCAGGCATATTATAGTCACCGCTTAATAATTTGTGTGCATTTTAACAGGAAATGGCGGGTCCTATCAATTCTAAGCACTTGAAACAAGAGAACTGTTTTTATTAAGTAGGACGTACTGCTCAATAAGATGGCTCAACATTCTTTAAAACTTGAAGGCAAATAAATTGTATTCATTAAGAGGGTGGCTACATTATATTTTATAAAGGTGGAAGTTCATCATACTGGTTTTTTTTAGGATGAAGATGTCAATAGCACTAAACATTGTTTAGAGAATCGTAGTTGAATTCCACACCTTTCTTGATATTTTACGAAAATTCTATTTTAAAACTCTATTTTCAAGGGCGCATGTCTCCTTTAGGTATGTAACTAGTAAGATATGCGTTGTCTTGCATATATCTACCTAATTTTCCACAAGGTGATCTTCTGGCAAAATATTTTGGGTGAGTTTCTGAACAACCTGTATATTGATATAAAAAAAATAAAAAAATTAAAAATGCTATATTAATGGAAATAAACAATACAACGTAGTTATTAGCAATGATTTTTTTCAAAGGCTGTTTTCAAAAGCGCTCACTTTTCTGTGAACATCCTGTGATTTTACAAGTAACGAGTGCGCAATATCCCTGCGCGCGCGAACAAATTCACACGGCAATAGCATACGAGTACTCATTTTAGAGTAAAATTTTAATCCGGATTGAGTTCTAAATAATAAAAATAAATCTGCAGTCTCAAAAAGGAAATTTTTTTCTTGAAATTACTTTAAAAAGACTTGGAACGTGTTCATTTCTACTGTCAGCGTAAGTTTTAAATGCCACTGTGTACAGATAAAATTTCATGTTCAGTCCAACTTACTTAAAAAATTGCCTGTTAAAAAGAAAATGCAATAGGGCCAATATTTATGAAGCGCTCATAGTTATTTTGTGCAGCTTGTATATAAGGCCATAGAATCAACGGAAGTTTTTCAGTTTTTAATCAAATGCATAATTTAAAGAGTATTGAAATCTAATTTATCTGGCATAGGGGTTTGCAGTACCTTAAAAGTAGCTTATTTCCAAAATAGTAGTAATAGTCTTACATATAGTTATGCCACGATAAAATACCACAATCGACTAAACTAGTTCATTATTTTACTACCGTCGCATTGAGATAACTTATGAAAACTGGTAACTTGTAAGAGACAGCAAGGATATAAGGAATATCTTCAATTACTAAACTGCGTTAAAGTGAACCAGTTTTACCTGTAATTTTTTAATTAAAAGATTGTTATGCTAGATAAAAAAATAAAATGTATTAATAGCTAGACACTCATCCACGTCAAATATCATGAAAACACGTTGAGCTAACATATTCTGAGGTTTTGAATTGGGAGTTCAATTGACGATACTCTTATTTTATTTCTGCGGAAATAAAGTATTTAAAAATTACAGTACAGTAATTTATTAATGTTTATGTGTTTGATATACATTAAAATAGTTTTCACTTGCTATTACATAGCACTTTTTTATACCGATGTTTTAAGATATTTTTCTTGTAGAAATACAGTAGTTCGAAAGGGACAGGAATAATTCTCTTCTTCGAAAACTGTCGGTTTGCGTATGGTAAACATCAAACACGTCTTTTTTTCACGGAAGAATAATTGGTACTTTCCTTACGACTTGAAACATTGAAATGTCAGGAAATTAAGCCTTCAACAGAATATTAATTGTGTTTATTTATGTTAGTTATAGACGTAACATTAGTTTCATGTTTGTTATTTTTGTTGTACTTGGTAATGTTAATTTATTGCTTTGATATTTTTTATATTATTTAAATGGCGACATTAATAAATCTTTCTTGTTCGTTTAATATTGGTTAGTTTGCGAACGCCTCAGTTACAGAGCAGATTGTTGAACCGTTTCAATAGCAACTGAGTGGCGTGATGAGTAATTTTGCAACTAGCACTTTTTTGNTACAGAGCAGATTGTTGAACCGTTTCAATAGCAACTGAGTGGCGTGATGAGTAATTTTGCAACTAGCACTTTTTTGATTGGTTGGTTTATTGAAGGAGTCTTAAGTAATTTTAAAGGGGGTTTTTTTTTAGTCATCTTGGCTTTCTAGGCCAAAACGCTGACTTGTGTATCTCTAGCCAGTAGGGCTTTAAGTTAGAGTTAGTGTTTACAGGCCGTCTCGATAGAGACACAGAAACATGAGCCATTATAGAGACAAGGCCTGCCCGGTCGCCACCTGCGTTAATATTACAGGTTAAATAACTCAAGCTACCGCGTCCTCGTTTAAAGTGCTTGAGACTGTATAGGCTATGCACAGTATAGGCCTGAGAGGCTGTCTCAGGGAAACCCTCAAGCAGATGTACGACGGCATACAGGAGAATGCCTAAACAGAGAATAAAATCTACAAGATCATCAAGAACTTCAAGAATTCCCAAGTAATAATTTTGAAGCAGCTATGTTATCGATTCAAACTTTTTTAAACTGGAGATATCATCAAGATATTCATATAAATATTTTTAAACGCCATTTTTGATTAAGTTGAACTGATCACTGCAAGTTTTGAACAACGAATATCCTAGCTTAATGTTAATGCGTTATCAAGAGCTTGTTTTAAGAAAGGAATTTTTAAATTATTTTCAAAATTTTAATGGTTTTGGCTGGGCTTAAAGATAACCTAATTTTTTCATTANTGAGAATAAAATCTACAAGATCATCAAGAACTTCAAGAATTCCCAAGTAATAATTTTGAAGCAGCTATGTTATCGATTCAAACTTTTTTAAACTGGAGATATCATTAAGATATTCATATAAATATTTTTAAACGCCATTTTTGATTAAGTTGAACTGATCACTGCAAGTTTTGAACAACGAATATCCTAGCTTAATGTTAATGCGTTATCAAGAGCTTGTTTTAAGAAAGGAATTTTTAAATTATTTTCAAAATTTTAATGGTTTTGGCTGGGCTTAAAGATAACCTAATTTTTTCATTACGAGAGGGGCTAGTGTTGCCTAAGGCCACTTATTAAATGATTTATATCAAGTGTTGGTTTTAATTTTGTGCGACATCATTTCATAAATTATTATAATTGTTCAGTTGCATAAAATTTTCAATTGTATTTGCAAATATTCTTTTCAAGTAATTTCAAATTAATTATTATATTTCCTGAAGCGTCTCTACTGCGTTCTGATTTCAGTAGTGTGTTGGTATGTCATGTGATTTTATGTGTGTTGTCTATGACTTTATGTGTTATTTTCACTATATGATCCACAAAAGTCAGCACCTTATTAACGGTCAGAAGAGGTATCAATGATGCTTGTTTTCTCTCATCCAATCATAATAAACACGGCACTCAAACTCACCAGACAGTAGACCCGCGTAACATTGTTTTCTTAGATTTTTCAGCCCCACAATTAAGAATTATTTTGGTAATTTTAACCTGGCATCACTNTAAATTTTCAATTGTATTTGCAAATATTCTTTTCAAGTAATTTCAAATTAATTATTATATTTCCTGAAGCGTCTCTACTGCGTTCTGATTTCAGTAGTGTGTTGGTATTTCATGTGATTTTATGTGTGTTGTCTATGACTTTATGTGTTATTTTCACTATATGATCCACAAAAGTCAGCACCTTATTAACGGTCAGAAGAGGTATCAATGATGCTTGTTTTCTCTCATCCAATCATAATAAACACGGCACTCAAACTCACCAGACAGTAGACCCGCGTAACATTGTTTTCTTAGATTTTTCAGCCCCACAATTAAGAATTATTTTGGTAATTTTAACCTGGCATCACTAAATTTGGGAACATCTTTTTCGTGATGTTCTAAAGAGTTCTAATTTCATCACGCATATACGTCACGTGCTAGAGATGTTATTGGGGTTGTTATACACAAACATTTATTTGTTTCTATATTTTTTGCCTGTGTTAAATGACAGTTTCATATTTTCAATTATTTTTCTTTAAAGTAACATGGTGGAAAATAGCGTAAACAAGCTTCGCGTGAGTTAGTTTTCCTCAGAAATCTAAGCGGCGACTACTGTTCGTTTCAAACTTCTCGACAGTTGCGGTCCCTAGCTGCTGCTTTCAGCACGGGATGGTTAGCACGCTCCTGACGGGGCCGTTGCGCGGCAAGGCCCGGCACTCGTCGGACAGCTACTAACCGTTATAAAAACATTTGACTCAGGGAAAGAGTACTGCGCTATAATACGTTTTGGTCCATTGTGTGACGTAAGGAAAAATAAACTTAAGCATGTAGGAAGCACTAGTTAAACACCTGTACAACAGTTAACGTAGTTATCACAACTCAGATATAAATTTTCAAGAATTATCACAAGTAAAGAAACATAGGCTTATTGAACTCTGTAAGTCAGCACCTTTCTTACGTTTTGGGCGGTCTATTTACGTGTTACAAATCACATGTGAAATTTTTTTTTTTTGAGAGGTAAAAAATCTTCAAAACACACCGTGAAAAAATGAAGAAAGATGAACGGCAGTGTGGGGCTTTCACATTACCCACTAAAAACCTCCCCTCTCTCGCTCTCTGGTGTAGAGGGATCAGACTGGGACCGCCTTGCAGCATTACNCGGCACTCGTCGGACAGCTACTAACCGTTATAAAAACATTTGCCTCAGGGAAAGAGTACTGCGCTATAATGCGTTTTGGTCCATTGTGTGACGTAAGGAAAAATAAACTTAAGCATGTAGGAAGCACTAGTTAAACACCTGTACAACAGTTAACGTATTTATCACAACTCAGATATAAATTTTCAAGAATTATCACAAGTAAAGAAACATAGGCTTATTGAACTCTGTAAGTCAGCACCTTTCTTACGTTTTGGGCGGTCTATTTACGTGTTACAAATCACATGTGAAATTTTTTTTTTTGAGAGGTAAAAAATCTTCAAAACACACCGTGAAAAAATGAAGAAAGATGAACGGCAGTGTGGGGCTTTTACATTACCCACTAAAAACCTCCCCTCTCTCGCTCNCTTTCACATTACCCACTAAAAACCTCCCCTCTCTCGCTCTCTGGTGTAGAGGGATCAGACTGGGACCGCCTTGCAGCATTACATCACTCTGAACGTGTTCACCCTAAGTGATACGCCGCATGCACGTATCTTGTTCGCTTCTTTTCTCCTTGAGTACGCTTTCGGTGAAAGTGCATACTATGCTCCAGTTTTTCTCGTTTTTGGGCATTGATGTCACCAGGCTATCAGCACTGAACGCCTCTCCAAGCTGTGCTTCTGCTTGACTTCGTTCTAGAATCCATCTGGGGCAGGTGAACACCGTGTTCTCAACGTCGTCGACTTCCGTACAGTAAGAGCATATGTCTGTTGGTGGTTTACCCATTTGATGCAGGTATTTGTTGAAACAACCGTGGCCGGTTAAAACCTGCGTCAGATAGTAGTTTACTAGTCCGTGTTTTCTATTTACCCAGCAGTCTAAATTGGGTATCAATTTTCTGGTCCACTTCTCTCTGTTTCCATGGTTCCAGGTTATCTGCCGTTGATTCATAGTATGATTTCTCTCTAGCTCGCGGGTGATTTCTCTCTTGCTCGCGGGTTTCGTTTTTGTTTACCTCCACCGCTCTCTTAAAGATCCGGCTTCGCTCTTGCGATAACAGTTTTATCGGGATTAATCCGGGTATAACTAATGCTGCTGGCTCCGAGGTCGTTCTATAAGCGCTTATCACTATCATTGCGCAGTTTTTCTGCACCGCACCTAGCAGTTTGCGGTTGTACTCTCGTTCAAGTGCGTTATACGACACCTCAGCACCATACAACATTATCGAGTAGGCCACATTAGTAAAGAGTTTTTTTTTCTGGTGTAGGTCCACCTTGTTCGCCATTAGTCGACTTAGTCCGGACACCAAATTTCTGGCCTTCGTTGCTGTCAGCTGTATATGCTCGCGATATGTTAGCTTCTGATCGAGGGTCACTCCCAAATACCTGGTTGCTTTTTTGGTTTCGATTGGTGTGTAGCCGGCGTACATAAGGTGGGGTATTTCGACTCGTTTCTTGGTTAAAAAGACTACTTCAGTCTTATGTTCTGCTAATTCTAAGCCATGCTCAGTTAACCAAGTCTTCAGACATCTGACGGTTATGTTGGTTTTATATTAAGCTTCTTCTATTGTTCTTACTAAGAGAACTGCGGCTATATCATCAGCGTATCCCACAAGAAATGATTCCTCAGGCATGTCCACTTCAGATTTGTCATCGTATCTCATGTTCCAGCAATCGGGGTCAAAAATAGATCCTTGAGCTGCTCCTCTCGTCACTGTCTTTTCTGCAGGGCCATCTAGAGTGATGGCCATCTAGAGTGATGATAAGTACTCTGTCGTCTAGATAATCTTCGCATACCACTGTTAGACTTACTCAATGCTTTCATTACATCAGTCCATCGTAGCGAGATGAAGGCGTTTTTAACATCAAACGCGGCTAGGATGCACATCTTTCTCGGTCTGTGGTTTCCCGTTTCAGTTTGAAGGGCCACCGCTACCACCTCGTTTATAGCACTAATAGCGTCCTTTCCGGAATCCGTGTTGTTTGTTTGATAGGTCTCCATGTTCTTTAATGTCTGCTAGGATTCCGACTTTAAGAAGCTTCTCGTATATTTTTCCTGCAAAGTCTAGCATACACAGAGGCCGGATGGACGATGGCCCATCGTCCAGTTTATTCGGTTTACGTATCAGAATAAGCGTTTGTTTTTTTCAATCTGTTGCAGAAAACACTAGCTTTGAGGCAGGCATTATACATGTCCGCAAATTCTTGTGTGCATGTTTGTGCCGCGAGCTTCATTGCCTCTATCGGGATCCCGTCTGGTTCTGGAGCTTTACCATTTTTCACCGAGCATACTGCTGTTTTAATCTCAAGGCTTGTGAATAAGGGGGGCTATTTTTTAGTTTGCCCATGCGTTGTACGTTTTATCGGTGTGTCGTCAGAGAATAATGTGTCCACGATATTTTTCATCGTCACTTTGTCTTTTCCTCTACTGGGGAGCAGAGAGTCACATCGATAATGGTCTATATGTAACCCGCTCGCCTGAAGGTTGAGGTTCCTTCGTTTAAGACTTCGAGAGACAATCTGGCCACCATCGCTGTAAAGATCTGCTATCGGTAACAGACATACCCCATTCTGCCGCTTTGGCATTCAAATCTCCCGCTACGATTTTTTTATCCTTCAAGGGTCGTAAATAGTATTCGAGGTTTTCTTCTTTGCGGAGAAGGTGTAGGTGCTGTCGTTTGGCGTAAAGTAACAGCTTACTATAAAGCAGTGTTTTGTCATAATCCAGATGAAGCCATCACCTGCACCTTTGTCTAGGATATCTATACTAGGGTCTACAATCCATATCGCGGCGGTTCCCGTGCTATCAGTGGTCCATGCGTGTCCGTCTTGATTTTTATATTGTTCACTTATAATCGCAACGTCTTCCTTGTTGGTAGATATAGTTTTTGTTAGTAAGTCAGTTGCTAATCGACTTCTCTGCAGATTTCCCTGGAGGAAGCGCATCATTTTTGTCTTTCTTTAGCTTCGTTAAGAGTAGTGCGATAAACATGGCATTTTCCTGAGCCTTCAACGTTTTCTGTGTCCAGTTGTTCCCCGTTGTCTACGCAAAGATAGCACTTTGGCGTTTGAGTGCATGAGGCCAATTTGTGTGCTGGGTCACCGCACTTAAAGCATAAATTTTGTCTATCGGGGCCCTTGCATAGTTTTGCTAACTGGCCGTATCCGAGACACTTGAAACAGCGTTGTACGATCGTTCGTTGCCGAACCCTGCAGTAAATCCAGGCTATCTTAATGCGCCCATTTTCTATACGTATTTGTGCATCAGCTTCATTAAGTTCAACTATCGCCATGAACTGACCGCGTAGGGTATTTGAGAGTCGTATGGAGTGGGCTAGAGAGGCGTCCACAAAATCTCTTTTTAGGCTAGACTTGACTTCTTCTTCTGTTGTTGTAATCTCGAAGTCTCTAATTTCCACGGTGCTTTTAGGTAATAGTTTCCTTACTGTCCCCCATGTTTCCAACCACTTTTCTCACCGCATCGCTGAAAGCTAAGCAGTTGTTCGTTTTGTGACTAAGTTCAAGGAGAATCCCACCAGTCTTTGTTTTTCGGACAGACTTAATATTTGTATCTAATTTCTCAGGTTGTATGCTGGTTTTAATATCCTTTAGCAGATCAGCATACTTTTTCCAACTCCAGGTTGAACGAAGACTGCTTGTGTGCGTTTTATCCTTGGTTTCGTTTTGACTTCCTTTCTGTGGGTCGGCTCTTGGTCAGTACTTCTTGCTTGAGGCGTCGAGTTTTGGGTCTGGGTCTCCTGAAAGTTTTGCACCAACTTTAGAGGTTGTTTCGTGCCCTTGATAGTCTTACAATCGTTGATGGTTTTCTGTCTCTTTGATGGGTGCACTTCGGGGCCTTCTGCTGGGCTCAGTTGGGTTGAGGATCTTTTTTTTTTTTCACTATCAGGGATCTTTGATTTCTCAAGTTCAGGCATTGGAAGCCCTGTTTGCGGTAGAGTGCGTTGAAGTTCCTTCCATTTCCGGCAGGCAGCGAACGCATCTTTTAATGCCTCGGTTGCCTCTTTGATGCCAGTCTTAATGTCACTGAACATAATTTTTTTTGGTGCTACAAAAGTTTGACATTTTCTTCAGTGCCTTGTGCAACTCCTGTAGTTGCTCATTTTCAAGAGCTATTTGGCGGTCCCTTTCTCTTAGAAATTGCGGTTGCTTTTTTGTGAGCTCTGTGTATAGGCGTGCTAATACCTGGAGTTTTTCCTGTATTTTTTGTACGGTCTATAAAAGTTCGTGTCACCAGCGCATCGTTACAGGTGGGCGAGCCAATATAACTGGGAGCGGGTGTACCCTCGGGGGTGGACCTCCTACCCCAGTATCTGGGGCCCAGCCAACATAAACGGTCTCTGGAGGAGTCATCCCTGTTATGGGACTTAAAGGTCTCCTCGTTGCAGACAGACCAAAACCCGCGCAACCCTTCCTGCAAGGAAGGAAAAAATGCGATTCCGAGGCGCATTCACCTGTCACTCTCCTGCCAGGTCCTAACGTGGCTGGCTTCTCACCCCTTCTCCGTTGGCCACCTCGGAAGAGCAAGCTCACTTCAGCCCTCGACAAAGTCCACCGGAAACAAGACGCACAGAATCTAAGGCACTCCCAGTGTGCAGGAGTAGAAGTAAACATGGTTTTTTTTTTCTAATGGAGATATCCTTCCTCCTTGTTACACATTTGGTCAACGGGGCATATTTTTTTTCAACCCTATCTGGCGGCGAACAGGTTAGGAAGTTCCCCTATCCGCCANTGCAAGGAAGGAAAAAATGCGATTCCGAGGCGCATTCACCTGTCACTCTCCTGCCAGGTCCTAACGTGGCTGGCTTCTCACCCCTTCTCCGTTGGCCACCTCGGAAGAGCAAGCTCACTTCAGCCCTCGACAAAGTCCACCGGAAACAAGACGCACAGAATCTAAGGCACTCCCAGTGTGCAGGAGTAGAAGTAAACATGGTTTTTTTTCNGTCCACCGGAAACAAGACGCACAGAATCTAAGGCACTCCCAGTGTGCAGGAGTAGAAGTAAACATGGTTTTTTTTTTCTAATGGAGATATCCTTCCTCCTTGTTACACATTTGGTCAACGGGGCATATTTTTTTTCAACCCTATCTGGCGGCGAACAGGTTAGGAAGTTCCCCTATCCGCCACCTGGGGACGCGCTCTGTAGGAGTTGGCGTCTCCAGCGAGCACATGTGCAATATAGTTTTATACCCATTAGCATAAGTGGACATTTTCAGTAATGCACATATTTCAAACCAGTAACTCGCATTGGATTATGTTTAAGAAAAATCTACTATCATGATAATTACAAATGCAAGTTTGTAATTATTAGTTTTCAGTATGGGTTTTACACATGGAAATAAAATTAATATTAATAATTATTTTAAATAAATAACATATTTATTTGATTTCCAAACAAATGCTTTATCCGTAAGGATACCACATTTTCCATTATGTTGAATCTTGAATAATATTAATATATGTGCGACATATACAACTGTATCACTATGTAAACCTCATTATACTAGAGATGTGTCTTCTTAAAAAAAATTAACTTACTTAGTTACATGTGGTCATGTATGGTTTACACAATGTAGTATACACTCGCACAATGGCATGACTATTTGTGTTGGTAAATACTATGTTTAACGAGGAAAATATAATTCGGATGTTTGTCAGCTGNTTAAGAAAAATCTACTATCATGATAATTACAAATGCAAGTTTGTAATTATTAGTTTTCAGTATGGGTTTTACACACGGAAATAAAATTAATATTAATAATTATTTTAAATAAATAACATATTTATTTGATTTCCAAACAAATGCTTTATCCGTAAGAATACCACATTTTCCATTATGTTGAATCTTGAATAATATTAATATATGTGCGACATATACAACTGTATCACTATGTAAACCTCATTATACTAGAGATGTGTCTTCTTAAAAAAAATTAACTTACTTAGTTACATGTGGTCATGTGTGGTTTACACAATGTAGTATACACTGGCACAATGGCATGACTATTTGTGTTGGTAAATACTATGTTTAACGAGGAAAATATAATTCGGATGTTTGTCAGCTGNGCACAATGGCATGACTATTTGTGTTGGTAAATACTATGTTTAACGAGGAAAATATAATTCGGATGTTTGTCAGCTGGTGTTGAGTTATTACACATATACAGTGAATAAAATCATGTAATTTAAAACGCATATACATTTATCATTTATTCAAGGGTTTATTCAAACATATGCTCATTGAATCATTGAAGCTACATTGGTTACTTATGTACATAAACACGTTCTCTGTACCGGGATGGCTTCACTCACTGCGTGTATGTATATATAATTATAGGGTGGTCCGCGTAAAGTGGACACCACCAAAATTTTGGGAACTGTTGCAGATCACGGATTGCTTGTTTTCGCTAAATGAAATTACGTACGGGGGCAAGTAATTTTCCCCAAAGTGACTATTCGCAACACGTGTATGGACAGAAATATTTAAACCACATAATACTTTTCCCCTGGAAACATA
This sequence comes from Clitarchus hookeri, assembly GCA_002778355.1. NCBI lineage: Eukaryota > Metazoa > Arthropoda > Insecta > Phasmatodea > Phasmatidae > Clitarchus > Clitarchus hookeri. The sequence continues at coordinate 193,034 of NQII01002167.1, forward strand.
CATGTATGTCAATGACATCTGAAATAACGTGCAAAGAAGAATTCAGTGATATAGCATATGCAATGGAAAGTAACACAGTAACGCCAAGTAATAATGTGCAATTATGATAAAGTTAAGTGGGCCGGAAGCACGGGGCAGTGGGCCTGTACTCACAGCTGTCGAGAGATGTTAGGTCAGGTTAGTGATGTAGCCATCTTGCAAAACCACCACACCCTAACCACTGGTTTGGAAACGTTTCATTTAACACTTGCCTCGCCACCAAAGCAAAATGCACAGGACAACCATCATACTGAAACCACATATCCACGATGTATATCGATCGGTTTGTCTTCCAGAAGTGCCGGTAAGATCTCTCTGAGGAAATGGGCGTACGTACANATCCACGATGTATATCGATCGGTTTGTCTTCCAGAAGTGCCGGTAAGATCTCTCTGAGGAAATGGGCGTACGTACAGCTAGTCATTGTCCCTTTAATGAAGTATGGCACTAAGACGTGGACTCCAATGATTCTATATCACACATTCACTTTCCACTGACACTGGTGCTCCACGTGCTGGACCCAACGCGTATTCTCCGTCGCTCAATAGTGCATATTTCGTAAATTTACGTGCGCATGGTTTGTGAAGGTCGCNATCCACGATGTATATCGATCGGTTTGTCTTCCAGAAGTGCCGGTAAGATCTCTCTGAGGAAATGGGCGTACGTACCGCCAGTCATTGTCCCTTTAATGAAGTATGGCACTAAGACGTAGACTCCAATGATTCTATATCACACATTCACTTTCCACTGACACTGGTGCTCCACGTGCCGGACCCAACGCGTATTCTCCGTCGCTCAATAGTGCATATTTCGTAAATTTACGTGCGCATGGTTTGTGAAGGTCGCTTTATCGGTAAATAGAATGTTCTTCAGAAAACTGTCGTCATGCCTTACAGACATCAGAACAAACCTACAAAACTGAACACGCTGCTGGAAATCACCTTCATGTATTGCCTGATGAAGAGCCACGTGATATGGATGGAATTTCCGTTGGCGCGGTATCCGTAACACACTTATTTTACTTAGTCCTACTAACCTGGAAGTTCTCGCGTACCCATGTGGGGGTTTGCATCGACACATGCCAACACATCGTATTGATGCGTCTCGCCCGTGGCAGACTTTCATTGCACTCGTGTTGTGAGATTCCAATCACTTCGTGACAAGAGACCTATGCGAATTCTTCGTAACGTTTTCCGTGAGATGAGCGTCCGATTAGGATACTTTTCACCATACATTTGGATGCCTTGCTTTGTATTTCTGCCACTCTCACCGTAAATAAGTAGAGCATCCAGGTTTTCCTCATTCGTGAACTTAATTGCGTACGTACAGCCATGCACGGCAATAGTACCTACCATTACAGATTACGGAGTCTGGTTCTGCGCTGCTATTAGGAAGAAGTTCCGCCAGGATGAGTCAGGGTGCGTGTTGCTTGCTTACAGCTGTGCTCACGGGACCACTGCCTCATGCTACAGGCCCACCTAGCTTAATCATATTTCCACCTTATTTTTTTGGCTTTTCTGTGTTACTTTCCATTGCATATGCTATATCACTGAATTCCTCTGTGCACGTACTTTCAGGTGCCATTGAAATTAATTCATGTTTTAATTATTTATGCCCATAAAAGGGTTGCGAATAGTCACTACGCGGGACATTACTTGCCCTCGTAAGTGATTCCATTTAGCGAAAACCGCATTTCGTGATCTGCAACCGTTCCGGAAACTTTGGTGGTGTCCACGTTAGACGGACCATCCTATATATATATATATATATATATGTATATAAATGTGAAAGTGTGTTTGGATGTTTGTTTGTCTTTCTTTCACGCCACAACGGAGAAACGGATCGACGTGATTTTTCGCACAGAAGTAGTTTGAGGGCCCAAAAAAATATCTCATTCCCTCAAAAAAATTTAAATAATATTAGAGCTCGGGGTACAATACTGCGTCACTGCTCGATATATCGATATATCGATACTTATAGATATGTCGATACTTATTGATATACCAATAAGTATCGATATGGAACATAATTTATCTTTTGATATGTAACTAAAAATATATATGTCCTTGCTATGTATAGCCTAACTATTATATAAATGTGAAAGTTTGTTTGTTTGTTTGCCCTTCCACGTCGCAACGGAGCAACGCATCGAAGTCAATTTTCGCACAGAGATAGTTGGAGGGCCGGGAAGTGACATAGGCTACTTTCTATTTACACCGAGAAAATTTCTCATTCCCTTGGGGAAATTCTTATTAGAAAATAAAAAAGTACACAAATGCAATAACAATGCAACGTCACAACCTAGCAACTCATTGACGTAATTTATGCACAGAAATAATTGGGTGGCTGAAAGTTGATATTGGCCACTATTTATCGCGAGAAAATATCTCAAAAATTTATTTTTGCTAGTTTGTTTACCGTACGCGGACTTGGAGAGCAATGGAGGCGGTGGGTGGAAGCGGGAAGCATCGCGTGACGGTGCGCAGGAGGTGATGGAGTGGTAGGGGGGTGGGGGGGTGCTTATTGAAAAAATCTAAACAATAATTCCTTAGTCCATGCGAGTGGAGTCGCAGGCACAGCTAGTGTATAAATACATAAAATTTTATATGTATTCTATATATGTATAAATTAGTTCCTTAAAATTTATTTTGCTGCTCTTTCAGGTAAAAAAGTATTATACAGTTAAAATGATGAGGAACATACACAATCCAACTTAAATGAGCGTGCTCCTACATTAACAACATAGTACTAACACGCAAAATGAATAACCTTTTTTTATATGTTAAACATGTGTTGTAAAATGTGCGATTTAATATATAATGTCACTTTAATTACAGCTAATCAAACGTGTGTCAAAATGTTATATATTAAACATTAGATTTATCAACACCACTAAAATAGTGAAAATTTGAGCGAGTGAATTACCACAGTTCACACCTCACCAATGTTAAATGGGGAGCAGTATTATTTTCGTATAAAAGACAACAAACTATAGCAATGTTCTCATGAACGATGCAACACGCACCGCTGGTAATAAGTAGGTGTTTTGCCATCAAACGGTAAAACAATATCTAAAATACGCGTATTGATATTCTGAATGGTCTTATAGAAGCCATGTGGTGTTATAATTCAATTCACAGACGTGTCATAGTGTACGACTTATTGTAAGATGGTTCCGCTGCTTAGTCATACCATTGAAAACAAGATCGGCGATGCGGGATGGTAATATATATTCTCTTAAGTTAGTAGACATTTCATTGATATAAATACCATTTAAAAATTTTCATGCTATAAACACAAAGTATTTTGTTGTAATTAACCCTACCGGATAATTGTTGCGGTGAAAAGTAAATACTTAAATGCCCTCTACTAAACTGTTTTGTAACTTAAAAAAGTTTTCTGAGCACTATAAAATTGGTAAGGTCCACTCATCCATTTTATTGTTTATAGTGTAACTTACCTCTTTTTGCCAGGAGTTAACTCCGTTTCTTCAGGTTTTTCTGTGCTGTGCTTGCGAATTCTGACAATAAATGATACGCTTATGTCTGTATATAAAGCTGCTCGCGCGGTTTCTTTATTTATTGGCACCCTCAAACACTTAGCATTTGCTTCGTCATGATATGCTTAAATTACGTTATTAATCACCTCTCTTTCTCTGCTGTGTATCACTTTCCGGGCTGGCCGTGCTACTCCATTGCTGCCGCATCACGCACTGCTAGAGAGACTGCAAAGTTATGTTTTTGGACTGGATAATATCACAGCCACGCCAACAGCATATAAGCCTATTTCCCCTACTCATAGTTTTCCCCTTCGTCTCGTCCGAATACCCCGCACCACGGTCAAAACAGCTATCATGAGACTCTGAGCCGACATCATATGGTTTCAATACAGCCATCTGTTCAGAAAGATATACGCAATTGTTGCTAGAATTTAAAACACTCTTTTACAGAAGAATAAATATCGTAAATAGAGGGATACTTACAACGATTTTTGCTGACTTTAGATCTTTTCAAACACCACATTTATGTTTCAATATCCAAATTTATAAACTTGCAACAAAATATAGATTATCATTTCCTGTCTTAAAAAAAGAATTAACATTAAAATACTTTAAAATTAAACAAAACATTAATTTACCAAACTGATTACAATGAGACCAATAAGACAACTATGGATGTACCTTAAATCGCACAATCTTCCCAAAATAAGAATCTCTTAAAATTGTATGTTTGATAAGTTAGGCTAGTGACTAACAACGTGGTTTAACGAGTAGTGTGTTATCACTTGGAAAAAACGGAAACAATACCCGTTACGACCTTTTTTTAATTTATCAAGTAATTATTACGTTTTAATAATCTCCATGCAGCGGAAAGCACAGGCAAACAACCACGATTTTCATCACCGCCACTGTCTCGGGTTCCTACCAGACTTGGTGTTGTCAGCTTAATCATTGGGAGAAAATTGGAATCAGGCCATTCACGTCCCCAGTACTGAGTAAATATCATTCGAATTTTGAAGACGTGTGGTTCAGCCTCCTGCTATTTTCCGAAATTTTAAAACCTGAACAAAACGATATTCGCAGTCAAAATCAAACGAAATATTTAATCACCTGACTCCCAATTTCATATGGAGGTATAGTTGTGAATTGCAATATACCGATAAGTTCTATAGTTGATGGCATCTCATAATGGCGGCAAAGAGTAATAAACAGTAAGAGTTTGGCGTGGTTGGGGACATGGCAGTATGTTTTACGTGAACACGCCTACGTCAGCGGCTAATATTTTAATTGGAAAATGGAAATTAAATCAACGTTTTGTAATGTATAGTAGACTTTTATCGTTTAAATCGAAAACTCTTGGAAAGGTAATTTCTTTGGTACCAAAATTAACTTTCTAGTTCATCGAAGTCACGTGATATACTGGCCGGAAAATTGTTAACAACGCTAGAAATCTCAGCATGTCGCCGCGAACCCCCACCCACACGTCGAGAATGTGTGGTGCCGAATCATTGTCATGCTCGTGTCGTAGTTTGCATGACCGATCGAACTAGGCCAACGTTTATTTCAATCGTGTTGTTAGTACAGAATATAAAGTGTCGGAATGGATAACTCTGCAAACGTTACATCGCCGTTTCAGACTTTGGTACCCCGTGTATTGATCTAAAGGTATACACTTCGAAAACATAGTTCCTTCGTAAAACTACATCCATAAACAGATGTAGCCAACATCCAAATGCGTCGAAAATGCGTTTTGCAGCGCCTGCCAGTATGCAATCTTCAACATTTGGCAGTCGTGAGGGTGCAGCTGGTGTAGGCGGGAGAGGAATAATTCATATTCAGAACATTCGTGACTCTGCTTGGGGATGACGTGACTACTAGAGACAACGTAATTTCGTACAAACTGAGTGTATTTGCTTCCAAGCAGTGCGGAGCGCATTAGCGCCCGGTTGTTATGTAGTGCTACACATAAGCGGAGCTGGCAAAGCAGCGTTTGGTGTATGGTTCAACCAACTGCTATTCCAAAACGACACAGTGTCTATACGTGGAGTGGTAACCAGTCAGGTAGNATTCCAAAACGACACAGTGTATATACGTGGAGTGGTAACCAGTCAGGTAGGCATATCTCCCAAAAACGTTTATCATCAACAAACGTGTTCACAAATATGTATTTTAGTGCGGTGGCAGAAGATTTTGCGGGTAAGAACTACAACCACCATTGCTCACTCTTGTCTGCTTAGTGGCAAGTACTGTGCAGCCAATTTTACTTACTGCTTTCAGTTGCTGAACGTCCGCATTGTTCAGGCATGGGTTTGTGAATGAAAGATTATTGTTTTCTTTTCTTCTGCTCTTCCTGTGGGTATGGAGTTTGAATGTGGAAAGGCTTCAATTATTTAAAATTCATCAGCTGCCTTTTTTTCCTCCGAAGTTGTTAGTTTCATTCGGATGCTATTTTGGCTTATCAAATATGCGCAAAAATTTAGCCGGTTTCAGACAAAATTCTTCATGGACTATAATAAGTGAGAGCACAAATTGAAGAGACGTTAAAAATTTTATTGCGCCATTTTGGCAGATACCGACGCATTGAGTAAGACATGCCTTAAGAAGTATTTTCTTGTTTGCAATCGAATGGGGGGTACATTCAAAGCTGTAAAATATAACTAAAATATAAACTAAAGAAATAAAGCAATAAACAAAAAAAAACTTTGAAAAGTATACAAGAGACACAAAGTGACCGCCTGATAAGAAATTTAGTGAAGTTTAATTGTGGAGTCGTATAAAAAAATGTTGTAACTCTATTTTCCAGATGTACTCGGTTGCAGCTTACAGAATATAATTTGAAACTAACCTGAAAAATTCCCTGCCTTTAAAGCGCAATATTATTCATGAAGGTGATTAAAATGTTATTTTTAGTTTGTATCAGTCTTATTACAAGACAATAACAGTAACAGTAATAAGTGTTTTTATTGCGGAAAGTTCGGACATTATAAGGCACAGTGTCGCNGCCCGGTTGTTATGTAGTGCTACACATAAGCGGAGCTGGCAAAGCAGCGTTTGGTGTATGGTTCAACCAACTGCTCTTCCAAAACGACACAGTGTCTATACGTGGAGTGGTAACCAGTCAGGTAGGCATCTCTCCCAAAAACGTTTATCATCAACACACGTGTTCACAAAAATGTATTTTAGTGCGGTGGCAGAAGATTTTGCGAGTAAGAACTACAACCACCATTGCTCACTCTTGTCTGCTTAGTGGCAAGTACTGTGCAGCCAATTTTACTTACTGCTTTCAGTTGCTGAACGTCCGCATTGTTCAGGCATGGGTTTGTGAATGTAAGATTATTGTTTTCTTTTCTTCTGCTCTTCCTGTGGGTATGGAGTTTGAATGTGGAAAGGCTTCAATTATTTAAAATTCATCAGCTGCCTTTTTTTCCTCCGAAGTTGTTAGTTTCATTCGGATGCTATTTTGGCTTATCAAATATGCGCAAAAATTTAGCCGGTTTCAGACAAAATTCTACATGGACTATAATAAGTGAGAGCACAAATTGAAGAGACGTTAAAAATTTTATTGCGCCATTTTGGCAGATACCGACGCATTGAGTAAGACATGCCTTAAGAAGTATTTTCTTGTTTGCAATCGAATGGGGGGTACATGCAAAGCTGTAAATTATAACTAAAATATAAACTAAAGAAATAAAGCAATAAACAAAAAAAAACTTGAAAAGTATACAAGAGACACAAAGTGACCGCCTGATAAGAAATTAAGTGAAGTTTAATTGTGGAGTCGTATAAAATAATGTTGTAACTCTATTTTCCAGATGTACTCGGTTGCAGCTTACAGAATATAATTTGAAACTAACCTGAAAAATTCCCTGCCTTTAAAGCGCAATATTATTCATGAAGGTGATTAAAATGTTATTTTTAGTTTGTATCAGTCTTCTTACAAGACAATAACAGTAACAGTAATAAGTGTTTTTATTGCGGAAAGTTCGGACATTATAAGGCACAGTGTCGCTTTAGGAAGTACAGGGGCAGTAAGGAAAGTAATGCATTTGTCGTATCAAACGCAGAATATGAACATTATCAAGAGTCAAAATGGCTGGTTGACTCTGGGGCCAGTGAACATATGTGTAACAATCGCGCGTTATTTTCATCATTTCAAATTGTTTCACAGAAATCTGTGATTCTCGGCAATGGGCAAGCGATTAGTGTGTTAGGCTGTGGGCAGATGGCGGTAAAAGTGCACAATGGGAACGAATGGATCAACACAAACATAGACAACGTTCTTTACGTTCCCGAACTGAAAACGAACCTTTTCTCTATGAATTGTGCGACTGACAAAGGTTATGTCATAATGACAAGTGACAGCTCATGTAAATTTTATAAAAACAAAGAAGTTTTGGCGGTTGCAAACCGAATTGGGAGCTCGTATTATATGGATTTCCGATATGAAAATGATATTGCGAGCGTAGCTAGTACTACAAACGATGATTTAAATGTGTGGCACGAAAAATTGGCTCATCAAAACTTCGATTATGTGAAGAAAATACTTGCCACAAGGAAAATAAATGTGAAACAAACGTCTGCTCCAACCTGTGAAAGCTGCTTGAAGGGAAAAATTCATCGATTACCTTTTCATAACAGCGAAAATGGTACTTCTAAAGCATGTGAATTAATCCATGCGGACACGTGCGGTCCCATGGAGGAGGTATCTGTCGGCGGGTCGAGGTATTTCGTAGTGTTAAAGGACGACTTCTCAAATTATAGAAGTGTCTATTTCATTAAAAATAAGCATCAGGTGAAGAACTGCATAGAAGATTTCATTAATAAGGCGGAGATTTTAACTGGGAACAAAGTAAAATTGTTCAGAAGTGATAATGGGCTGGAATTTGTGAATAAAGAAGTGAGTGAAATGTTCTCAAAACGTGGCATAACACATCAAACTACAGTACCATATACTCCGGAACAAAACGGAAAGGCCGAAAGAGAGAACCGAACTTTGGTTGAAGCGGCAAGAACAATTTTACATGCAAAGAGTTTACCTAAGAAACTATGGGCAGAAGCGGTACATACTGCTGCATTTACTCTGAACAGAACGGGTAAGAGTAAAGTTGAAGGAAAAACACCATATGAGGTATGGACCAATAAAAGTTTCGATATTCAACAATTAAAAGTCTTCGGCACACCGGTGTATGTACACATTCCAAAAGAAAGACGAAGAAAATGGGATAGCAAAGGAGACAAGGGATTGATGGTCGGATATGGCGAAGATACCAAGGGTTACCGGATATACTTCCCACAGAAAAATACTGTAGAGACAAAGCGTGATATTGTTTTCTTAGAACAGAAACAAGAAGGAAGGGAAGAACCCCAAGTTACACTTGATTTGGAGAACGAGTTGAAACAAATAGTAGATAAAGTTGATGGAAACCAAGACTTACAAGAAACTCTGGTTAACATGAATGAAAGCTTAATAACTCAAAATGAATCTGGAAGTGAATATGAACCATGTACAAGTGAAGAAGAAAGCGTAATCACACCATTACAAAATGGAAATGAACGAAGCAAGCGTGTAAGGAAACAGACCGAATTTTATCAATGCAACAACATCTACAGCGAAGATGATAATCCAGTGACTTACAAGGAAGCAATGAAAAGAAAGGATGCTTGTAAATGGAGTGAAGCTATCAATAGAGAACTGGAGACACTGAAAGAGAACAACACTTGGGATTTATGTGAAGCACCAGCAAAAGAGAAAATAGTGAGTAGTAAATGGGTTTTTAAAGTAAAGACAATAAATAATGTTCAACAGTATAAAGCTAGATTAGTTGCCCGAGGGTTTGAACAGGATGATGTATTAGATCTGAATGACATCTATGCTCCAGTTGCAAAATTACCTACATTTAGACTTTTTGTTGCTATAGCAACCAAATTAAAATTGCCAATCTATCAAATGGACGTAACGGGAGCATTTTTGTATGGAGAAATAAATGAAAATGTATTTATTCGTTTGCCGGAAGGGGCTTATTCGGGTAATAATAATATTGCAAAATTAAACAAGTCTCTATATGGTCTGAAAAGTTCACCAAAATCCTGGAATAATAAATTTAATTCTATTATAACAGGAGAAGGCTTTGTTAGTTCAAAAAGTGATTCATGCTTGTACAAAAGGTGCAATGGTAAAGATAAAATGTTTGTTTTGCTATATGTTGATGACTTGTTAATATTTGGTACAAATGAGGAGAAAATTGTTCAGTTTAAAAGTGTCCTAAACAAAGAATTTAAGATGAAGGATCTAGGTTTAGTAACCAATTTTTTGGGTATAAATGTTAACCAAAATCTAGAAACGGGGATTACTGAATTAAGCCAAAGAAATTACCTAGAAAATGTACTTAAAAGGTTTAATATGGAAAACTGTAAACCTATGTCAACTCCTATTGACCCAAACTTTAATGTTAAAATACTTGAAAATTGTAATAAAAGTAATGATGAGAATATTGAAAAATATTGTAGAGAAGTTATAGGATGCCTTATGTATGCAGTGTCAAGTACTAGGCCTGATTTATGTTTTACTGTCTCAATGTTGAGCAGATTTCAAACATATTCAAATGATATGTTAGTAACTGCATTAAAAAGAGTCCTGCGGTATGTCAAGAATACACTAAATTATATGTTAGTTTTCAAGTGTGAAGATAATGTCCTAGAGGGATATTGTGATGCTGATTGGGGAGGTGATCTCAAAGACAGAAAGTCTACCACAGGCTATTTATTTAAGTTTTCCAATTGTTTGATTTCTTGGTGCTCGAAGAAACAAGTATCAGTCAGTCTGTCGTCAACTGAGGCTGAGTATGTTGCAGTGAGTATGGCAGGAAGCGAAGCCTGTTGGCTGATAAACTTGTTAAGTGATTTTGGTTACTCAAATGTATGTCCAGTAAGTATGTATTGTGACAACCAGTCAGCCATTTTTATTGCAGGCACAGACACTGTTAAGCGCCTCAAACATATTGATATACGATATCACTTCATAAAGGATTTGATTAAAGATAATAAGATCTGCCTTCATTATGTGAAAACTAGTGAACAACCAGCTGACATACTCACTAAGGCTTTAAGTCAAGAATTATTTGTAAGATGTTTAAATAAGTGTTGTATTCAAACTTAGAAATAAGATATAATTGTATCAGATAAGATATAAGATAGAACTGTATTACATTGAGAGGGGGTGTTTGAATATGGCAATGTAATAATTATTATTTGGTAACTTCAGTTTTAAGTTGTTNTAAGATGTTTAAATAAGTGTTGTATTCAAACTTAGAAATAAGATATAATTGTATCAGATAAGATATAAGATAGACATGTATTACATTGAGAGGGGGTGTTTGAATATGGCAATCATTATTAATAATAAACCATTGAAGTCAAAATTCAACATGGCAACACTGTGTAGTGTTTTGTTTTTGTTATTTGAAAAATATATAACGGTCAACATTGTTGTATCTCAAAACGACAATTTCATATTATTTTGTAAAGCAAATAATTAAGGCCTTTATTCATTAAACCTCAACAATTTTAATAAAAGGAAATAATTCCGTTTCTTAATGTCCATCAAAAGTGTTGTGTCGACATAAGTTGCCACTGGAAAAAAAAATACATTAAAATTTTCAACACATCAAAAGAAGAATTTACGTACTTTTGCTAATCCGTTCATCACGTTAGAAGTGCATGGATACTAATAATTAAGTTCATATATGTTTATATTACATTTAGCGGAAGAACCCCTAAAGAACAGAAAACTGTTNATGGATACTAATAATTAAGTTCATATATGTTTATATTACATTTAGCGGAAGAACCCCTAAAGAACAGAAAACTGTCACTAATACGGCTTTTAAATGTGCTCAATTAGAAGTAAACTAATTGCAGGTTTTAAAAGTGTGTTACTTTTATAGTTTTGGATATTAAAGTACCTAATTTGGTCACGTAAAANAAACTAATTGCAGGTTTTAAAAGTGTGTTACTTTTATAGTTTTGGATATTAAAGTACCTAATTTGGTCACGTAAAACAAAATGTACATATATAACATGTAAAGTGACTTACAATCGACTGCCACTTAATTATACAGAAACTTATCATGCATAACACGACATAAAACCAAATATAAAATTGTATTTGTAGTAAGAGAGAATTAAAAATCTTAGCGCTGCAAGTTTAAGATTTTATGAAGAAAATAATTATTTCACATAAGAACTCGGAAAAAAAGTCTAGAAAACTTAAGGCAAGGAACAATCGATTACAGTTTTATCACTCTGCTATAACAGACATTCCCTTGTTCGCTTTACTTAGTGGAAACAANCAAGGAACAATCGATTACAGTTTTATCACTCTGCTATAACAGACATTCCCTTGTTCGCTTTACTTAGTGGAAACACAAAGTTTTTAAAACGTGAGAAATTTTTCTTCCCATTTTTTAGAGATACGATCTCTTGAAAAACAATGCAGGTACNCAAGGAACAATCGATTACAGTTTTATCACTCTGCTATAACAGACATTCCCTTGTTCGCTTTACTTAGTGGAAACAAAGTTTTTAAAACGTGAGAAATTTTTCTTCCCATTTTTTAGAGATACGATCTCTTGAAAAACAATGCAGGTACNACAAAGTTTTTAAAACGTGAGAAATTTTTCTTCCCATTTTTTAGAGATACGATCTCTTGAAAAACAATGCAGGTACTTTCTGATTATGACAAATGAAAATCTCTCCCAGCAAATTTCGCAAAGACATAGATATGTGGATGGGACACACAAACTGTGTATTTGAAAAACAAACGCGTGTTCTAATTTTCACTTTGTGAACTGTAAAGCCATTCATATCTAATCAATAAAAACGTTTAATCATAACTTATGTTAGCTTCAAGGCCGAGTTCGCTAAAGCGTTACATTTAGATAGCGAAGTTCTGGACCCAAAATCGTGAATTTCATACAATAAAGTGGCGCTTGGANCGCTAAAGCGTTACATTTAGATAGCGAAGTTCTGGACCCAAAATCGTGAATTTCATACAATAAAGTGGCGCTTGGGAATGCAAATGTGTAAGTTCAGCATCTAAGGCGCTCCTCTCTAAACCCTCGTGTTGGCTTATCCGTACGAAGTAAGCAGAATAATTTCAACGAATTCAAGTAAACCAACGTGAAACTGTGAAACTACTTAATTATTTTATTATCTCCATTTGTTCGTTATTAGCTCTTCCGCAGTGTGGAGACCTACATCATAATTTTGCAATTTTATACCAATAAGGAATTTTATGCTAATATGCTTGAAATTTTAAAGTCTAACAGACGAATGTTGCTATACGCCAGATGTCTATGGTTTTTAAAAATGCCAAAAGCCATTCATTTAATAATTTTTTCGAAAGTGTTCTGTTTTATTTTGATATTTGGTCACTAGAACAAACTTTGAATTATAGGTAGTGCCTGGCGTGGCAGCAAAATATTTCAGTATGTCAAAACCTTTACTGGTTTTTACAGGAAAACTTCAGTATTCGTAAGTTACAAACCAGTTTATTTGTAACAGTTTACAGGAAATTGAAATTTTAGTTATATGACTTCACAGCAATGACAGCACCATTAAATACGGGGAAATCAAAATTTATAGACACAAATTCTTATTCCATATATTTAAACTGTTACAATTTTACCAGAAAATATTTTTTAAATCTTTAATTTTTACAAATTTTGTGGTGCTATCTAGCACGGGGTTTAAGATGGCATTCTAAAATAATATGATTACAAATAGCCATAAAGAAAATCTTTTACGGAAACACGCAGCCAACATTAATGAAAATTCTGTAGAATCTCGCCATGATGCCACTTGGCAACTGCGGGCATATTCCGAGGAGATACGCTGTAGTAAATAAAACATTGCCAAATGGCAATTTGGTCTGGAGAGGATTAATAACCAAAAGTTTCTATTTTTATGTAGTGAATTTATTTCCATCTTAATATTTTTGAAAAGCTTTGATTAAAAATAATGTTGGTACTCTTAGAAAGTTTTTCACAAATAATGATGGCATTACTTACTTTAATTTACGCCTGACTTTTACCTTTCACTTTTATAACGATGTCCATTGTAGTCTAATATTAAATTTTCACAGGGCCTGCCCTCTTTTCCAGATTTTTTTCTTGTATAAGAAAATACATAGCTTATAAAAGCTCATAAATATTATCTGCAGCGTCAAATTACATGCAATACAAAACTCGGGTTGCATTTTGCCTGCGAAAAAAAATCTAATATTGACAATGAAGTGAATTAAATTACTTGAAAACAGTACTGGTTTATATTTTCAGTGCTATTTTGCTTCTATGGTAGTACTATTATTGTAAAATGCAGTACGTGCAAAAAGATATTGCTTGTATTTCAGCACAGGTATCCATCTTACGAGTACATATTTCTGCCTGGGACCTTAAGGCTGGGACCACGTCTTTGCGGTGCGGTACGGCGTAAACGCAGTGGTTATACGGCTGCTTCACACGGTTTTACAAAAGCGGCTGAAACGTTCCCAGAACCTCTCTGGCTCCACGAAGGAAAGTGTTATAATCAAAGTAAACANGCGAGGGAAAGTGTTATAATCAAAGTAAACATATATTTACTTTATTTTAGTAATTTTAAGATTGCTAATAATCTAACTGATAAAAAATGGGGAAGGTTCATATCATAAGTACTTGCTTCTGGACAAAGCGTGTGTTAAAAGTGTGCAATGATGTATAGCACAGCAAACTTAGCATCACGTTGCTTTAAATATATTTTTCTCGTAAATCAGAAAACCTTTTGATATTCACGGATTTTCAATAAAGCATATAGTGTATAAGACGGTGAGAACACGTTTGTCCCACCATTTAACTGTACACAATTTTAAGTAAAACTTATAAGAGTCGTAATTATTTTTAATGAATTTTTAAAAAAATATTTCCACTTCACGCCGCAAGCTGGTAACAAAAGTGGTATGTGGTCGCTTATTTATGAAATAAGCTCAAACATTCACTTAATAACGTCAGATACCCTACCCTTTCCTTTTTCTTTAGCCAAAAACCTGGTCGTCCGACATATTAATTTTATGAAATGCTGATGCGATATTTAAAATAACCAAAATTTTTAATCACAGTTTCTTTTAAGATGTAGCAATAGATAAAACTTCCTTGGGGGTAGTTATAAATAAGACATGTTTATGACACGAGGATAACGATTTCGTGATAGACATACACCGATGCTTTTTGTGCCTCCAAACTTTACAGAAATAATACCTCAGTACAAAATCGTACTTTGCGATACATTCGTCCACTGATTTAACTGATCTTCGTTTATCTACTTTGTAAAGAAGTATATAGCTACAATCAACACAGTCCCCAATACACCTTAAACTAAAAATAAATGAGACAGGGTGTGTGAGCAGCCTTTTATTTTATTTTATCCCCTAAAAATGTTGTCCAACTGTCATTTCCCATAAGTCACCTAATCTGCAGTATTAAAACATAGTGCCACTTCGTGTTTTATTAAATACGCCGAAAGGTGTTTTGTTAAAGTAGTTCGACCTAAAGAGTTTTGATGCAAAATTTCTTCAAAGTTCAGTTTGAGGAAATATGTTATCTGCAAGAACAATCAATATGTATACAAGAAATTAGTGTAACATATTTATATATACCTACCTTTGAAAACGTTCAAGAGCCATATTTTTTCTAGATTTTTAGGGTACGTTATGGCTTCCTGATGTTATATCGATGGTAANCATATTTTTTCTAGATTTTTAGGGTACGTTATGGCTTCCTGATGTTATATCGATGGTAAGTTGGCAAAAATTCCCACCCATTTTTTAAGCGTAAATGTGAGGCTTGGAATTTAAAAAATTAATTCGTTTCAATTAAAAAAAATTAATCCTTACATCAATTTGGTTTTCAACTGCAGGTTTTCTTGAAGTCTTACGTGNATTAAGCATATAGTGTATAAGACGGTGAGAACACGTTTGTCCCACCATTTAACTGTACACAATTTTAAGTAAAACGTATAAGAGTCGTAATTATTTTTAATGAATTTCTCAAAAAATATTTCCACTTCACGCCGCAAGCTGGTAACAAAAGTGGTATGTGGTCGCTTGTTTATGAAATAAGCTCAAACATTCACTTAATAACGTCAGATACCCTACCCTTTCCTTTTTCTTTAGCCAAAAACCTGGTCGTCCGACATATTAGTTTTATGAAATGCTGATGCGATATTTAAAATAACCAAAATTTTTAATCACAGTTTCTTTTAAGATGTAGCAATAGATAAAACTTCCTTGGGGGTAGTTATAAATAAGACATGTTTATGACACGAGGATAACGATTTCGTGATAGACATACACCGATGCTTTTTGTGCCTCCAAACTTTACAGAAATAATACCTCAGTACAAAATCGTACTTTGCGATACATTCGTCCACTGATTTAACTGATCTTCGTTTATCTACTTTGTAAAGAAGTATATAGCTACAATCAACACAGTCCCCAATACACCTTAAACTAAAAATAAATGAGACAGGGTGTGTGAGCAGCCTTTTATTTTATTTTATCCCCTAAAAATGTTGTCCAACTGTCATTACCCATAAGTCACCTAATCTGCAGTATTAAGACATAGTGCCACTTCGTGTTTTATTAAATACGCCGAAAGGTGTTTTGTTAAAGTAGTTCGACCTAAAGAGTTTTGATGCAAAATTTCTTCAAAGTTCAGTTTGAGGAAATATGTTATCTGCAAGAACAATCAATATGTATACAAGAAATTAGTGTAACATATTTATATATACCTACCTTTGAAAACGTTCAAGAGCCATAATTTTTCTAGATTTTTAGGGTACGTTATGGCTTCCTGATGTTATATCGATGGTAATTTGGCAAAAATACCCACCCATTTTATAAGCGTAAATGTGAGGCTTGGAATTTAAAAAATTTATTCGTTTCAATTAAAAAAAATTAATCCTTACATCAATTTGGTTTTCAACTGCAGGTANTTGGAATTTAAAAAATTTATTCGTTTCAATTAAAAAAAATTAATCCTTACATCAATTTGGTTTTCAACTGCAGGTATTCTTGAAGTCTTACGTGTCTCGTTTTGGCCATTTCTTTAAAACCTAATACTTTGTTTACCCGTGCAGATGTTTTANTTCTTGAAGTCTTACGTGTCTCGTTTTGGCCATTTCTTTAAAACCTAATACTTTGTTTACCCGTGCAGATGTTTTAGTTTTAACTATTTTGATTTAAAAAATGTTATTTCCAAAGTTAAAACAGAAATACGGATGGAGATCATACAAAATTACCAATAAAATATTCTCATGAAATTCTGATGACGCGGACAATGTTTTGNGAAATACGGATGGAGATCATACAAAATTACCAATAAAATATTCTCATGAAATTCTGATGACGCGGACAATGTTTTGGAAAGCTGGTGCTTGCTCAGTAGTATACACAATCGGCGCACGCAGCAGGAACCAGAAACCAGAGTGGAGCCGGGAGAAACTGACAGCCACTGACGAGAGAGCGGCGAGGCACCCATTACACACGTGCTGTGACGTCAGCTGCACTACTAAACGTTTAAGTGGCGGATGTGTGAAATAGTAAACAATTAGGTATAGCACAGGGCAAAACACAGATTACCTTGCAACATTTCACGACACGCCGATGAGCGTAACGTATTGATTTCGTTCAATTTTGAGATTTGTGCGAATAATTAATATATTTAAAATTCCTGTAGGCCTTTAATTAGTTTCATTAAAGTAATTTTCCACCATTTGAATACTTTTCCCAGACTATTTTTTCATGTCACAGCGGAAAAATAAATAATATGCTAACAGTGTAGAAAATAATTTTCGACTTTAAACTCCCTTCACGCCTTTCGGTTACAGTTATTAAAAAAAGAGACTTATGCCCAATCAACTGCTGCGCTCTGTGAAATGAAAAAAAATTCAACAGCGGCTGAAGGTGTTCTTAAGTGACAGCTCCAGCAGATCTTCGCAGAGACTATAATCTCGANTAAAGTAATTTTCCACCATTTGAATACTTTTCCCAGACTATTTTTTCATGTCACAGCGGAAAAATAAATAATATGATAACAGTGTAGAAAATAATTTTCGACTTTAAACTCCCTTCACGCCTTTCGGTTACAGTTATTAAAAAAAAGAGACTTATGCCCAATCAACTGCTGCGCTCTGTGAAATGAAAAAAAAATTCAACAGCGGCTGAAGGTGTTCTTAAGTGACAGCTCCAGCAGATCTTCGCAGAGACTATAATCTCGANAAAAAAAATTCAACAGCGGCTGAAGGTGTTCTTAAGTGACAGCTCCAGCAGATCTTCGCAGAGACTATAATCTCGACTGTAGACGATTCTCTCGGGTCACCAGCTCCTTCTCCACATCGCGAAAGCGGCTCCGCGCCGTCTAGGGCCGATGGAAATGCTTCTTCTCCGGGAGAGAGAGAGAGCGCGCGCGCGAGAGAGACGAACAGAAGAAGAGAGAGAGGAGGAAATCAATGGATGGCGGAAGAAATTTCCGCTTGTCTCGCGAGGAGAGGGCAACAGTGACTGCCGAATGAGGGAGTGTGCCTCGCCGTTGAGATGGGGCGCATGGAAGAAGGGATGGGCGAGAAGGGGAGCGAAGGGGGTGGCTAAGAAAACAGGAATATAAATTATGGCTTTATCGTTGAGAGAGCAGTTTGCCGAGTCGGGCGCCTCCAAGCCGCTTCTCTCGAAAGAGTGACTTGAAGTATTTGACTCGTCGAAGGGAGAAATGCAAAGTCCGAAACAGAAGGAGTGTTCACTTGTTCCAGCATCGTGAATTGTAACTCTTTTCATGCTCTACAGCTTTCCAGCATGCTGTGAATAAATTCCTGGTGTAAACGACACCCCTTTTCCATATCGATGCATCACTGTCGTCTCCGAAAATGTTTAGCATTGTTCAATCGTGTACATTACATACTCCCATATGGACTGAATCCAGGCATGGCTGTGTGGTCTACTGGTTAAGATAAATAGTACTGCGTCAGATAGTCCTTAATAAATACTTTTGATGGCACGTGTAACACTGTATATCTCGTGCTGAGGCCTTGGAAATTCTGAGACAGCCTTGGTATGGTCGAAAAACTATCCTCCATACTAGTGATAACCCGGTAAGTGTTGGAGTTGTCATCGCTTGCTACGCCTGCCTCTTCACTGGCGAAAATATTCCCTTCTCAGGTAATTTCAACATCTACCACAGTGAGTCTAGCCTAATGATTAGTTTTNCTTCACTGGCGAAAATATTCCCTTCTCAGGTAATTTCAACATCTACCACAGTGAGTCTAGCCTAATGATTAGTTTTACACGTACAACTATGTGGGCTAACTGATCTTAACGTGTATTTTCATTTCACGGCATTTTTTCAAGGGTTGTCTGAACGATTTGTAGGTACGCGCTGATCTCCGCGCTTTTTTCATGTTCTACAAATATATCCTTATAGGACAAGAGCCAAGCAGCAGACATGCTATAAAGGCGGAATATGAACTCTGGATACCGGACGAGCCGTTGCCTGACCCAGGGAAGTGTAATTCATTTCAGAGTTGAGAGCCAATTTTACGACCTATGCAGGAAGTAAACGTGAAAACTGAAGTGATCTAAGGTCACAGCGCTTACATAGATGCGGGAAATGGAAATAATCACTTCACTTAGTCTGTTACATCTTCTTAGATAATTCAATTTTTACAGATTTTGAAATGTACGGTCAGGTTATTTTCACCTCATCAAAGCTCCTTTTAAATGTCACTTTTTAAAAGTAGAATATTTTTTAGGAAGTTTGAGTTTTTGTCTTATGCCATAACTTAATTAATGAAATATAATGCCACACTTCTTTTTACTCGAAATTATGCCTTAAAATATTGTACAAGCAATTAAGAAACCCTTATTCGTGTCCAGGAAAAAAAAACTTATTCCTGTTTGATTACTAGTTACGATATATTATGTAAACCAACACAATGCAGTTAATTAATTTTTGAAATTGCAAAATAATTGTGCAATTATTTATTTCTTAAGCATTTTGTCGTAGGTTGTGTGGAATCTGTGTATTTTACAAAATAAAGATTCTCTCTAGGTATCCATTATTCAATCCATAAATATTTTGAAATATATTGACTTGTGGTTTTAATTTCATGTTTAGTTAATCAGTAGTCGAGACTCACAAGAAAAGGAATTGGCTGCAAATATTTTATTGAAACGTGGAGCGTGCAACGAATGAATTGCAAATTTTTGAGTTGATGCCCCTTCTAGTGATGGGGAAGAGATGAAAAATATTTTGTGTCAAATACGAGTGTTGGTTCAAAATGTTCTATGGTCCACACATAACATACACATTCGCANTTCACTGGCGAAAATATTCCCTTCTCAGGTAATTTCAACATCTACCACAGTGAGTCTAGCCTAATGATTAGTTTTTACACTTACAAGTATGTGGGCTAACTGATCTTAACGTGTATTTTCATTTCACGGCATTTTTTCAAGGGTTGTCTGAACGATTTGGAGGTACGCCCTGATCTCCGCGCTTTTTTCATGTTCTACAAATATATCCTTACGGGACAAGAGCCAAGCAGCAGACATGCTATAAAGGCGGAATATGAACTCTGGAGACCGGACGAGCCGTTGCCTGACCCAGGTAAGTGTAATTCATTTCAGAGTTGAGAGCCAATTTTACGACCTATGCAGGAAGTAAACGTGAAAACTGAAGTGATCTAAGGTCACAGCGCTTACATAGATGCGGGAAATGGAAATAATCACTTCACTTAGTCTGTTACATCTTCTTAGATAATTCAATTTTTACAGATTTTGAAATGTACGGTCAGGTTATTTTCACCTCATTAAAGCTCCTTTTAAATGTCACTTTTTAAAAGTAGAATATTTTTTAGGAAGTTTGAGTTTTTGTCTTATGCCATAACTTAATTAATGAAATATAATGCCACACTTCTTTTTACTCGAAATTATGCCTTAAAATATTGTACAAGCAATTAAGAAACACTTATTCGTGTCCAGGAAAAAAAAACTTATCCCTGTTTGATTACTAGTTACGATATATTATGTAAACCAACACAATGCAGTTAATTAATTTTTGAAATTGCAAAATAATTGTGCAATTACTTATTTCTTAAGCATTTTGTCGTAGGTTGTATGGAATCTGTGTCTTTTACAAAATAAAGATTCTCTCTAGGTATCCATTATTCGATCCATAAATATTTTGAAATATATTGACTTATGGTTTTAATTTCATGTTTAGTTAATCAGTAGTCGAGACTCACAAGGAAAGGAATTGGCTGCAAATATTTTATTGAAACGTGTAGCGTGCAACGAATGAATTGCAAATTTTTGAGTTGATGCCCCTTCTAGTGATGGGGAAGACATGAAAAATATTTTGTGTCAAATACGAGTGTTGGTTCAAAATGTTCTATGGTCCACACATAACATACACATTCGCANATGAAAAATATTTTGTGTCAAATACGAGTGTTGGTTCAAAATGTTCTATGGTCCACACATAACATACACATTCGCACGCTCACACAGCCAGAGGTATTTAATACACTTGGGACGGAAAACTCAAAACACGAAACGTTGATCAAATTCGATACCATACGTAGTATCTAAAGAGGTCATTATAATGACATTCGCATTGCGTCACCAAAACACGTGAATATGCAAGAAGGGCACAGTTGCCGATGGTATTGAGTACATTCAACTTGAATGTACGCTCAGACGTTGAGAGGGAGCAGCATTTCAACAGTTCAGGCGTTCGAACGAGGTCGAATAGTGGTCTCCATGAGGCCGACTGGGCGGTTCGACGAATAATGCCACATAGACGGAGTCGTGAGAAGTACACAAATATTTTTTCGTTCATGAGCATGCAAATGTCATACAGAGCGCCGGCAAGGCTCTAATTCGATACGTATAACTACGCAACGTGACGGCAGTTGTATCCGAAGAAGTGGAACAGGCGAACGTGCCGCAACGTTATCAGATACTCTTGCATCTGTGGAGCCTACACTACAATTTGCAGTGTCCCAAAGGACTGTCCATCAGTGACTTAAGGGGGTAGTATCCACTCCATCTACGAATTTTCTTACAAATCTTCTTAATGAAAATGTATGGCCAGAAATAAACAATTATAGCTAGACATGACATAGAGGACTACTTAACGAATTTTTGGAAATTTGTACGGTTTCAANCCAGAAATAAACAATTATAGCTAGACATGACATAGAGGACTACTTAACGAATTTTTGGAAATTTGTACGGTTTCAGTTATACCTGTATTTTCCCATTTGGGATTGAAATTATTTAATAATTAGGTAATGTTTGATTGCGGTTACAGACGTGAAACTAATCATGTAAGAAAAATAAGTGGGATTTTGAAATAACTGTTAAGATGTTCCCTATGCCTTTACTAGCTTGGTTTTTTAATATTGAATCCGAAAATTAAGTTATGGAGGAAAATACGTAAATTCAAGATGGCAAAGGTACTTCCCCCTTAACCAGTTTGGACTNTCCGAAAATTAAGTTATGGAGGAAAATACGTAAATTCAAGATGGCAAAGGTACTTCCCCCTTAACCAGTTTGGACTACAATCACGGCGTCCTCTGCATTGAACGCCTTTGACACCACACCATCGTACGACGCGTTAACTATGGTGCACCGAACGTCGGGAGTGAGTGCAAAGATGGCGTCACGTCGTGTTTTACAACAGATGACGCTTTCTTCTGGATGTTACCTGTTGTCGTTTCCGAGCCTAGTGCAACATATGTAAGCATCAGCATCGAGTCCATCTTCATGTAAGCCGGAGAACCTAAAGACGCGTCTTGTGTTTATAGTGTGCCCTTCTCAGGCCACCGATATGCTATAGGCTGTTTTCGGTTAACTGAGCACTTTTGAATTCTACCTCTGTAAAACGTTACTGTCCCCACTTGCATATATTTTAATGGACGAACTGAGTAACAATCGCCCAGTGAAGTTGGTTACGGTGGAGTGAAAGTAGTTCCATATCCTTACGTTGAATCGAAAGTGTTAGGTAATCATTTGTGATTACTGAAATTTTATAATTTCCTTTCTGTTCTTTTTAAAGCATAAAAGTGTAAGAATGAGTAAACGTGGCCGACGCATGAATAAAACGATAAGGCCTATGGCAATGTTAAATGTACGTGAGTTGGAATAATACACATTGTGCATACAAATAAATCTTAAGCAGGGCTTTTGAAAAGTGCTCAGTTTACAGTGAACAGCATATACTCAGGTGGCGTATCATTATTATCCACCACTAGCACGGCTTAACCATGACGACATTCTGCAATACNAACAGCATATACTCAGGTGGCGTATCATTATTATCCACCACTAGCACGGCTTAACCATGACGACATTCTGCAATACGATAATTCGCGTCCGCTTGTTGTGGTCATCTTTAAACAAACTCTGTGAGGTACCAAGACCACCTTGGTATGTGAGATCACCAGCTATCACCAAATGAGCCTATATGGGGAAATCTGGGGTATCGTCTCCTCTAGCAACGACTCAAACACCTGAAGAACACCGTCAGCAATTGCAAGAATAATTAAGAAACTATATCGCAGGACAGTTTTAGGGGTCTGAATGCCTCCATGCCACACTGCCATGTCAAGTTGCCACCTCCATCACCTGTAAAGGAGGGAATAAACCTTAGAAATTGTTGAGTTGGACCCAATTTACGCTGTTGCTCTGTTCCAATTTGAATACAAAATTTTCTCCAGTGCTTATCCTTGCTTAATAACGATGTATTTAGTCTTATGTAAGTAATTTCGTTACGTTTAGTTTTCTCCTTAAAGTAAGAGTTTTCTTTCCACCAGTGTGTAATTATTACAAAAAGTATTTACTTATTTTTTTAACTAATTTGATTAATTATTGGAAACATTCAACATGGAAATACTTAAATCAGAAAAATTGTCTAAGATTTAAGTGAAAGAAAGTAATTTGTAGTTAAAATGTATATAATTTTTAGCTGTTAATACTTTACTTAAAAAACTCGATTTTTTTCCATGGAAACCTCTAACCATAATGTCTCTGAAGACAGTTAATTATGTAATAAAAAACCATTTTTAAAAAGGCAGTTTGAATAACATTGTTGGTTTCACTTAATATTTGCACGTAAACAGAGGCTTCTGATATTGTGTCATTATAATAACGCAACATGTCGTATATATTTATACAGAATAATGGTAATTGCTAACATAAAAACAAAAATATCAGCTTTTCCGCCAGCTCTACAAATAAAAACCTCTTTACTAGCAAAGTTCCCAGCACCAAACTTAAAAAAATAACGCCGTTGCTGCTCAACTTTATGTATTCTCTGTTCTTGCATAAATAACCTCCACTTCAGACCGTGATCGATGCCAAGGAAGCCTATTTCGAAAGGAAGTTTTAGGAAAACTTTCGAACATTCAGGAGGCCAAGAGGCCCGTGCGGATTCTTTCTGAAGTTAGAACTCAGAAACTTCTTTCTCCGAAAGGAAACGAGTTTAATTTGTTTCCTTCAGTATGTCAGTTTCTTACCAATGCTAGGAGTAAGGAGAAGCTCCAAAGTTTTGTGTTTTAAGTTTAAAGGCAATTTTAATGTAATATTTCCGTAAACCTTTAAATAGGCTGAATCCATTACTGAGAATACACAGAAGATCACAACAAAATATAAATAAATAAAATCCTGTTAATGAATGACAAAGTAAAATATAAAAAAAAAACAATCTAACAATCAACCAAACATAAAACAACAAACGAACGGTAGCAAAATTTACAAAATAATTATGGGCAGCAGCTACAGTAAACACAAACCAGACAACACATCGAAACACAACAAATGATATACAAACAACTCCCAGTAAAACTGAAACGAGCCAAACCCCTAATTTCAGAAGATACTGCAGAATAATAGACAAAAAGTTTACCAAACTAACTAATGAGCCTACTTCCCGCTACATGGATGTAAATAGTTTTGATGAAATTCTTAAAAGCGTAGATTGTAGGTAGGCCTTGACGTCTTGTTGACAGAAAGATCATTAGAGAGAGATGTAACTAGAAACATATGCAATATTAGTGAGACAATTACAAATACATATGTGTCTTACCCAAGACTCTAACACAGAAAACCTCGTACCTTAATCTGGTATGCAACCAACTGCAATGCGAAGGTATGAGCATCAACTTCGGTTGCAAAAATCTAAACTTATGAAGACAGAATTTGAAAATCAAGTATGTGAATCATTTAAATCATGTAATTTTTATTGTCCTGCGGTAGCACTACTTGTGTGCAAACTTGGACCTCTAGAATAAAGAGCCCCATTTATTCAGGTGGTGCTTTTCTTCATAAATGTAGGACAAAAAAGTGATTTATGTGTACACTAATGGTTTTATTGATACTGCAAGTTTATGAAATTTGTTTCAAAATGATTGTGGTAACATACTTATATAAAATATTTACCCAGTTGTTATGGTGAGAAAATTTAACTAACCCTCCTTAGTCATACAGATTTAGAAGAACCACTGGCGTTTGAATTGTCGCCTGAGAACGGCGGGAATAGGTTAACTGTTTCACGATATAAGACATCAAAACTTTGTTTCATTTGACGTTTTCTTACAAAATCGTGGAATAAAGAGGCTCTGTATAGACTTATTCTATGGTTGTAACAAATACTACCAGCATCCTTAATTAAATTGAAATTTGTTATATGATTTCGTAGAATTAATATAAAAAGCTGAAAGGTTTATATAGCTGCCATTTTGAAAATGATTGTTTTTTCCACTTAATACACACCACTTTGCATGGCCTACCGTAGTACTACTTTCTTGCCAAATTTGTTAGAAATCGAAGGATTGTTTCCCAATACAGTACTTAAAAACGGAATGTTTTCGTGTGGTACAGCTTTGCTAACTATATTTTATGGGCATGAATTAATGAAGAATAAGTGCATGCATAGTATGACATTGTAAAATTACAACAATTATGGCAAAATTTAAGATACCCGAACTTTCTTAACTGTGGGATTTTGAAGTTGATTATGTGGGGCAAGTGTAATTTGGAATCGAATGTAACTTGTGTATTTCTGTAATGAAATATACTTACTCTGTCTTCCTTGTGATTCTTGCTTCTAATAATACTATATGCTGCAGAGTTAACATGTATTAACTAAAAATCAGTATATTATTTTAACTATATGCAGGTACAATTTCAGAGAAGTGTAATGAAAGCAGCCGCAGTAGAGCACTTAGGCGGTGCGCGCGACGCTAAAAACACACAAACAATTATCTCTGGAAATATAATTGAGCTCTTACCAAGTAATATTGTATTGATAAAGAGAAAATAGCATTAATTTCTAGTTAATAATACTTCATATTTTAATCTTTGAGCAAGTAAAATATTCTGCATAATGTATTAAATCTTTGTGAGTGCTAGATCACGAGAGCACGGCATCACGCAACAACACTCCGTTTCAATTTTTTATTTAGGGACGTGTTTAAACATCAGTGTGAAAAATACTCGTTGACAACGAAGAGAACCTCCTGGCGAGATTCGCTAATGTGTTTGAGAGCATCCGCCACATGCCAGCAGTATTCGGAAGTATCCGAGAATCCATGCAGCGACTCTTTAACCTGGACGTTGAAGTTGGTGGTCGGCACTTTGAAGATATACTCTCAAAAATAATAGTTCGTTCCTGTCTATTTTGTAATTTTATAAACCGTAATTTTCTTACGTTATTAAATTTTCTTTTCGATATGTTTTGTGATTTTATGCACTGCATTGCCCGCGTGTTATATAAGATTTATTCAGGCGTGATTTGAAATTATATGTACTCTAGTGTCCGTAATTTATTACAGGTTCACATGTGTCAGCCTATGAGTCAAATAAAATTGCTTCCCTAGGCATACTCCAGCAACGATACCAACTTTTTTAGTGTAGGTTTCATTAACTGGTTGCACATATTATAATGTTTTAACACACCGGTTATGTGGCAATGTTCTATCTGCACTGAGGAATGGGGTGTTTGCAGTGATACACGCCATCGCGTTATTGTAGATNTGTGGCAATGTTCTATCTGCACTGAGGAATGGGGTGTTTGCAGTGATACACGCCATCGCGTAATTGTAGATATTTGTAAATTAAGAACTAAAACTAGGTTGTTTTGGACATACCTGACCAGTTTCTTATATATGGAAACCACGAATATGTGTTCTGTGTACAGCCAGTAACTTACGCCTGCCAAGCTACACCCGCCCACATTAAGTGTGTTGAGTGTTGCTCTCATGCCAGGTAGAATCACTCAATAATTTCGAAATGTGTTCTTGAAATTCCATTACTTTCAACGCTATGATTAATAGTTTGGCATTGAAACCCCAATTAAGATGTAGAATCGAGAAACGTTATGCAACATAAGGGGTGAAAACCCAATATTTTCTGTGACAACATTTGATGAAAACGATGGGATTTTCATTGTCTAGCTTTTCGTTCATCTACACGTTATCATGAAGATCGTTGTTCCATTTTTAATTGTTTGTGTAATATTTACATTAAACTTGTATTTNTATTTGTAAATTAAGAACTAAAACTAGGTTGTTTTGGACATACCTGACCAGTTTCTTATATATGGAAACCACGAACATGTGTTCTGTGTACAGCCAGTAACGTACGCCTGCCAAGCTACACCCGCCCACATTAAGTGTGTTGAGTGTTGCTCTCATGCCAGGTAGAATCACTCAATAATTTCGAAATGTGTTCTTGAAATTACATTACTTTCAACGCTACGATTAATAGTTTGGCATTGAAAACCCAATTAAGATGTAGGATCAAGAAACGTTATGCAACATAAGGGGTGAAAACCCAATATTTTCTGTGGCAACATTTGATGAAAACGATGGGATTTTCATTGTCTAGCTTTTCTTTCATCTACACGTTATCATGAAGATCGTTGTTCCATTTTTAATTGTTTGTGTAATATTTACATTAAACTTGTATTTNTTCATCTACACGTTATCATGAAGATCGTTGTTCCATTTTTAATTGTTTGTGTAATATTTACATTAAACTTGTATTTTCGTTCCAACTTGAAATTCAAAGGAATGCACCACTCCTGGAAAAAAATGTATGCCGCTGTATATATATATATATATATAACTTTTTCATAAGAAATATTAACGTGGAGCTTTTTTCAGAGCTAATCGTGTAAAATAATATGCGGGAATCGTTAGGTATCTTCTCAGTTACTACCGAAATTCGAAACGTCTGTGAGTGCGATATAATCCATTCACGGTTACTTCCAACTTTTCTGAAGCCCTGCTAAAGCTCTACTTCCAGGATATTCCTTTGCCTGATGCGAACAAAGCTTAACTATGTCTAGAAAATTGCACTAAAGTGACAACGCACCCCACTCACTTTGAGAATATTTTGCATGCGAACTNATAAGTAATATTAACGTGGAGCTTTTTTCAGAGCTAATCGTGTAAAATAATATGCGGGAAACGTTAGGTATCTTCTCAGTTACCACCGAAATTCGAAACGTCTGTGAGTGCGATATAATCCATTCACGGCTACTTCCAACTTTTCTGAAGCCCTGCTAAAGCTCTACTTCCAGGATATTCCTTTGCCTGATGCGAACAATGCTTAACTATGTCTAGAAAATTGCACTAAAGTGACAACGCACCCCACTCACTTTGAGAATATTTTGCATGCGAACTNGCTTAACTATGTCTAGAAAATTGCACTAAAGTGACAACGCACCCCACTCACTTTGAGAATATTTTGCATGCGAACTATTTCTTACTAGGCATTAATAACACGCCCATTTTCTCCCTCTTACATTCATATTAATTACAAATTAAGAATTATAATTTAGATAAAATATTAGTAAAATTCCGATTAATTTAATAATAAAATGCTTTTATGTTAAGAGAAGTAAACAATGTTCGTAATACATGGCATATTTAGGAACCACCAAACACGTCACCCATGGGGTGATTTTTCAAAGGTTTGAATAAAAATGTGTGAAGAAACCGCGAATAGACTATAGGCGCTGTGGGTCGCCTAAAAACTCGCGTACCCCGTAGATATCCCAAGGTCACCCCGAGCGGGAGAATGGAAAGGGGGTTCGAGGTTAACGGCATGCAGATTGCAGCTGATGTGCTGCTACGATGGCTGGACCAGCCCCCAGCACCCTCAACCACGTGACGTCACCGCGTCCGCATCCCCCGCAGATCGAGCCGAGCCGAGCCGAGCGGCGTTATCGTCGTCGGGGATGAAGTATGGGGAGGCACTTGATTGCCCGCCCGCCGCCAGATTGGCCGAGCACCGAGTTGAGCGAACACGGCGTGCGGGCTGTTGAGCGGGTGTCCGGGAGCTGGTCCTTCGTAAGCCAGGCCCATGCAGAACATTCGAATATGCAATCTGTGGTTCCGGTAGTGACAAAACTGTATAGTCTATTCGCGGTTTATTCACACTTTTTTGAATCAAACTTTGCAAAAAAAAAAGATACCTGCCATGTATGAAGTTTACGGTTGTTTCCTGAATGTGTCGTATACCACAAGTGGTTTACATTTCTTATAACATTATATTATTTTATTTTCTGTTAAGTTAACCTTATAATTATATTTTATTTATAAATTATATTCTTTTATTTATAATTGATAGAAATAAAAACCGTGAGAAAATGGATTTATCGGTAATGCCTAGTAATCAATATTATTCATGCGAAATATTATTAAACCGAGTGCAAACGGATTCGGTGCGTTGTACCCCTGGCATAACTTTCTGGAATTAGTTCAACTTAGTTTGTAAGAGGCGGGGGAATAGCCTGAAAGTAGAAATTTAGTATGGCTTCAAAATAGTTGGAAGTAAACATGAATGCATGGATTATACCAATATAATTTTCTAGTACAGACTAGTTATAAAATTGTTTAAGGGACAACAAAAAAGCACCACCTTTTAGAGGATAATGAAAGCTCGGATTATGTTCGTTTGGTTTATAATTTTCAAAACGCTGATCAGTTTTTTTAATATCATGAAGTTGCATGGGAGAGTTTTA
This sequence comes from Clitarchus hookeri, assembly GCA_002778355.1. Classification (NCBI taxonomy): domain Eukaryota; kingdom Metazoa; phylum Arthropoda; class Insecta; order Phasmatodea; family Phasmatidae; genus Clitarchus; species Clitarchus hookeri. The sequence continues at coordinate 222,686 of NQII01002167.1, forward strand.
CCCCCAAAACCTCCTCCGTGGGAACAGCTATGACGTAAACACAAGTAATTTAATTACAGTAAAATAATGTTACGCGTGCGCGTACATTAACTCAGCCGTATACTTCTCGTACATTTGAAAATGTATCATTTTCTTACTAACGCATTTTCATATCACAACAGTTACAAAAAAAAGTGTATACTACACCAATACCTAATATCGATATTTATTAACTAAGGTTTTTTTTTTTTAATTTTGAGGAAATTAATATAATAATATTTTTCATTGTAGCTTATTATTTTCGATCCTGGAGTAAATTTCTGGTTAAGATATTCGTTCTACGGATTTGCTCTAGAAAATTTGCTATAATAGGAAGTCTCAACGTACACAGAAGTAGTAAGAAAAACTATAATACATGAAAAACCAAATTTTTACTGTAAAAAAACATTTTAAAGGATCACAAGACAATTTCCATATAAATAATAAGTAATGATATTATTATTTGACAATAGTATACACTCCGCGTGTCTTATTTATTTTTGCAACCTGTCGAAGGAAACATTCCTGACAACGGTTACGTAAGGTAACGTTAATTTTGGAAAATAAAATTTGCAGGCTTCATTGGCGTGATGATTCAGTGCCTATATGATTGTACAATATCTCCGTGGAACTTGCGGCAAAAAGTTCCGCAAATCCAAGACGACGGTTATAAACCCATCTGGACATCTGGCAGCACAAAGAAATTTCGTGGAATAAAACAGTCGGAAAAAAATCAGTTGGGTAACGATCAATGACACCGTCTACCAGGACGTAGGGACTTGGTTAATATGTCTGCGTCCCAAAGAGTGATAGCGCTAAAGACGATTCACTAACAATCATCAAATACCTCATTGCCTGAACACGCTAACCTTATTGCCTGTACACGCTAAGTACTCAACTGGAGCGCAGTATTTCCGCCAAAAATTTCTCTCAGCGAGACTTGTATTAATAACAAAAATTAATATTTTATTCACGTCCCTAAACTACTCTGAAGATACTTTATCCAAGATTTTGTATTCAAAAATTATTGTTTAACTCTAATCTTATTTATTTTCACATTTAATAAATGTATATTAAAAACAGAAATAAAAACCGGAATCTATTATTCCGACATTGTGTTTTAAATTCTATTAGCAAATAGATCTCACATGTACACGTTATGATGGTTTAAATAAAAAGTTGTTTTTTTTTTTTCTAAGTTCTGCTTAGTTCTTGTTGGTCTAGATTTTCAACAGCTTTCATTACACTCTTTTGACATCTCTGCTGATTTTTTTACTATCCCGTTGCGTATTTATCTGCCAAATGTAAAAATAAACATTGTCCTGCGGACCGATTAACTAATGACTATGCGTTAGTCAAGCAAAACTAGGATTTTGTTATTAACCATAATTTATTAAAATTTAGCCTTTTGCAGCTTGAACGTGAGTAAAACAGAAATACATTGTATCGCCAGCTACATTTCCATTTAAAAAATTCGCCTACAAGATTATCGTTATTACTACACTCAATGTAAACGTTAGATACAAGCAATAGCTGAGTAGTGAGCGGGGGCGTTCTACTGCACGAGAGCGCATCAGTAGCCATAGTGTTATTTGAGTAACCTGTAAAGGGCTGTCTCCAGGCTGGACCCTTATTGGAGGCACCCATTAACCTGGAAAAGTGTTCTTCCACTCCCTCCCTCTTGGAGGTGTGTTGTGTTTGGGTGACGGGTTCTCTCACCCCTTCTGAGGCGCAGGATGGTTGAAGAGTCGGTCAGTTCTTGGTTCGAAACCCTGGAAGTTAATGAGATATAATTAGGGGTAATTTCAATTAGGAGTAATTAGTGTATAATAAATAGTTACATAATGAGTAGTTGATTGACGAACATATACGAGTATCGAAATTAAATACACGTACCGAGGCTACGTACATGTAATGATAGAGTAATTACACACTAAGTACACATTTTTACCCATCGGCTACCGAAACATAACTGAAAATGAACGTTGAAGGGTGGTGACGGGAGGTAAAGCGATCCTCTTATAGAGTCCCCTACAGGGTAATTGGGAGCAATTAATGCGTAATGAAAAATTGCGTAAAGAGTAATTTAGTAGTGAATACATACACGTACCAAGAGTAATTACGTACCAAGAGAAATTACCCATAAAGAGTATTTAAAAAGTAATAACACACTACGTACACATCCTACTCTGACAACTGCTCATTCGCAACTGAGGTGTAAATCGCCAATATGTTTGTGTTACACGTCCGTTATCTTGGATTCCCGCCACCGAACAACCTTTCATACCGGCTAGAGCGCAAAATCATGGGGATGGGACCAAGTACACCTTATACCTCCATATAAGCATAGTTAGACATTATTTCCAATAATTTTAAGATATAACTACCAAAACCATAAAAAAAGAATCAACCCTGATGAATACGGCAGTGGAGACGACACCTTAGGTCCTTTTATAAGCATAGATGCCAGCCATTCCCAAATGGTTTAAGATACAAACACCAAATTCATAACATAGAAACCACCCTCGACAAGGAACAGAACCGAAGGGTTAAACACACCTTAAGCCCTCTTATAATCATAGTTGGCCTCCATCTCTCATCCACCGAAGATATCACCAAATTCAAAGCATAGACATCACCCCCAACAACAAACAGGACCGCAGGATCAAACACATATTAAGTCGTTTTACAAACATAGTTGAGAGCCATTTCCCAACCAACGAATATACAATCACCGAACCCATAACATAGACATCACAACCAACAACGAAGAGGACCGCATTATCTAGTATACCGTAAGCCCTCTTATAAGCATAGTTGGCCACCATTTCCGAACTGTTTAAATTGCAGTCACCAAATCCATAACATAGGCAACACCTCCAAAGACGAACAGAGTTGCAAGATCAAGTACAACATATAAACTCTTATAAACATCGTTGTCTATCATTTCCGAAAAGTTAAATAAATAACAAACAAATTAATAGAATAGGCATTACCCTCAACAACGAAACGAACCACATGGTCAAAAACAGCTTAATCCTGTTTATAAGAATAATTCACACCATTCCCGATATTTTTAAGATATAGCCACCAAATTCACAACATATACATCACCCTTGTAGACGAATAGGGGAGGAGAGACAATTAGACCTTAAACCTTCGTATAAGCATAGTCGACTATCATTTCCAAATGTTTTAAGATATAACCACCAAATTCATATAATAGACATCACCCCCATCGAAGAACATGGCCGCAAGGTTAAGTAAACCTTAAACCATCTTATAAACATAGTTGCCGAACATTTCCCATTCCCTGAAGCTATACTCTCCAAATCCATATAACAGAAGTGTCATCCCCGGCGACGAACAGGGTGGAGGGGGCAATTACGATTGATGGCCCCGTATAATTTTAGTAACTCACCATTACGTATCCACCGTAGATATAACATCTATTTCATAAGATTTGCCTCCGACGGCGAGTACCACGACAGGATCAATTACACTTTAACCCCTTAATCCATCTTATGAGCATAGTTTACCAACACTTCCCATCCGCCGAAGCTACAGTCACCAAACATTTACTCTCTTTTAATATTCGTAAACAATACACAACTCCTAACGACATTTCGGAAGAGACACACTCGTAATTTGTGCTCGCAAATATATTTATAAGTTCTAAGTCAAGATCTCATTTCATTTCTAGCTGCAATGTTACGGTTTGGATGGCGTTCGTAACTTTCGGTTTGAGGAGGCGAGGGGGTAGCGAGCTCGCATTCAAGACCTCAATGTGAAGGAAACGGTCTGATGTTTCCATTGGCACCTAGCTGTTCGCGAATACGTGAACGAGACCTAGCCGCAACGCTGGATCAATCGAGGAGCAGCTGGTGACCAGGTCCTTCATCACTGGCCCCCAAGAAGCCCGGATCTAACCCCGTGCGATTTTTTGCTAGTGGTGTACATATAGGATCAATTGTTTCGTCCACCATTGCCGGCTAACATTGACGACCTCAAAACGAGAATTACGGACGCCAACCAAACCGTAACATCGGACATGCTGAAAAGAGTGTGGAACGAGTTTGATTATCGCTTAGATGTCGTTCGGGCCGCTCTTTGTGGTCACATTGAACATTTATGAATCTATGGTGAACAAACTCTGTGGTTCTACGGTTCATTTTATTGGTTAATCAATGTTGTTAGTTGTTTGGTTCTGATATTATATAACTTCAAAGTTGGGGTATTTTTTATACTTAGCCTGTATTATGTAACTTTTTTGTGTTGTTAAGTGTGTGAAACAAAGTTAAAGTATATAAGGTACTTCTCTGTTATACACTAATCTAGAGTATGCGATCAAAATTTTTTTTATTCATTTTAGCATTAAATACACTCTTTTTGCAATGGTCGTACGAAGTGCGTTGATACATAGAAACATGTGAAAGCTGTGATGATAAAAGAACAATAAATGGTTGTACATACATGTACGTATGACAGAATTCGTTCATGATTTTAGAGGAAACCTATAAAAACACATAACTGAAAAAAAAAAAANATACATGTACGTATGACAGAATTCGTTCATGATTTTAGAGGAAACCTATAAAAACACATAACTGAAAAAAAAAAAAACAAGACAACTTTATTTTAGCTAAAATCACACTCACTCAACTTATCACAAGAAAAATAATATAACNAAAAAAAAAAAACAAGACAACTTTATTTTAGCTAAAATCACACTCACTCAACTTATCACAAGAAAAATAATATAACCACCCAACTTTTCGTGTAGGCTTTACCATTAGTTTAAACACTGTCAACCCGCGGGGGGAGAGTGGCATACCCAATAATTCTCGAACAGTTCACATATTTTACCCTAATAAGTACAAGGTAGTTTTAATAGATTATAAAATAAATGCCATAGAAAGCTACTTTTGGAAAATTGCTATTGAAAATATAAGATCAGAAACTAAAAAATGCTGTTTTGTTACAAAACTTAACTCTGTTAAGGTCGTAATAACAATGACATGGCACGTACATCGGCCTCCTAGACGAGCGACTGACAATACCGCACAATTAATACTGCCAACTAAAATAATCGAAAAGTAATAGAACAATTTTTTTTTCAGGAAGATAGAATGGACAAACAATTTTGTGTGCACAAACACTGATACGATTAAAGCTACATAAAAAAAACTTTCAAAATGTGAAATTTTACCTTTTTCAATATTGTATCAATTATTTCTGTCAAGTTATAGGTACAATTTTTTTTTGTAGTCATGTGTAACTAATTGTAAAGTCTTCACAAAACGTTATAAAGTCATAGCGAATGCAATCGCAAATAAAAAAGAAAACAAATCACAAACTACGGAAGAAAAAATAAAATTTTCACAGCATTCTAAAGGTAGTAGACCGAAGACACTCAATACAATTTATGAAGCTGTAATTTGATCCGTCCGTCCGTCCGTCAAAAGTTACAGCTTGTCAAGCATTCGTCGGGAGAAAAAAATTTAGTTTGTCAAGTAACCGACAAACAGAAGGATGAGACAGCTAGTAAATCTGAATCAAAGGAATGCAATTTATGGGTGGNGTTTGTCAAGTAACCGACAAACAGAAGGATGAGACAGCTAGTAAATCTGAATCAAAGGAATGCAATTTATGGGTGAAATCAGGTACTTAATAAATGGAACGGGCAGCAAAATATTGGCATGAAAAAAATGTCATTGTACTTCCATGTATATTATTGGTACTTCAAAAACTTTAATGTCGAAGGGTTCTTCGTAATGCGTGAAAGTAGATATATAATGGAAAACTATTAAAGATTTGCTTGAATAATTTTGTCATTGTCGTGGCAGTGTACTAAACACTCTTTTCACAAGCATGTTCTGCAAACAAGAAGCGTTGGTAAAACTATTAGCCTGAAAATTTCTGGATAATGNGTTTGTCAAGTAACCGACAAACAGAAGGATGAGACAGCTAGTAAATCTGAATCAAAGGAATGCAATTTATGGGTGGAATCAGGTACTTAATAAATGGAACGGGCAGCAAAATATCGGCATGAAAAAAATGTCATTGTACTTCCTTGTATATTATTGGTACTTAAAAAACTTTAATGTCGAAGGGTTCTTCGTAATGCGTGAAAGTAGATATATAATGGAAAATTATTAAAGATTTGCTTGAATAATTTTGTCATTGTCGTGGCAGTGTACTAACACTCTTTTCACAAGCATGTTCTGCAAACAAGAAGCGTTGGTAAAACTATTAGCCTGAAAATTTGTGGATAATGNAACACTCTTTTCACAAGCATGTTCTGCAAACAAGAAGCGTTGGTAAAACTATTAGCCTGAAAATTTGTGGATAATGATTCTTGTACTGTAATTAATTTAAATTTTGTTATAAACTGATGATTACAATCCAATTACAAGTAGCTATGGTGATACACAATAGAATAAAACATTAATAAGTAAAATGTCATACATTACCAGCTGGATATTAAAAAAAATTTGGGCTCCACGGATTTTTTCTTTAATATTATTTATTACTCTTTCATAAATATAGAAAAAATGTGTAAACCAATGTTTATCATAAGTTAAACGTGAGTCAGATAAAAAAACCAATTAATTAACATATGTAGCAAATTTTATAATTTTGGAAATAATGTACTTTAATTTTATTGTTGCCTGCTAAATGTCCACGCGACTACTAAACTCCCAAAGAAAATAATTAACGTTAGTACTATCATTTGTACCAGTATCTCAATGAGGAAAGTTATAGGTTCATCTTCCGAGGAAATAAACTTTTTAATAAATTTTTTCCATTAAAAGATACTTAGATATTGGATTTTATCAACTATAAAGAAAATGAAAAAGCATTTATAAAAAATACTAGCTATTTACTATTTGTCTCAGAACTTTAAATAATTCAGATTAATTGTTGAGATATCCCGCCATAATAATTACAATACTTCCAGGATGTAAAAACTATAATTTGTCTGATATCTATTAGTATTTAGGAAATAACTAAATTACGCAAATCTGACATAAGTAATATGGCACTGCNATAATTTGTCTGATATCTATTAGTATTTAGGAAATAACTAAATTACGCAAATCTGACATAAGTAATATGGCACTGTAGTCATCCGGAAAAGAGTTCAGATGATGATGCATGGGGAAGGGAGGGGGATTATTCTCTGAGTTAAGATTAACTTGNAGTCATCCGGAAAAGAGTTCAGATGATGATGCATGGGGAAGGGAGGGGGATTATTCTCTGAGTTAAGATTAACTTGTAATGTGAATATTTATTATGTACTAAAAATGCAAAATTATTTTGTACTGTTAGGAAGTTAGCAGACATGTTGCCTGCAATAAAATAAAATCATCTAATTAACACAAGTTAAAACATAGTATTCATTAGATTTATACTTAATTTAAAAGTACGTAAAGAACATAACCTGTACTACACATTCATAAACATGTTCCTAATTTATGCATGTACGAGTATGCATTTAACAATGTACGTAGCGCATACTAGGTACACTATATACACTGGAGAGCCAAAAAAACTGGTATAGCCGTGCGTATGCAAATAACACAGGTATGGAACAAATCAGAGCAACGCGATGCGGTCGGCAGGGCCTATATAAGACAACAAGCGTCTGGCAAAGTTGATAGATAGGTTACTGCTGCTAAAATGGCAGGTTATTAAGATCTAAGTGATTTTGAACGTGGTTTTAAAGTCGGCACCTTAGAGATAGGACATAGCATCTCCGAGGTAGCGATACAATTTGGATTTTCGCGTACGACGATTTCACAAGTGTACCGTGAATATCGGGAATCCGGTAAAACATCAAATCTTCGACTTCGTTGCGTCCGGAAAAAGATCGTTAACGAACGGGACAAACGACGATTGACGAGAATCATTAAACGAGAGAGACGTGCAATCTTTTCTCAAATTGGCGCAGATTTCAATGCTGAGGCTTCAACAAGTGCCATCGTGCGAACTATTCAACGGACCATCATTGATATGGGCTTTCGGAGCCGAAGGCCCACTCGTGTACCGTTGTTGACTGCACGACACAAAGCTTTACGCCTCGCCTGGGCCTTCAAACAGTGCCATTGGACTGTTTATGACTGGAAACACGTTGCCTGGTCTGACGAGTCTCGTTTCCAATTGTATTTGGCAGATGGACGTGTACGGGTATGGAGATATCCGCATGAATCCATGAACCCTACATGTCATCATGACTTTTCAAGCTGGTGGAGGCTCTATCACGGTGTGGGCATGGGCAGTCAGCATGAAATGGGACCCCTGATACGTCGAGATACGACTCTGACAGGTGACACATACGTATGCATCCTGTCCGATAACCTGCACCCATTCATGTCCATTGTCCATTCCGACGGACATGGACAGTTCCAGCAGAACAATGCGACACCCCACACGTCGATAGTTGCTACCGAGTGGCTCCAGGAACACTCTTCTGAATTTAGACACTTCCTTTGGCCACCTAAAACACCAGACATGAACATTATTCAGCATATATGGGATGCCTTACAACGTGCTGTTCAGAAGAGATCTTCACCGCCTCGCACCCCTATGGATTTGTGGACTGCCCTGCAGGATTCATGGTGTGAATTGCTTCCTTCATACCTACACACAAGAGTCAAGTTAATGCCACGTCGTCTTGTGGCACTTCTGCGTGCTCGCGGGGGCCCTACATGATATTAGGCAGGTGTACCAGTTCTTTTTACTCCTCAGTGTATGTAGGAACGTATGTACTTTATATCCTTTTTAATTAAAAACCCTTAACTTGTGTATTTAGTTAGGTATTTACTTTATATTCTTTTATATTAAACGATTTTACTTATATTTTTTATTCGCCTCCCTTTCCATCCTATAGAAAAAATTTTTGTCTACTGTTGGTATCTCCCCCCCCCTCCCCCTTCCTGAAAAAAATTTATTAGATGCTGGAGACAACAATCGGTTTAAATAAACGATAATCTGAAGCGGATCGAAGCTCCATCACGCTATATTACGAAGGGCTGCTAACAGTCGTTACTTCCCATCCCAACACAGTAATTAAAGTATCTGACATAGTGTGTATATGAGTATTTAATGCCTGAAATTTTATATCCAGTACGGAGGCGATTAAAAAATCAAGCTGGGGAAAATATGTTTATTATATCACCTTATCATATTCCAAACGTAAACATACTAATCTAGTGACGGTAAATGTGAAAGGTCACAGAGCACTAGCAGATTGTTAGAACAGCAGTAGCATACCAATATAGACTTCAGTTATTCCAGCATAGGTAAAGCAAATGGTGGATGGTATGGTCACAGCCTGCGCGTTATTCCTTCATACTCTCAGCGCGATCAAAACACATTCCATTCTCAATAGAATCAAGCTTTACCCACTGAATTGAATAGTACACAGAAACGAAATGGCATGGTGGTTCCTTTGATGTGGGCGAACCAATTCGCCGATTGGCTTCGCAAAGCTCTGCGTCTGATTGACTCCCTCGTGCTGCAAACGATTCCCTAATGGGTGGGCTGCCAGATGCCGGATAAGTTACCAGACGCTTATTAGCGAACAGCGTTCCTTCGTGTTGCTAGTCAGTGAAGACAAAGCTGGAGTTCACTGTACACGCAGCCGTATTGAGCTTCAGTGAGTTCTGCATTCCATTAAATTCGCATCGGTCTCGAACGCATAAAATGTTTGTTACATTATTATTACCGCATATATTGTATCGCTCAACAAACAACTCAAACGTACGAATTGCATTAAATTAATAAAAGTACACACTTAACATCTTTAGCTGAGATGAATGTAGTTAAAAATAACTTCACGATACTTGTCACACAGGTTTCCCAGTTAAAATTACTGCAAGTGGATACATTTTTATATCTGTATTGTACGCAACACATATATTTGTTAAAATAATATCCATAGGAGATAGACGGAACTTTTATAATTCCTTAAGTATCCCAATTCAACTCTCCTGCAGGCGGACTGAACTATAAATACAAACGATAAAAATAAACACTGTTTTAATTCGAATCCACACCATACATTTACACAAACAAGGTTTTCTATTTAGTAGAGAGCATTCGCTTTAAAAAATAGGCATGTTAGAACCACGACAACTCCTAAAGANAAACAAGGTTTTCTATTTAGTAGAGAGCATTCGCTTTAAAAAATAGGCATGTTAGAACCACGACAACTCCTAAAGAACAACCACTTTATAAAATCATTTTAAAATTAACTATAATGTATTTGTTGGTCTCATTCATTTATTTTTCATATTTATTTATTCGGGAGTTCCACATATGTCATTATTACACACAGATACGCTGTTTTCAACCAAACACACTATAATTTTAACTTTTATTTTATTTACTATTTTTTAACTAGAATATTTAGTATTCACTGTGGAAGCATATAAAATTGATTTCAAAGTTATGGTAATCATATATTTAATATGTCTGTATACATACGTATAGAAATTGTATTCTAATTGAAGGCAAGTAATGTTAAACAGATGTCTGTTCACCGATTCAAATGTTTCTGGGGGACACACACAGGCACATGCAGCCCACACACAAACATCTATAGAAATACACACGTGACACACAGTCAGGAAAGTGATCTCATTATTATTTCTTTCTTTCGGGAAAATGGGTTAAAAGTTGTATGAGCTAACTACAATATATTTGTTAAGATAAAACTAATCAAAATTTTTGAGGCTGGCACGGAATTATTATAAGTGGCCATATGACTTTCCATTTGACGCATTCTGCGTCCCTTTATTTTATTCGTCAGAACACACGCTCTGGCGAAGCTCGCAGGTGGACAACCGNCGACCACAATAAGGATTAAGGGTTTGGCGGACGTGATGAGGAGAATGGCGCCAGGACGGCCCGGCGGAACGACCACGTGCGGAGGAAGGCGAATGCAGCTGCATCCCGCAGCTGCCGGGGATGCGGAGCCCACACCAGCGGCGGCGCCTGTCCCAGGCTAGCTACCACCATAAACATTGAGAGCTTTTGGCGGGCGTGCGGGGATAATAACGACACAATATCCAGAGGCATAAGTGCGCCGAACCAAAGGGGCCAACCAAGAGTTCCCACACGTGCAGAACGGAACAATAAACTTCCAGGCCAGGATCAAGGGGCGACGCCAGGCCGACGGCGGACCACAGGAGCAGCGGCCACGTGTTTTACGACTCAGGGGGGACCCGGCAAGCACCCCGGCGACGTGCAGGGATGGTGTAAGTTGAATATGGCGATCTAGCCTACAAAACCACGAGGAGGAGGGAGAAACGAATCAGTCCGTCTAGGATCGAGCAGTCAGGCAGTCATTCGGGGGACCTGAAGCGAGGCGTCTGGGTCGGAGCCGGACGAAGCCAGTGCGATGATCGATCAGGCAGTCGGCCGACGGGAATCGAGGAGGGCGGAGCGAATCCGGGAGAAAACAACGGCAGCCAGCCGTCGTCAGTTGGAGAGTGCTGAGTGGACCCGAAAGGAGGAGCTTCGAGACCAGTCGTCGAGATGCCCACCAAGTGCCGGAGCAGTCCCAAGTCGCCAGCCGAGAGAAGACAGCGCCTCAAGCCAGATAAGTAGAGTCATCCAGCAAGAGTTAAGACTATTGCCGCCCCTTCCACGACGCGAATCGCCGCGCCAAACCATACAGACCCGACGTATAAAAGGGAAGGGGAGTGTTGTATCGTGTGTACATGTATGAGTGGCCCTGTTAAGCGTTAATAAAACTGATTTATTGGTAACCTAAAAACGAGGTGAATTTATTAGTAAATTGGACCTAGAGACAATAGTGTCGACGTATTTTTACGCCCTAACACGGAGGGCCAGCATCAATCGCTAGCGCCTCGCGCCAAGAGTAGATTCAATACTTACTTATAAACCACATCATTGGGCAGGTATCACATAATTTACTACTAAAATGAGTTCTTATTTTCTAGATGATATTAAACTAGCTGTTCTCGCGGCTTCGCTCGCGTGGAATACAAAATTATTGTTTAGGTTTTTTTTAAAATAAAGTCCATTTTTTTTATACCTTTTCCTGACAATGTCTGTCTGCACTTGCTTTTCAATTTCAATGAGTTCAATATGAAGAACTTCTTCATTGAATGCTGCTTGTGAGTTAAATGGTAAAGATGCTTATTGGTATTTCTCTGTTATAGATAGATATATGCTACCGCTGAGTTTTCTTTAGGTCTGTTTATTCTACACAATACTTTACTACATGGTATTGTTCCATCTTTAACGGTTTATACAGCGTATTGCAAGAGAGCGCGCTGGCGGCAAACTTTTTTCCGAATTGATTCACTATTATAATCACTGCTTATTCCTTATGTTACTTTAATTCACTAAAACCTGGCCAGAGAACATAGATAGAAATTATAAAAAATAGGCAAATCGGGTACGTTGTCCACGAGTGATAAGCGCACTAACAGACAGACAGAGAGACGTTGAGTTTTATTATATGTGTAGAAAATTATTACTGATTACATTTTTTTTTCTTATTTGCGTTTTTTTAACAAAATCGACGCGCAAAGCTATGAGGAAACGTTATAAACCTGTAACTATTCACGTAGGTACTTGTTGCCATTATTTTCATTTCTTGTAAAATTATTCTTTTATCCATAAAACATAATTCTCCTATACAACCGGCTGTATCGTTGAAAATAACTGAAGAATGGCCTTCGTGGTGCGTATAAGTGCTCAAAAATTTCAACAATCGNCGTTGAAAATAACTGAAGAATGGCCTTCGTGGTGCGTATAAGTGCTCAAAAATTTCAACAATCGCTCGTCTTTGATTTGAAAATAATTTTCAAGGTTTCTCCAATTTACTATATTAAAAAATAATTTAAACTTTGGTCGCATGGTTTGTTTATTGAACACAACACTTGGTCCCTGATAAATTATTTACCTTTAAATATTTGTTTAATCTTTTTTACTTTTTTACTACCTTAACAAATACATCAACCTCTGAATGTTTGTAAAGGCCGTAATCTTAAAAGATGAAAAAAAGGATATTTGATGACCATTAAATACAATTATATAATGTCATTTGTGTTCTAAAAGTGGAAGTACAGAAGAAATATGTATTTTTTTCGTACTGAAAAAACTGTCCTGACACAATTAAATATTTAAGTAACTAATCAAATGTAAAAAATAAAAATACAAAATTATATTACAAATGCAGTTTTCTTCGCAGCCAACTCTCTAATGCTGCCTGAGTATACTTACAGTGATATATGTATTATTATTATATTAAAACATTAACATTTCATGTAACCATTTAAGCCCAAAACCTTACTCACGAAAAATAAACTTGAACCATTATTTCAAAACAGGTAATACTATTAATTTTCTCAAGAAGTATAACAATTTTTTTAAATATATCACTGAAAAATATATTTTTAAGGCAAAATTACGTTTCAAGTGTTGCGTGAAATAATCAAGAAAACTTTTATGCTAGAACAAACATATTGTTAAGAAATAAATTCTTCATAATGTTGTATTCTAGTTCCCCAAAGTAGCTTGAAGTGACATAAATTAATTTTTAAACCTGATGTTCTATTTTTTTAAATAAAAAAATTTTTTTATTACTTGATAGCAACATTAACTAAACGGAAAATGTTCGTGTAAACTTTAATACTATTAAATTATCCGCTGGTGTCGTAACATATATTTAATTAGTTGCATCTTCACGACAGGTTGTCGAAGCAAATATCTCCCACTTTCTAGAAGGATTTAATCATTAATGACAATGCTAGAAAATTAATCAGTGTTTTACTAACTTATTTTGTTTCATAATATTACTGTAAACCCTTGAAACACGCCACTCCAATACTAAACATTATATAAACCACGATGTCCAAAATTGTGAAGTTAATGCTAGAATTCTAATACCCCGGACCAGTAACTTTTTTATCAATATAAGCTTATCATTCTATATAAGATTCCACAAATTAATTCACTACAGAATAAAAATGGAAACAGGTTAAAACGATTTTTGATATTCGAAGTACCGGAAAAATGTCATAAAACCTCATTTACACCCCAAATTATTTTCTTTGATAAAGGACTGAATCACTGTTACCAGAATTTTGCTAAATTCTATTAACCTTACGAAATCATTTGTGTGTTTGTGTTTGAGCATTCCTTCCACTGCAGATATTCGGGAAAGAGGAAAAATATTAAGAAACTGTTACTTTTTTTTCTGAGAAGAAACGTACGAAAAGACAATTCACTTTCCAGGCAAGCGGATTTCACTTTAAAATTCACTTTANTTTTTTTCTGAGAAGAAACGTACGAAAAGACAATTCACTTTCCAGGCAAGCGGATTTCACTTTAAAATTCACTTTAAAAATAACTTGTCCCTTTCCTTTTATCCCCTCATCTATATTCAAATGCTCGACTGCTTTCATTCCTTCCTCGAACGGAAAAGGAAAAAGGGATGGCTGCAGAACACCGAAACGAGAGATAATGCCATAATAAAGGGTGAAAATACGCAGTCTTCCAACCAAATATTTCAATTCAACGTCGCATTTGAAAGTGTTTTGCAGACTCATTTGTTTAAAAAAGAAAAATAATAATTTTTNAAATATTTCAATTCAACGTCGCATTTGAAAGTGTTTTGCAGACTCATTTGTTTAAAAAAGAAAAATAATAATTTTTATGGAAATTACGTATTACTGTGTTTGTCACATTAACGCTAAATGTTAGGAAATGCGCGTTGACATTAAATACACGACGTACTCAAAAGGCTTATGGTATCATCACCACACTTATTATGGGGACATTGCTTAAATATGCACTTCGTTATCAGATAAAGCTGAAGTATGTCAAACAGCAAAATACTTATATAAAAGTAGCCATGATAAAGGCACCTGGCATAAAAAGTTTGATAATTTTAGCATGTATTTATTAAACTTTTGAATATAAAACGAAATTATACCTCTTTAAAGGATGCCCGAAATTATTTAATATACGTAAATTGTTCCCTATTATACAGAAGCACTAATGCATAAGTATAAAAATTAACTGAAGATATTTAAGTTGATTTTCTCGCTTCCGTAGTAAAACTGTTGAATGTGAAGAAAATTTTAATGTTGATACGGTAACCGCGCTTATTATTGTAGTAACCTGTTTTTAGACTCACGCAAACTCCATATTTCATACTGCACTTCTAAACATAGCAATCACTACACCCATAAGGTGTCATCCATTTGCAATAATATCAAGACCACATATAGTATCAATTGCGCGATGCAAATGGTTCAAGTGACGTCGCAGAAACGTAACTTCAACACGTTCTATAGCGGATGCTTGTGGCCAGTACTCGTTTCTTAAAGCGGAACTAAAACAGGCAGGAAAGGCAGACGTCTGCGTGTTAAGAGGTAATCAGTATTCCATGGCGTCGTGCTCGCGAACAATGTCATCTCCCGGACCCATTTGAAAGAGTGCCGTTTATCTTGGTCTTGCAGTCACCACTGCCACACGATGTCGCGCAGGTTGTACGTCACTGGTCCTGCTATACGAACTACAAACAGAGAAAATCTTCGTATTCGCTGACGTGCAGTAGCAGAACGTGTCGCCTGATCCAGAGAGATCCCACAGTATATGGAGCCCACACTGCATTTGCCGGTCTCAACAGAACCATCTGTCACCGTTTGAATGAGGTTGGCGCACAGGCACGGCGTCCACTGCGCCATTTTCTCCGACCCCTCGGCATCTTGCAGCACACAGTCAGTGGTGCCAGGAACGTCGACGTAGAACAGAGGAATGGCGACACATTGTGTTCTCTGATAAGTTCCGCTTCAATCTTAATGCAGGTGGTGGTCACATCAGGGTTTGACGCCACAGTGGGCAATGCAGCGTGATGGTTTGCGGTTGTATGAGTGAAAGTGTTTGTAGGTCATTTGTATTTAAGTGAAGGCACAATGCACAATGTGTGTATGGACGATCTCTAGCCTCATATTCCCCATTGTGTGTAACAAATAGCCCTGTCTACAGATTACGTGTTCACTCAGGACAACGATCCCAATCGCACAATCTTGATTAGCCAAGCTGTAGTTATTACACAATACTCCACATTACATGGAGACACATCCACAATATCCCGATATAAACCCTATTGAATATTTATTGCACCAACTAGAGGAAAACGTACGAAAATATTGTAGGTATCCAACGAAAATTACCCGAAGAATGAATGCCCTTAGAACTGAGTGGTATATACATAATAACCAGCGAAACGACAGAAACCTTCAAGAATATCTGGCATTATCAAGAGAAAAAGAGGACCTACGTAGTATCAAAGAGTAAAAAAGGCCAAGAACCTTCTTTACTTAAGTGCAGACCAATCGAGAGGCCAATAGTTATTTGTGATCAGAGAGACAGGATTGATTTAATTTGCAATGGGCGACATGCAAATTTCGCCAATATTGTTGAAAATGATACGAACACATTTGTATATGCGTATAAAAATAAGAGCTCGCCGTTTTTTTTTTGCGTAAAAATCGGTTTTGACAAAGTTATTTGAGTATAAAACAGTAACTTTCGCGGTCGTTGTCGCGTGAATGCGGAACACTCTCTCTTTGGTTTGACGTCACTAGTCATACGCCGGCGGCCGGCCCCGGCACGTTGCAAACACGCAGCACTAAAATGGAAGGCAACTTTGTGAAAGCGCAGTCGAACAAGCTGCCACGAATAGACACCGATATGCTACTTGATTACTTTAATTCTCATTGTTTTGTGTAACTTAAAATAAGAGGTGCAAAATTACATAGGTAAGGACGTGATCTTCAAAGCGACTGTAGGCTTACATCAAATGTTAAAACTTATTTGTTTTTACGTTTTATTTATGGACGTATTATTATTATCATCTGTGTTTATGATTGCTATTTCTAAGATTTAAAGTAGGAAATTAAAATATAGAACAGGTATCACATTCACAAGAATAACACAATTGTAATGACGGCTACTGCAGTGACCGTACTGTGTTGTCGCGCGCCATGCTTGTTGTGTGATAAATAAACTACATTAATTAGAAATGAAACGTTATGTTGTGTTGAGAAAGAAGGTTACAAATATTTCCGGATTCTAAACCACGTTTCAGTATTCATAAACTTTTTTCAGCTTTATCTGATAACGAAGTGCATATTTAAGCAATGTCCCCATAATAAGTGTGGTGATGATACCATAAGCCTTTTGAGTACGTCGTGTATTTAATGTCAACGCACATTTCCTAACATTTAGCGTTAATGTGACAAACACAGTAATACGTAATTTCCATTAAAATTATTATTTTTCTTTTTTAAACAAATGAGTCTGCAAAACACTTTCAAATGCGACGTTGAATTGAAATATTTGGTTGGAAGACTGCGTATTTTCACCCTTTATTATGGCATTATCTCTCGTTTCGGTGTTCTGCAGCCATCCCTTTTTCCTTTTCCGTTCGAGGAAGGAATGAAAGCAGTCGAGCATTTGAATATAGATGAGGGGATAAAAGGAAAGGGACAAGTTATTTTTAAAGTGAATTTTAAAGTGAAATCCGCTTGCCTGGAAAGTGAATTGTCTTTTCGTACGTTTCTTCTCAGAAAAAAAGTAACAGTTTCTTAATATTTTTCCTCTTTCCCGAATATCTGCAGTGGAAGGAATGCTCAAACACAAACACACAAATGATTTCGTAAGGTTAATAGAATTTAGAAAAATTCTGGTAACAGTGATTCAGTCCTTTATCAAAGAAAATAATTTGGGGTGTAAATGAGGTTTTATGACATTTTTCCGGTACATCGAATATCAAAAATCGTTTTAACCTGTTTCCATTTTTATTCTGTAGTGAATTAATTTGTGGAATCTTATATAGAATTATAAGCTTATATTGATAAAAAAGTTACTGTTTCGGGGTATAAGAATTCTAGCATTAACTTCACAATTTTGGACATCGTGGTTTATGTAATGTTTAGTATTGGAGTGCCGTGTTTCAAGGGTTTACTGTAATATTATGAAACAAAATAAGTTAGTAAAACACTGATTAATTGTCTAGTATTGTCATTAATGATTAAATCCTTCTAGAAAGTGGGAGATATTTGCTTCGACAACCTGTCGTGAAGATGCAACTAATTAAATATATGTTACGACACCAGCGGATAATTTAATAGTATTAAAGTTTACACGAACATTTTCCGTTTAGTTAATGTTGCTATCAAGTAACTAAGGAATTTTTTTATTTAAAAAAATAGAACATCAGGTTTAAAAATTTATTTATGTCACTTCAAGCTACTTTGGGGAACTAGAATACAACATTATGAAGAATTTATTTCTTAACAATATGTTTGTTCTAGCATAAAAGTTTTCTTGATTATTTCACGCAACACTTGAAACGTAATTTTGCCTTAAAAATATATTTTTCAGTGATATATTTAAAAAAATTGTTATACTTCTTGAGAAAATTAANCAGTGATATATTTAAAAAAATTGTAATACTTCTTGAGAAAATTAATAGTATTACCTGTTTTGAAATAATGGTTCAAGTTTATTTTTCGTGAGTAAGGTTTTGGGCTTAAATGGTTACATTAAATGTTAATGTTTTAATATAATAATACATATATCACTGTAAGTATACTCAGGCAGCATAAGAGAGTTGGCTGCGAAGAAAACTGCATTTGAAATATAATTTTGTATTTTTATTTTTTACATTTGATAAGTTACTTAAATATTTAATTGTGTCAGGCCAGTTTTTTCAGTACGAAAAAAATACATATTTCTTCTGTACTTCCACTTTTTCTTGTGTTTACTGTAATATATTATGTATTTAATGGTCATCAAATATCCTTTTTTTCATCTTTTAAGATTACGGCATTTACAAACATTCAGAGGTTAATGTATTGGTTAAGGTAGTAAAAAAGTAAAAAAGGATTAAACAAATATTTAAAGGTAAATAATTTATCAGGGACCAAGTGTTGTGTTCGATAAACAAACCATGCGACCAAAGTTTAAATTATTTTTCAATATAGTAAATTGGAGAAACCTTGAAAATTATTTTCAATTCAAAGACGAGCGATTGTTGAAATTTTTGAGCACTTATACGCACCACGAAGGCCATTCTTCAGTTATTTTCAACGATACAGCCGGTTATATAGGAGAATTATGTTTTATGGATAAAAGAATAATTTTACAAGAAATGAAAATAATGACAACAAGTACCTACGTGAATAGTTACAGGTTTATAACGTTTCCTCATAGCTTTGCGCGTCGATTTTGTTGAAAAAACGCAAATAAGAAAAAAAAATTGTAATCAGTAATAATTATCTACACATATAATAAAACTCAACGTCTCTCTGTCTGTCTGTTAGTGCGCTTATCACTCGTGGACAACGTACCCGATTTGCCTATTTTTTATAATTTCTATCTATGTTCTCTGGCCAGGTTTTAGTGAATTAAAGTAACATAAGGAATAAGCAGTGATTATAATAGTGAATCAATTCGGAAAAAAGTTTGCCGCCAGCGCGCTCTCTTGCAATACGCTGTCTAAACCGTTAAAGATGGAACAATATCATGTAGTAAAGTATTGTGTAGAATAAAAAGACCTAAAGAAAACTCAGCGGTAGCATATATCTATCTATAACAGAGAAATACCAATAAGCATCTTTACCATTTAACTCACAAGCAGCATTCAATGAAGAAGTTCTTCACATTGAACTCATTGAAATTGAAAAGCAAGTGCAGACAGACATTGCCAGGAAAATGTATAAAAAAAATGGACTTTATTTTAAAAAAAACCTAAACAATAATTTTGTATTCCACGCGAGCGAAGCCGCGAGAACAGCTAGTTTAATATCATCTAGAAAATAAGAACTCATTTTTGTAGTAAATGATGTGATACCTGCCCAATGATGTGGTTTATAAGTAGGTATTGAATCTACTCTTGGCGCGAGGCACTAGCGATTGATGCTGGCCCTCCGTGTTAGGGCGTAAGAATACGTCGACACTATTGTCTCTAGGTCCAATTTACTANGTAAAATTACATAGGTAAGGACGTGATCTTCAAAGCGACTGTAGGCTTACATCAAATGTTAAAACTTATTTGTTTGTACGTTTTATTTATGGACGTATTATTATTATCATCTGTGTTTCTGTTTGCTATTTCTAAGATTTAAAGTAGGAAATTAAAATATAGAATAGGTATTACATTCACAAGAATAACGCAATTGTAATGACGGCTACTGCAGTGACCGTACTGTGTTGTCGCGCGCCATGCTTGTTGTGTGATAAATAAACTACATTAATTGGAAATGAAACGTTATGTTGTGTTGAGAAAGAAGGTTACAAATATTTCCGGATTTTAAACCACGTTTCAGTATTCATAAACTTTTTTCGCTTTATAAATGTTAGATAACGAGCAGTATGGTGACATCTCTATCCGGCACTGTACGACTTCTCGAGCAGCTGCGGGCCGGTGGCGAGCAGAATGCCGCACTGCCGGCCTGTAAACCTGTATTTCCGCGTTCCACCTCGTTTGTAATCACTATATTGAGGCCTCAAATATAATGTTTAGAAACTAAATAATTATTTAAACAATAACTTGTTTTACATATTGTTTCTTATGTTTTGTGTACCTAACACTACTTTTATTATTCTGACGTCACGATAGCTGTGTCTGCAGTTTATTTTCAAACTGTAAGAACTGTACACATAAGCTTAAAATATAGATATGGTAGTTTGAGAAACACTTAATACCCGGCATGAGATTAAATATAGCGAAGAAAATCCGTAATAAACGCTTAAGAATTTGTTTCATTCTCAAAATATGTTTTATTTCTGTTTGTTTAGGAGAAAGGGTTATAAAAGTAACACAGCTTACTTGCGTAAAACGCGTAGGCTAATTAGTGACAATTTTGTGGGTGTCGTAATTTTTTGTAACGTCCATCTCAGTTACTTAGAAAAAAGGAGAAGGGTAAATTTGAAATTAAGATCATCCTTGATAAACATTTCTAAAAACATGCAATTTAATTTTTTGAAAGTAAAAATTAAGTTGCTATTTAACTTAAATTGTGAGGTTTATGAAAGATAACTAGAGAAATATCATTACAACTATAATTTACTCTAAATTGCTATGTTTGAAAAATACTGTATAATATAAACCAAACCTTTTGCAAGAGGGACGCTTGAGCCCCGCCCAAATAATTTAATGTTTTCTTTTCATGTCTTAACATCGTGTCATGTTATTATTTAGGTATACAGTTTGAATATAGCCTTAATATGATAGCTGTGCTCTTAAAATCAATGTTAGAAGTAATTAAATTAATAAAAAATATCTATACCCAATTTTGTATGTTAGGCCTAACTTGGAATGTATAAACTTACAAAATGTAAAGTTTACATTGTGTGGCTAAATTTTTTGTAAACATATTTACATGCCTTGACTATTATTAAATACGTTAACATATTTTTTTATGCTCCATTCTACATCACATACGAATTGCTAAACGCGTTGTGGAGTGTAATAAACAATATCTTAGTACCGTAATGAAGGATGGTCGGATGTAAATAGTAGATATTAAGTTCAGTGTTAAAACTGCCTACATAAGGGAAACATATACACTTTAAATATAATGACGTACGTCAAAAGGGTCTTCGCAAACAGGAAAAACTGATTTTGGCTAAATATCTTCAATGTCTCGCCTAACTGCGTTAAACCATGTCTTTCTGTTTGTTTCGTTTTTTGAAACTAACAAATATTTTATCAGGTGTTTTGCGAGATGTACTAGTACACTGCGGTAGAGTAAACCATTTCGATGATTTTGGTATACTTGACTGTTTATTCTCTCTTTTCATTACTGCAAACAATTTCTATTTAACCAAATACGCATCACCGCTGAATTAAACAAACGCGGTGGCCGAGGTTGTATCTAACTTGTGACGTCACGGAGTGAGCAGACACTACAGACGCGTTTTGGCGGGCGTTTCAAACGTAAAACTTTCATTCAATCATAACTTTTTCAAAACTAATTTTTTAATCGTGACATTTTGTAAATACATTTCTGACACACAAATGAATGAAAACCAAGTGCCAGAAAAAAATGTGCATGTTGCCCATTAAGTTTACGATAGAAATGAAAAGGATTTCACTTGCATATACTGTATGACAAATTAATTAATAATATTATTATTGCACTTATTTATTATTTTCCATCTTCGCGCCTCAAACTGTAGCCAGACCAATACTTTTTATGGGACATGATGGGGTGACGGTAACCTCCTGCCCAAACATTGGCTGATCTACGTGTGCAGTTGCAGGAAGCATGGTGGCATGATGGAATGCCTCGTCGCATCGCAGCTGTATAGCTGCGTTAGGATGCTCTACTCCATATTGAACGCCTCCTTTGCGGAAGCCAAACAACACGCCTTTTATGCGTGAAAGGCTAATCACTACTCTATGTACTGTTATCTATCGGCCTGTGATGGTTTACTAACATTTCACTTAAGAAAAGAGGGTGTAGNTGCCAAACAACACGCCTTTTATGCGTGAAGATGTTAATCACTACTCTATGTACTGTTATCTATCGGCCTGTGATGGTTTACTAACATTTCACTTAAGAAAAGAGGGTGTAGAGGTTTCAATGTCCAGTAGCGTATTTTCAGAGAAAAAATTAAATTATATGACTTGCCATTAAAAAAACCTGTATATATATATATATACATATATATGCATACATTTTCATTTTTTCCGTATGTGGAAATAACATTTCCATTGAAATTCACAGACCTCCTTTTGACTAGACTCTTTTAATATCAATAACAATATGCTTGTCTTATTATAAAAAGCAAAGCTTTTATGGGCCACGCTGGCATAGTGGCCAGGCTGCTCATTTCCCCCCTAGGCAAACCGGGTTCGATTCCAGGCTGGCTCTCTTCCGGATTTTCGCACGTTGGGATCGTGCCGGACGATGACGTGGCTTTTCTCGGGGATGTCCCGTTCCCCCGTCCCTTGCATTCCGGCGCTGCTTCATACCTCGCTTCACCCTCATCTGCTATCAAGATCCCTATGTTTAGAGCCACTCAAATCTCTCCACTTCTCTCCACTTCTCTCCACTCCAAAGATTTTATATGGTTAATAAATTTTTCTGTAAATAACCTTTATCATAATTAAATCGATAATCTACCGTGTCCCCGTTTAAGATGCTTGAGACTGCTTTGCGGTAATAAACGGAATACATCTGAACCCAGTCTGAACAACACGATTTCGGCATTTTTCGTGGCAACCAGACTAGTGTAAAGGCAAGGGAATTCAGAAACAGGATAAATCGGGTCAAGGACGACAGAGTTCACCACATGTGCTGTACGTCATCCCTGATCTTCGTTATTACCAACTACTTAAAAGGTAAAAAGACTTCACCTTACCGCGTCATATTTTACCATGGGATTACACTACACACTCATGCACATTTTGTAAACCCGGGCAAATATTTATCTCCAGCTACGGTTGTTCTATCCGAAGCTATATTTACCTCTTTGAATTTCAGACAAAGTTTTGAATTATATGTCAGTTGCTGGACGTTTTCTAGAACATGTAATATTAAAATTTGGCAAACCGCAGAAGTAAACAAATTGTG
This sequence comes from Clitarchus hookeri, assembly GCA_002778355.1. Classification (NCBI taxonomy): domain Eukaryota; kingdom Metazoa; phylum Arthropoda; class Insecta; order Phasmatodea; family Phasmatidae; genus Clitarchus; species Clitarchus hookeri. The sequence continues at coordinate 246,343 of NQII01002167.1, forward strand.
TAAATATTTGAAATATTTGTTTTTACCTGTACACCAGATAGTTCGGATATAAAAGACCGAAGTTTACATTGATCGAATTCAAATCTCCCTACATTGTAACTAATTTTCTGGTAATCTTCCTAAACTGTAATGGGAGTTTCTTTAACCTCTCCACAGTATGGAAATAGCACCACACATTAAGTTGTACGTATAGGAATATTTAGTGTCGCTACTATACAAAGTTGGGAATTTCCCTACGCATTTGACTGTTTCCTGGGCANGTATACAAAGTTGGGAATTTCCCTACGCATTTGACTGTTTCCTGGGCAAATATAGGAACGCAACAATTAATGTATTGCGGGAAAAATTACCATTCCCGCTTTCTCACAAAGCGTATACACTGCTATATGATAAATTTAAATAAANATCAAGATCCCTATGTTTAGAGCCACTCAAATCTCTCCACTTCTCTCCACTTCTCTCCACTCCAAAGATTTTATAAGGTTAATTAATTTTTCTGTAAATAACCTTTATCATAATTAAATAGATAATCTACCGTGTCCCCGTTTAAGATGCTTGAGACTGCTTTGCGGTAATAAACGGAATACATCTGAACCCAGTCTGAACAACACGATTTCGGCATTTTTCGTGGCAACCAGACTAGTGTAAAGGCAAGGGAATTCAGAAACAGGATAAATCGGGTCAAGGACGACAGAGTTCACCACATGTGCTGTACGTCATCCCTGATCTTCGTTATTACCAACTACTTAAAAGGTAAAAAGACTTCACCTTACCGCGTCATATTTTACCATGGGATTACACTACACACTCATGCACATTTTGTAAACCCGGGCAAATATTTATCTCCAGCTACGGTTGTTCTATCCGAAGCTATATTTACCTCTTTGAATTTCAGACAAAGTTTTGAATTATATGTCAGTTGCTGGACGTTTTCTAGAACATGTAATATTAAAATTTGGCAAACCGCAGAAGTAAACAAATAGTTTAAATATTTGAAATATTTGTTGTTACCTGTACACCAGATAGTTCGGATATAAAAGACCGAAGTTTACATTGATCGAATTCAAATCTCCCTACACTGTAACTAATTTTCTGGTAATCTTCCTAAACTGTAATGGGAGTTTCTTTAACCTCTCCACAGTATGGAAATAGCACCACACATCAAGTTGTACGTATAGGAATATTTAGTGTCGCTACTATACAAAGTTGGGAATTTCCCTACGCATTTGACTGTTTCCTNAAGTTGTACGTATAGGAATATTTAGTGTCGCTACTATACAAAGTTGGGAATTTCCCTACGCATTTGACTGTTTCCTGGGCAAATATAGGAACGCTACAATGAATGTATTGCGGGAAAAATTACCATTCCCGCTTTCTCACAAAGCGTATACACTGCTATATGATCAATTTACATAAANAATGTATTGCGGGAAAAATTACCATTCCCGCTTTCTCACAAAGCGTATACACTGCTATATGATAAATTTAAATAAAATTTCTTATAGAGTGTACCTTTTATTGTACGTGAACCACGACACCATGAGTATTGCCCGTTGGGGTCTCGTTTGCCTGTCGTCCAAACTGCGTTGCAGTGTATTAAATATGGTTTATTTTTCTGCAAAACTTAGACGTGCACCTGATGTGCTGATCTAGAAAAAAACAGATCTCAGAATATGACTGTCGCTTATTTCGATTACTTCAAATACACTTTGGAAGTAACATTTCGGAACACTACAACATATCTAAAATAGGCTTTATCAAAGCGCTGTATCCCAAAACATTCGGGGAAATATTCTATATATATTACACCAATAACAACTTAGCGACGCAGCTTAAAGTTCTCTAGGTAGACGCAGCACAACGAGATCACTGCATGTCAGTTAACAAACCTTGCTCGTATCAGCGATGGCACATCACTTGATGTGCGTAGCAGGGTAACTCTTACCCCACCCCCCTTCCTAGCGGCTCTCTTCTGCTAAAAACGCCGAAAACAGCTTCAGGTAGTATGGCCCATTAAAGGTCACAATAAAAGGTAACCTTCACGTTATTTGAAATTTAGTTGCAGGTATCATAGTATGTGCTACATTCCTCTGTGTATCATTCTGATATATTATTTACGAGCCATTTTGTTATACGAGCTTACACTGAAACATGGGCGACAAAATGTAATGTAATGAGTGCGTGATGCGAGGAAGCGACTTCAGAACGGACAGTGCATCGCTAGTGAGAAAAATTTCGTGTCATTTATAGTAAAGGTAAAAAAAAAACTTATTGGCTTGTCACCACAATAAACTACTACTCGATTGTAACATTAAATGTGATGAAAAGTGGATACCATACAATAATAGCAAATTAAATAAGCCACAGATGGACGTTGGTGAAACTTTAACACAGTTTCCAATATACTGCTTAACGCCTTTGAAAGAAGGTTTTTCCAGGTAAGAACATCACTGCTATCTCGTACTAAGTATAAATTGATTAGCCGGCTGTAAGAAAGGTTTTAGTATGCTAAGTCTTTATTCCATCAATAGGTTTGTAATCCTTACTCTCAATATATATCNGGCTGTAAGAAAGGTTTTAGTATGCTAAGTCTTTATTCCATCAATAGGTTTGTAATCCTTACTCTCAATATATATCTTAAACAAAATCTCCGGTATCAAAAGCTCGATTGTTCACCAAGTTATGTATTTTTTCTGGACCTATACTTGTACTATTATTGAGTAGCTGTTGTATCCTTACCTTCCGTTATTGTAAATAGTAGTTTTTCCTCTAATGTGAGCAGTTACTGTTAATAGGTATTGCCATTTAAGAGAAAGTAATGTTTTTTTGCAAATAATGCAAGTCTCCAAAATCTGTACATACCGTTATCGCAGTATGTCATTTTCTTACTAAAGCGTTAATTTTAGTCCCTGCTCAATGTATTATATATATCGGCAGTAACACAGCCATCGTTGGAAAATGGGTCTTCTGCTGTCGGCAGATGAAAAAACACCCGCATGGCTAGTATTGCGAAACAGAAACTGAGTAACCTGATGAATAAATAATCCCACACACTTCATATTTCACGGGCTAAGCACAATCAGGCCAGCGCGCGTTTAAGCATTTACGTCACTTCCTGAATGATAGGATTTTAAAAAGAGGGATAACGTGTGTCCTGGGATTTTTCTTGCCCCCGCGGCTGCCATATTTCAGCGAGGAAGGGATTTAGAGACTTTCGAATATTTGGCAGATTTAACGTCGCGCCAGACGGCGACTATTTTGGACGAGGCAGACGCGTTTACTCCATCATAATACTTTGTACTTCTCTCGTGTATGGAAACGGCCCTTTATTTCTAAACAGCCTAACAGCGGGACGTCATAAGATAAATAATAGGAAGTTNCGCGTTTACTCCATCATAATACTTTGTACTTCTCTCGTGTATGGAAACGGCCCTTTATTTCTAAACAGCCTAACAGCGGGACGTCATAAGATAAATAATAGGAAGTTAATTTCGTGCATGAATTCTCCCAGCTGGAAGTCTTTGAAGGAATACATTTTCAGGTGGCGGCGTTTATGTTTGTATTCGACTCCAACTTTGTGACTTTGCGGCATATGCAGAATCTATTGCGGGGAAACATGCTTCAAAAATAGAGTAATTTGAGCTTCTTCTTTGTTGGCCTACGTATTTCGTAAGTCAGCATTTTTAATTATATATTTCAGAAAAATCTGTATAGATGTTTAGCCACAGCTACCAAAACACTGACAATAAAAACACTTTATGACAGACACANGGCTGTAAGAAAGGTTTTAGTATGCTAAGTCTTTATTCCATCAATAGGTTTGTAATCCTTACTCTCAATATATATATTAAACAAAATCTCCGGTATCAAAAGCTCGATTGTTCACCAAGTTATGTATTTTTTCTGGACCTATACTTTTACTATTATTAGGTAGCTGTTGTATCCTTACCTTCCGTTATTGTAAATAGTAGTTTTTCCTCTAATGTGAGCAGTTACTGTTAATAGGTATTGTCATTTAAGAGAAAGTAATGTTTTTTTGCAAATAATGCAAGTCTCCAAAATCTGTACATACCGTTATCGCAGTATGTCATTTTCTTACTAAAGCGTTAATTTTAGTCCCTGCTCAATGTATTAAATATATCGGCAGTAACACAGCCATCGTTGGAAAATGGGAAGGGTCTTCTGCTGTCGGCAGATGAAAAAACACCCGCATGGCTAGTATTGCGAAACAGAAACTGAGTAACCTGATGAATAAATAATCCCACACACTTCATATTTCACGGGCTAAGCACAATCAGGCCAGCGCGCGTTTAAGCATTTACGTCACTTCCTGAATGATAGGATTTTAAAAAGAGGGATAACGTGTGTCCTGGGATTTTTCTTGCCCCCGCGGCTGCCATATTTCAGCGAGGAAGGGATTTAGAGACTTTCGAATATTTGGCAGATTTAACGTCGCGCCAGACGGCGACTATTTTGGACGAGGCAGAAGCGTTTACTCCATCATAATACTTTGTACTTCTCTCGTGTATGGAAACGGCCCTTTATTTCCAAACAGCCTGACAGCGGGACGTCATAAGATAAATAATAGGAAGTTAATTTCGTGCATGAATTCTCCCAGCTGAAAGTCTTTGAAGGAATACATTTTCAGGTGGCGGCGTTTTTGTTTGTATTCGACTCCAACTTTGTGACTTTGCGGCATATGCAGAATCTATTGCGGGGAAACATGCTTCAAAAATAGAGTAATTTGAGCTTCTTCTTTGTTGGCCTACGTATTTCGTAAGTCAGCATTTTTAATTATATTTTTCAGAAAAATCTGTATAGATGTTTAGCCACAGCTACCAAAACACTGACAATAAAAACACTTTATGACAGACACANTTTCAGAAAAATCTGTATAGATGTTTAGCCACAGCTACCAAAACACTGACAATAAAAACACTTTATGACAGACACACTATGTAGATAGTTGTTAATGCGGTAACATTAACTGCGTTCACGCTATACCGATCACTAAAAAATTTGTATATATTGTTCTCAGATATGCAAAATAATTATAACGTGGATTATATGCAGGGAATACAACTAAGAGTTTTACTTTACCTATTGATTTAGGAATATTCAAATTCAGAGAGTAAGTAGATTTAAAAATACACATCAATTTACAATGAAACGCGTGCTGCTAATGTGGAGAGTGTAAACTGCCCTGCAGATGAAAAACAAAACAATAATTACATAACATTAAATAACAAATAAATAATAGTCAATACTGATACCCTAGTTTACTTGGATCTTCATACGGTGTATATCTTATAACGTCTTTAACTTTGACCAGGAGAAAGGGCGGGATTCAAAATTGAGAATGAAGTCACAATTTTTTGCAGTGTGATATTACACTGTGTTTGTTTGCTGTCAGCTGAACAAAACTTTGAAAGCCCAGCTCTACAAATGCGCGTCCGTCCACCAGAAGTATAAATTAAATTTGACATGTCTTATAACAGTGTCAATGCTTTATAAAATGAAACGACACATGGAATTGTTGGAAACGTAAGTATAAATTCTTAAGACATTGCATAATCAATAAGATTAAATATTTTAACTGAAGTCGTTGCCAATATTGATGTAGAAAATTCAGCCAATGTTTAGGCTAAATTAAAATGCACGCTTCCACGGCCATGGATACTCTAACAAATGTTGATTTCAAAGGTTTTATTTTAACATTTAACAATATATAATTATCTTACAAAGTGGTGTGATGGTAAACGTACTGAATTCTGCGAATGGTGCGCATTGCCGACGCATTTCAAGATGGAGCAAGTCAATCTACCCCGAGACCACATCTCGAGAAGATATCTCCGTCTGGGAACTTCTTCCCCACTGCGGCTTTTACGGACAGCTTCGTGACCCTTCAGGGAAGCGAGTTGAAAACAGTCGCTGGGGAAACACTTTTTCTTCTTCCTCGGCCGCAAAACTCGTTACCGACTGGAGATGTGGTAGCGACGGAGGGTAAGTCCACTGTCAGTGGAGGTATACTGGCCAGTCTGCTTCCCCGCAGTCGATTGGAAAATGTTCCCGACCTTTATCGACTCCGAGAAAGGAATCGATGCCAAGAATATCTGTCCCGTCCACCAATTAAGAACTGAAGTTGGAGCAGCTCTACCTTCTCCCGTACTCACCCTCCTCTTCTAGAATCCTTCCTCTTTCACCATCTTATTAATCCACTGAAAGGAATACATGTTATACACGATAAACTGTTTATTAGAGCATGACCTACAAAGTACTTAGGTTTAAGACAAGTTTATTTGAAACTTTGGAAGTAAGTGTTAATTTGACAGGACATTATAATTACATCATATAAAATTAATTCTGATTTTATTCTTCTATTTCTGTCAATATACACACAGATATTTGTTTCCAGAAAAATTATGCATAAACAGCTACCAAAAACATGCTTTTCCGGACATGGATCCCTCCTTGACAAATGATAAGTTTGTCGTCCCGCACCACTTACTAAGCGTTATCAGTGTTGTTTTGAATCACTCGGTATGCAAGTACATGTTGTATGATGAGTTCCTTCTTGATAGAGGAGGAAATATAAGAACAGCAGGTCCTCACAACGCTTTCGTCCCCACCGTGATTCTGCAATATCATCTTAATCACAATGTTTCATCTATAGTCTGTTCGCGGTTTCTTTACACTTTTTTAATCAAACCTTTGGAAAAACAACCTATTTGACTGTTTGCTAAATATTACAGATATTACAAACGTTTTAAACTTTTGTTATATCAAATTTACCTTATTTTTGGTTAAATTTAACATTTACATATATTTTATCTACAAATTACGATATTTCATTAACAACCAAAATTAATAGACACAGAGGAAATGTGTCTGTTGGCAACACCTAGTAAGAAGTAGTTTTTGTGGAATATAATATTACACTGAGTACGCACGAAGCCAGTGCGTTGACTCTCGCGTGTAATTTCCTAAGCTTTGTTTGCACGAGGCAGAGGAATATCTTGGAAGTAGAACTTGAGCAGGGCCAAAGGACACCACACCTTATTCGTGCGCAGACACTTGTAATAATATTTTCCATTAGAACTATTGCTTACCAGGCGGTACCAACACACATGTTTTCTCAGTTTTTATTCACATTTATTATACATGAAATATTACAATTTATAAATAAAATATTGGTAAAACTTAAATTTAACGTAAAATAAGATACTTCATATGTTAACCAATGTATAAACGCTTCTGATGCATGGCCTATTTAGGAAATAACTAAACATGTCATATAGGCTGTTCACGGTAAAGTGAGCACTTTTGGGCCCTAGTTACTTTTTCCTTTCAGTCATTATTTATTATTCGACCACCTTTTTTAAATAAATATTGGCAGTAAGTAATAAACACCGCACTTCGAAGATAACGTATAAGGCTACAATAAAATATATTTATTGACTGTTACTCAATACCATACAGATTTCAAAAGTGCTCACTTTACCATGAACAGCCTAAAGATGGGGTGATTTTTAAATGGTTCTATTGAAAAAGTGTGAAGGAACCGCGAATAGACTATACGCACTTCACCACCTTGCCCATCCTCGACAAGCGAAAGCAGGCGCAACGTCAACTCGGCTCGGGCGAGGCGTGTTTTGCTTGTTGGGGCTACAGACGCGCCGTCGTGTCGCTTCGCTGCCTCCTCGGCGGGGCGCTCGGAGGCTCCTGTGGAGCGGAAAGCCACGTGTCACGCGATGACGTCTAAGCGCCTCCTGGCGCCGCGGCTTCCGAGACGTCGGCGGAGAAAGCGCGTGTGGAGCAAGAACTGGCGAATGTAGTCTATAGTCTGTTCGCGGTTACTTCAAACTCTTTAACTTATTTAACATTTCGAAAATCACTCTATGTATAATGTGTTTCGTTGTTTCCTAAATATGTCACGTATTTCGAGCATTTTATACGTGTGCTAATGTTAAATTACCATTTTTTAAATTAAATTGATTTCGTACTTATATTTTACCTTTCGATAAAAAAAATTTTTTTCATTTATATGAATTCAAATGGGGAGAAAATAGGCTAGTTGGTAACACGTAGTACGAAATAGTTCTTAAGCAAAATTATATTACGTTGAATGCGCACGAATGCGGTGCCTTGTACCTTTGGTGTAATTTTCTAGACTAGGTTAAGATTTCTTTGCATGAGGTGGAAGAATATCCTGAAAGTATAACTTGAGCAGGACTTCAGAAAAGTTGGAAGTAACCGTGAATGAACTATATTCGCTCCTCGGAACAGCGCCTACTTTACTTACTCGCAAGATTTCGGACTGTATTCCCCACGCCTACATGGTTGTTGAAACTATTTTGCAGTGCGTTTGAAATCAGCATTTTTATTCGAATCTGCTAAAAGTTTTCCCAATATACTCACCTGCCAAAAGGCGGCTAAGGATAAGGGAATGTGGCTGTGCGATAACCTTCCTAATTCACCACGGTCCGTTGCCATCTGTGACGCAGACGGGAAATACCGTCGGCTGCATGAGATCCGTCAATGCGCGCTACCTCTCGTCGAAATGCTGTGACGTTGTTGGCAAAGCGTTTACCACGCAATGGCCTCTTAACTTTGGAAATAAGATTCCAGTCACGCGGACTAAGATCGGGTGAATAGGGAGGGTGTGGCAACAACACATATTGATGAACCGTGGAAAACTTCGGANGTCACGCGGACTAAGATCGGGTGAATAGGGAGGGTGTGGCAACAACACATATTGATGAACCGTGGAAAACTTCGGTGACTACTTTGAAGGATGTTAAACAGCTTGTACGCGTACGATTCGTACTTGTTAAAATGAGTGTTTACAAGTTGTACGAGAATAAATCAATTAAACGGTGATATCAAGCAGCCATGTTTTTCTTTCTCCCTTGCCGGACATCCCTGCATCCATACCCCATTTGGTGTCACTTCTAAAACGTACTTTTACACTTCCAACTGTACATATTACATTTCCTGTGTTGGATAATTTTCGGGAGATAAACAAAAGTTTGCCATAACTTCTGCATCAGCCCGCGTATCATTCATTTTGATATCATTACGTACATACACCGTTGATCTCATTTATTACGAGAGNGCACCGTAGATCTCATTTATTACGAGAGGCACATCATTAATACATGCATCGAAAAATATTGATAGAAATAAAAATTTCAGGATTTTAAAAATTGATTCCGCAAGCATTTCAAATATCTTATTGCAAATATTGAAATAATAAGATGGCACAGTACCGCACATGCTGCAATATGGTACACGTTGCTCTGCTTGTGTAATATATCAAGTTATACCACATAACAAAATTATATCGTTAATCAATATTACGCCATATCGCTCATATTTAAGGTTATTTGTTTTTTTACTTTTACAAGAAAAGTCGTGGGAAACACTGTTGCCAAAATAAATTTTCGTATCACTGATATAGCTTCAATGTAAAAAAAAATACAATCGCTTAACCACTTACGTGAACTTGTACCTCGACTTGTACGAGTGACTATTAATTAAAACAAACTGACAGAGGACTCAAGTGAAAACCTCAGAACGCCATGTAATTTTGCAGGNTACGAGTGACTATTAATTAAAACAAACTGACAGAGGACTCAAGTGAAAACCTCAGAACGCCATGTAATTTTGCAGGAAATGTTGAGGGAATAATGGATCTCGTCGTAAGCGGGTTCAATAGAAACGAATCAAGTTGTTTGGATAAGCAGGAACGCGAGCGGAATTTAGACGGGGTTTATTATATGTCTATATTTCTGACGACTAGGGAAGTTGTATGGTAATTAATTACGCTTAAGATATACAAAAGACAGAGCACGTCATTTATTTAGTTTCAATGTAATAATTACACTATAAGTTGTTGGCAAGGGAGGATCAAGATATTTGTTGAGCCACTCAAATACAATTCATGAACAACCTGTACGCAGAGTTCGCTCAAATATCTCTCTCTCTCTCTCTCTCTCTCTCTCTCTCTCTCTATCTATCTATCTATATAGATATATATATATATATATCTGTATACTCAGTTGCCTTAGACAGATTGTTATGACGGGATGCGATGATTGACACGCCAATTTTAAGATGCATCTAAAGGGCTGTTGTTCTCGGTGTGAGTTAACAGACTGATTCCGTTAAGGGTGTTAACAAGCGTTATACAGAATATCCGAAAAGTTTTTCCCTGATTACTAACATAATTTATATCAGCTATATGTAAGATATAAATGTAAATGGTGTTTAAATGTTGGAAAACTAACCCAGTTGTTTGTCGCAGGTTTCAGTGACGTGCCTGCAGTGTAGCAGTTGCAGTGTCCAGGAAACCGGACATGTTTATAAATCACTAAAAGGCTCAGTGTGTCCTCTGGTACCACAAGACCCGGTCACCAAATAACAGTGTAGAGGAACTTTCAGACAACGTACGGAAAGATGCCACCCGACGTCAAGAGCATTAAGTCGTGGTATAATAAGTTCAAGAACACAGGACCTGTTGCTGACCTACCGAGAACTGGCCGACCATCAACNGCATTAAGTCGTGGTATAATAAGTTCAAGAACACAGGACCTGTTGCTGACCTACCGAGAACTGGCCGACCATCAACCTCAGGTGATAGGGTGGATTCAGTGTGACAGTCTTTTGTGCGAAGTCCCAAGAAATCAATGCGTAGGGCATCACGTGAATTACAGACGCCAAAAAGTTCTCATTATGATATCTTACACAGTNAATCAATGCGTAGGGCATCACGTGAATTACAGACGCCAAAAAGTTCTCATTATGATATCTTACACAGTCGTTTATTGTTTCGTGCATACAAAGTGCAAAAAGGTCAAGTTTTGTTGTCCAATGACGCCACGCTTCGGTATGACTTTGCAGTCGAAATGTTATCACGTATTGAGGGTGATAATGGCTGTCTCAAACGTGTTGCTTTTTCTGAAGAGCTGACTTTTTTTGCCAGTGGTTTAATGAACTTGTATAACGTGCGTATTTGTGGTTCAGAGCCCTCTGGTAAGGTGTCAGCGTGTACCAGAGCCAGCCCAAATGTGAATATTTGGTGAGCTCTGTTATGATTTGAATANCCTCTGGTAAGGTGTCAGCGTGTACCAGAGCCAGCCCAAATGTGAATATTTGGTGAGCTCTGTTATGATTTGAATATTTTGTTCATATTTATCACTAACGGAGATATAGGGGATAGCAAGTTATTGATAAGAGTTTTGTAATTAACACTATATAAAAGAGGTTTATTAAACATTAAGTATGCACAACATTATTTCAATATAAATATGATTGAATATTAACGGAATATTAACTAATATACTTACACATTAAATAATATTATTTTATAAAGATTTAACCAGCCACGTTCTGAGTAAAGTCTAATTGGAGAGTCCCCGCCTTGTTCATTATTCCAGAGGCTGATTAACATAGCGCAAGTCAAAGGCCGCACACACCCATCTTCAGTGGTCCTCGTTTCAATGGCTCAAAGACAAAAGACACCGCCCACGGACTACTCGGTCCTATATCGACTGCGTTGTCCACGTTTACTGGCCGGTGGAGGGGGTTCTGTGGTTTGCGATTTCATAACTATTTTCCGCTATCACGGTTCATGTCCTGGATAAATGAATGAAAGTGTGATCAGGCAGGCCGCTCAGCTGAGGGCCTGACCACTACTCCTAACAGCACTTTTGCATGACAAAATTATCAGACCATTCTTTTTTCGCTGAAGGCACAATCACATGTCTAGTGTATCTGGATATGTTGCAATTGTTTGCTGTTCCTCAATTGCTTGAGTATTACTCAGATGTTACGTTTTAATAAGACGGCGCACTGCCTCATTGTGGCTTGGAGGTTTGTGCCTATCCTGATACGACTTTTCCTGGACGATGGATCTGACGTGATGTCCCGACAGCTTGGCCTCCATGCTGCTGTGATGTTGGTTGATGTATGGACAGAAATGGAATATCGACTAGATGTGCTGCGTTCTACCAAGGGTGCTCACGTGGAGACATACTGACGTGTTGTCCTGTTGCAACAAAAACTTTGTTAGTTTACATTTTGGCGCCGGTTTCATAACTCTATCTTTCNTACTGACGTGTTGTCCTGTTGCAACAAAAACTTTGTTAGTTTACATTTTGGCGCCGGTTTCATAACTCTATCTTTCGTATAGCTGAAATAAATGAAGTTTCAACTCAATGAAAGACTTTTTTGACATTCTGCATAGCTTCGCGGTGACGCAATCGTCCCGAACACTTGTACCGCCAGCAAGAAAGATCCACTGGCATTTTGGTGCTATGATTTACAAACTTTTATTGTTGCAACTCAACTTGTTTTGGATTCTTCCCCTGGACTAGGTACGACGCGTCGCTGCAGATTGCTTGACTTGTCCGCGTTGACTGATTCATATCAACTTCTGCTGGTTATTCTATAGTCCTTCTGAATCACCCGAAAAACTAGGTATGTGTTTAATATTTTTGATCTTCTATAGTTCGAGATTACTTTTGGTCTTGTTAGCTTCAGTTTATGGTTAAAATATATGAGTGGCGCACAGAAAAGAGACACATGTAATTACAGGCATAAAACAATTATGCGTAGAAATAAATTAAGCGAAAAAATTTTTTATAAAAATTGTAACGGTAATATGTATATTTTTTTGATTTATAGATTGGTAAAATATTCACAAAGTGCCAAAACGGTATCCAAAAATTAATTCCACAGGCTGGTAAGTAATGCAGAACCTTTTACGGCTGAATAAAACAAAACTCATTTTCACAATGAAATAATACAAAATCTTAATTATTTTCAACATGAAGCCGTAAAAATTAATTATGTTTTAAAATCACCAATTGCCTGTCTACTGTATAATTTAATTTCTTTTTTAAAACCCTCGATACCACTTCTGACACCAGTGATACAAGATGCCTAAGGAGCGTTTCTGAGTACTTGAGTGATGGAGGTCTTAATAAAATTAAAAGAACTGAATTTAAGTTTTTAATTTATTCACACAGCTATTATTTAAAGCATTACATTATAAATATCTAATATTACTCCACTATTACTGTTTTTATTTCACATTGAGGGCAATATTTAATGGCTATTTCAAATCTAATAAGTGTCCGCCTTTATATCTCCATTTGGTTATTTTCAATTAACTCATACTCCTCATTAAGACAAATTCAGGCTATATGTTGCCTTCATGTTTAATGACTTTCNTACTGACGTGTTGTCCTGTTGCAACAAAAACTTTGTTAGTTTACATTTTGGCGCCGGTTTCATAACTCTATCTTTTGTATAGCTGAAATAAATGAAGTTTCAACTCAATGAAAGACTTTTTGACATTCTGCATAGCTTCGCGGTGACGCAATCGTCCCGAACACTTGTGCCGCCAGCAAGAAAGATCCACTGGCATTTTGGTGCTATGATTTACAAACTTTTATTGTTGCAACTCAACTTGTTTTGGATTCTTCCCCTGGACTAGGTACGACGCGTCGCTGCAGATTGCTTGACTTGTCCGCGTTGACTGATTCATATCAACTTCTGCTGGTTATTCTATAGTCCTTCTGAATCACCCGAAAAACTAGGTATGTGTTTAATATTTTTGATCTTCTATAGTTCGAGATTACTTTTGGTCTTGTTAGCTTCAGTTTATGGTTAAAATATATGAGTGGCGCACAGAAAAGAGACACATATAATTAACAGGCATAAACAAATGATGCGTAGAAATAAATTAAGCGAAAAAAAATGTTATTAAAATTGTGACGGTAATATGTAAATTTGTTTGATTTGTAGATTGGTAAAATATTCACAAAGTGCCAAAACGGTATCCAAAAATTAATTCCACAAGCTGGTAAGTAATGCAGAACCTTTTACGGCTGAATAAAACAAAACTCATTTTCACAATGAAACTTCCATATAGTCTGTATAGATACTACTTCGGTTAGATGCAGCTTTTGACTCATAGTGCCAGCGTGTGCGTTGTGAGGTGAACTACGCCTCCAGAACAACCGAGAGGTACGCCAAATCACGTACCGTAGTATTAATTAAGAACTAAACTGTATGTGGCCATTAAAATTGCAACACCGAGAAGTGCGTGAGCTAACATAGCCATATTTATTAAACAGTATACCCTTAACACGCAGGATACACGATTACACTTGTAGCTCGGTACGACGTACAAGAACATGACGAAATCAGTACTGTGTGGCCCCACGACGAGTGGCAATAACCGCTGCTTAACTACACGGTATTAAAAGGCAGAGTCCTTGGAGTACCTACCACACCGTTGCACGAATTTCGACCAAACTTGGTTAGCTGTAAGTTGTCTATCAGAAGCATAAAATATGCCAATGCATAGTCTTCTTTTGTCTGCCATACTGTGAGATGGCGTCACATGAAAAAATAAAGTTTTAATGTCATATCTTGGAAACACAGCACCCGATTACTACAAAATTTAACAGACAAGTACTGCTACTGCAGGTAATGTAAAATATAAAAACACTCAATTTAAAAAATGATGGCAGCCATTAAAACCTTTTCGCAACACTATACTATATAAAAAAACCAATGCACCCAATTTATACCTAACTTTGTATGTTGGCAGTATCTATTACAGCAATTAAGTTTGTCTACACAGAGCCTCTTTTTTCCGCCAATTTGGGACATAACGCCACGTAAAAAATAAAGTTTTTATTTTATATCTTGAGAGAAAACACCACCAATTCAGAAAAAATTTAGCAACCAAGTAGTAATGCGCAAGTCAATGGAAATTAATATCTTACTATTAATGTGTCAGACACTGATTTTAAAAATGGTGGCAATATAAGCCAATCAGCATTGTGTGCTGTGTTTAAGAAACTATGAAACCAATTTCAAATGATCTTGTTATGCTGACAGTGTCTATTAATATCATTACATGGGTCTATACAAAGCATCTTTATTCCGCCATTTTGTAAGATTGCACCCCATAAACAATGCATTTTTTATGTCATATCTCGGGAATCAATACACTGTTTCGTACCAAATTTTGCAAATACGTAATACTACTGCAGGTCGTGTAAACTGGTGTGTTTTAATTGAGTCGGGCACTTTAAGTCTGTTCGCGGTTTATTCACATATTTTTAAACAAACCTTTGAAAAATCACCCCATATATGAGGTGTTTGGTTGTTTCCTTAATATAATATTTTTCATAAGCGTCTTATACTTGTGTTACCATAAAATAAAATAACATAGAAGTGTATTAAAATAAAATAACATAAAAGTGTATAAGTATTTTTGATTTAATTGAAGTCTTATGTTTTATGTATAAATTTTAATATCTCATTTACGAAAAATACTGATAAAACATTGAGAATATAATTGTATTAGTAATTTTGCAAGATGCCCGAGGGGCGTATCAGAGTACTTAAGGGGTGGAAGTCTTAATGAAAATCAAATAGCTAAATTAGATTTTCTATTTATTCACACCGATATTATTTACATAATTAAATTATCTGTCTCCAATATTACTATCATTATCTCACAGTGAGCGCAATATTTAATGTCTACTAGCGAACCGGCCCGGCTTCACCCGGGTACAATTCAGTTTTACGGTGATACACTAATAAATCAATTGGGGAAAGACAATTCATTTATGTGAAAACAGAATTATACAATTATGCTATGTTGGTCTAGGTTTTAACTGATTACGGAAACCCAAAAAGAAGGAAGTATTTTTTACCCGATAGCCAAGAAGTAGGGTATTGTTTTTGAAGTGTATCTGTGCAACTATCGCGTAGTTAGCACATTTCCGCTTTCCAGCGTCGATGTATGAAAATTAAAACGTGAGTTTCATCAAGTTGTAGCTTTAGAAATAAGTGTACCTACGAACTACTTTTTTCACTTGGCTGAGGGATCTTAATTGATCACCAAAGTTAAGCAACGCTCCCAGCGGCACACATTTGGATGGGTGACCGTTAAGTGGCATAGCATCTGAGCTCTTCCGGGCTTCGGAGGGCACGTTAAATATTCGGTACCATTGTTATCGATTTATAGCAGTCGTTAAGCCATTTCAGAGGTCCTTTGGTGGTCTGATAAACTCTTCCACTAGAGGAAAAAAATGTTTCTGTCACGTTCCCAGCCATTGCAGAATTAGGTTTTGTTGTTATTCTACAAGAACCGTACCATTTTCCGGAATAAAAAGTATCCTATGTCCTATTCCAGGACCTAAAGTACCTGCATAACAAATTTCATAAAAATCCGTTCAGCCATTATGGAGCTGAGTGTTATCAAACATACACGTAAACTTTCGCATTTATAATATTATTGGGATTTCAACTCTAACTACGTCTTTCTTTATGTCTCTGATTGGTTAATGTAATTTAACTCACACTCATCATTAACGCACGTTCAGTCCATGTGTTGCCATCATTTTAAATATATTTTACTCGCGCATCCAGTCCAATTGTCTAGCCTGCAGTCGTACTCTTCACTATTCTGATGTTCGCAATCGCAATTATGGTATTTACATCTTCCCTCAAGCTATTTGCACTTGCTCTCACTTGGCAACTTAATCCCTCACTTAATACTCGTAGTGCTTCCAGTTCCGCAGAGATTTTTCTAGTAAACATTCACTGCGATAATAATACAAAATCTTAACTATTTTCAACATGAAGCCGTAAAAATTAATTATGTTTTAAAAATCACCAATTGCCTGTCTACTGTCTATTTTAATTTCCTATTAAAAACCCTCGATACCACTTCTGACACCAGTGATACAAGATGCCTGAGAAGCGTATCTGAGTACTTGAGGGATGGAGGTCTTAATAAAATTAAAAGAACTGAATTTAAGTTTTTAATTTATTCACACAGCTATTATTTAAAGCATTAAATTATAAACATCTAATATTACTCCACTATTACTGTTTTTATTTCACATTGAGCGCAATATTTAATGGCTATTTCAAATCTAATAAATGTCCGCCTTTATATCTCCATTAGGTTATTTTCAATTAACTCATACTCCTCATTAAGACAAATTCAGGCTATATGTTGCCTTCATGTTTAATGACTTTCATTCACGCATCCAGTCCAATTGTCTATCCAGCAGTCGTACTATTCACTATTCTGATGTTCGCAATCACAGATAGCCCCCTCCCCCTCTCCAAGCCTGGTCACTTCTCTCGCCGCGCGCTTCGCTTCTCGCAATTCGTCTATCGCTGAAAATCATCCATTCAACAACTGACGGCTTGGAGGTCCGACGCTCTTTTTATTGTCGCTGGTCTTGACCTGGAAGATTCGCCGCACCCCGTGTCAAGCTGAGAGACACTAGGGCAGCAAACCAATTTCACATCTTCAAATAAATGCAGAAACTTAATACAATTATGGTAAGCATTGCGCGTCACAAAATAGATTATCTCGTCTGCTCGCTTTTTTTTAACAGATATCTGTTTCGCTTGCATGTCATTAAAAACATTCAATTGAATTGCCGCTGCCGCTATTATGCACTGGAAATCCAAAAAAACTAGTATAAGCGTGCGTATGCAAATAACTGAGGTATGGAACCTATAAGAATAACGCGATGCGGTCGGCAGCGCCTCTGTAAGACAACAAGCGTCAGGCAATGTTGCTAGATAGGTTACTGCTGCTGCAATGGCAGGTTATCAAGATTTCAGTGAGTTTGAATGTGGTGTTAAAGTCGGCGCACGAGAGATGGGACATAGCATCTCCGAGGTAGCGATGAAAGTTGGATGTTCGCGTACTACCATTTCACGAGTGTATTGTGAATATCGGGAATCCGGTAAAACATCAAATCCTCGACATCGCTGCGGCCGGAAAGAGATCGTGATCGAACGGGACAAACGACGACTGACGAGAATCATTAAACGTGACAGACGTGCAACCCTTTCTCAAATTGGCGCAGATTTCAATGCTGGGGCATCAACAAGTGCCACCGTGCGAACTATTCAACGGACCATCATTGATATGGGCATTCGGAGCTGAAGGCCCACTCGTGTACCGTTGTTGACTGCACGACACAAAGTTTCACGCCTTGCCTGGGCCCGCCAACATCGTCATTGGATTGTTGATGACTGGAAACACGTTGCCTGGTATGACGTGTTTCGTTTCCAATTGTATTTGGTGGATGGACGTGTACGGGTATGGAGACATCCTCATGAATCCATGGACCGTGCATGTCAACAGGGGACTGTTAAAGCTGGCGGAGGCTATGCCATGGTATGGGGCGTGTGCAGTTGGCGTGAAATGGGACCCCTGATACGTCTAGATACGACTCTGACAGATGACAGATACGTAAGCATCCTGTCCGATCAACTGCACCCATTCATGTCCATTGTGCATTCCGACGGATGTGGACAATTTAAGCAGGGTAATGCGACACCCCACACGTCGAGAGTTGTTACCGATTGGCTCCAGGAACACTCTTCTGACTTTAGACACTTCCACTGGCCACCTAAATCACCAGACATGAACATTATTCAGCATACCTGGGACGCCTTGCAACGTGCTGTTCAGAAGAGATATCCACCGCCTCGCTCTCCTATGGATTTGTGGACTACCCTGCAGGATTCGTGGTGTGAAATGCCTCCTGCAAACCTTCGGACATTATTCGAGTCCATACCACGTCGTCTCACGGCACTTCTGCGTGCCCGCGGGGGCTCTACACGATATTAGGCAGGTGTACCAGTTTTGTTGGCTCTTGAGTGAAGAACTACTTTGTCCTTCACTTCCACTCGCTCGCGCGGGATGCGAAGCAGCGAGTGCGTAACAGCAATATATATTAAGAAATAAATCTAAAGCAAAAGATTTTAACACTAAGTGCCCAGGAATGCGGTGTTGTGTCCCTTTGGTGTAATTTGGTAGACTCAGTTAATCTTTTTTTAATTGAGCCAGAGGGATATCCTGGAAGTAGAACTTTATCGGGGCCTCAGAAAATTGGTAGAAACCAGAATGGGCTATATTTTTTAAGTTGCAACACTATACATATGTTAAATTATTGCATTTAACTTATTTAAACTTAACTTTGTATGCTGCTAGTATCTGCTGCAACAATCAAGTATGTATTTAAAAGAGCTCTTTGCTCCACAATTTGTCAAGACAGCGCCAAATGAAACAAATGAATTTTTATGTCATATCTCAGAAAACAATCAACCTATCCCGACCATACTCAGGCGACAAATTATACTTCTGAAGTCCATCTAAATTTTTATTGATTTAATTGGTTAGTCACTTTTTTTTTAACATAACGGTCTGGAAAATATTTTAGATTAATTTACCATATGTCCAAACTAATTAAAACCAAACTATAAATGCTGGCAGTAGGTTCTCTGACAAATATTGACTGTACCAATACATAACTTTATGTCCATAATTTATGAATATATCACCATATGAGAAAATCTGGTTTCTATTTCATATCTTGGGGACCAATAAACTGATTCACGTCAAATTTTGCACACATGTAGTGCATCAGTAAGTCATGTAAACGTGTATTAATTATGTGTTTCACATGATTTGATATTCAAATTTACTGCTCTGTAATCAGTTTCTTCCAATATTTTGATTGATTACAATTTAAGCTAATTCTCCTAATCCTATCTGCGTAATGCAGTTGCTTGCATTCCAGATTATTGTTCGAAGTGTCCTGGGATCGAGTCCCGGTTAGGACACGTGTGTTTTTGTGATAGTCTCTCTATTATTGCATATGTCTCTAGATCAATCTCTAAAGATATACGTGTCAACTAGATGTCAATGCCTACCTACTCTCTACGCTTTTAAGAATTTCATCAAAGCCATTTGCATTGCATCCATGTAAAGAAAAGTGGGCTCAGTACATTTTTCGGTGATTTTTTGTTAATATATTTATTTGTAGTTTTTAACTAATTAAAATTTTTGTTTAATCTTTGTTCTAGGTTTGTCAATTAGATCTTTACGTATGTGAACGACATACTACACATTTTTGGAAGAGTATATTCGCCATGCGACCATTGATTGGAATCTCTGGATTGAAGTTCTGTGATTATGAAATTGTTTTGCATATCCTAATTTGCGATGCAGAGAAATATATCTACAGGCATTGTAATGGAATACTCGCATCCACTAAATGAAATAATAAATCAAGTGAATATTCGTGAACCTAGATCCCTGCAGTAATCAGCATATTATCTCCGTCGTCACGGCGTTGATTTTATCTTCGCTTTCACTTATTCCGATATCAGGTCTGGTTAGCGTATTCAGACACATGTTAATTTTGAAGTGAGATAGAATTCTGCATTGAATTTTTGGTAAAAAAAAAAAATGTTACACATTTATGTTTATAATTTTGTGATCTTTTTGACACGTTTCTACATCACAACTTCTAGTGCTTATGACAAACTTCTACTTCAATTTATTATAATGCGAACGCTTTATAATTTAAAAAAATCTTTTGCCGGATTACCAGAAGCTACATTTAAGTCAGTATTATCTAAGCACGTTCATTAATCAATAATCAAATAATTTTTCCCATATGTGTGTACTTTGAGAGCAAAGTGTTCGTGAAATGCACGTAGAAAATGTTATTGCAAAGACCAACTTGGTGCAGGATAACAACATTTACATACATTTTATAAGTATAAAATATGTTGTTTATGAATTTTAATATGTGAGATAACTGCATCATCATTTGAATATACGTTAACGCAGAGAGCAGTATTGTATTTTCGCAGCGGCAATGGCAATTTTTACATGACGTGGAAGGGTCCGAGATGGGCAGAAAAAAAATTGTCAGGCTTTCAAAAGTGTTTAATTAACCAGGACCTGCTAAACCAATATTTTCGTTCGTGCTCTCCTCTTCCCCTCCAAACACGATCTAGAAGCCCGACGGTACGGAAACAAAATAAGGCCGTTTCATTCCTGGGCCTCCCCCCCCCCTCCCCAAGCCCTGTTGAATTGTAGTCTGTGACGTGCCACAAGAAACCCAGCAAAAATTCCTATCGAAAATTTCCTAGGGTTCGGTTGGGGGTTAAAAACGAAAAAAAAAAGTCGAGGGGGTTGGGCGGTGAGATTTTTGTGGGATTCCGTGACCGGCTGACGGAATCGCGTTCCCGGGCGTCCGTCCATTAATCAGGGCCGACCCTTGTGGGAGTCGTATAGCGCGGAGGGGTGGAGCCCAGGGAGAAGGAGGAGGGTAGCAGGGGTGCTTGCTCACCCCGAATGCCGAATGGTGTTACGGGATTAAGCAGCCTACGGTTACCGGACAGCCAATCGATACGCTCCCTAGACCAGGCGCACCGTCGAAANTTACCGGACAGCCAATCGATACGCTCCCTAGACCAGGCGCACCGTCGAAAACTTCTGACGTGAAGTTAACTCTCCAGACAGCTATGAGGCTCGTGGGCAGCGTCTTGAATTGAGCTGTTGAATAGGGGGATTTGTACGGCTCTTAACAACGAAGTCTTGAGAGCCGATGAGGGTGAAATGAGGTGAGAATAAAACAGCGCCGGAATGCAAGGGTGTAGGAAACGGGAGATCTCCGAGAAAACCCGTCGACCAGCGGCACGANAAACTTCTGACGTGAAGTTAACTCTCCAGACAGCTATGAGGCTCGTGGGCAGCGTCTTGAATTGAGCTGTTGAATACGGGGATTTGTACGGCTCTTAACAACGAAGTCTTGAGAGCCGATGAGGGTGAAATGAGGTGAGAATAAAACAGCGCCGGAATGCAAGGGTGTAGGAAACGGGAGATCTCCGAGAAAACCCGTCGACCAGCGGCACTAGTTCAATTTGCAAAAATCCGGAGTTACCCGGCCGGGGATTGAACCCAGTTCGCCTTGGTGGGAGGCAAGCTGCCTAACTGTTCAGCCACCGCAGCCCCAATACTCCTTGAAGTTCTCACAAGGAGCAATCAAAATCCGTACGATAACGTTTTAAGACAAATGGTAGTTTGCTACGCAAACATCGTGTGATTNTAGTTCAATTTGCAAAAATCCGGAGTTACCCGGCCGGGGATTGAACCCAGTTCGCCTTGGTGGGAGGCAAACTGCCTAACGGCTCAGCCACCGCAGCCCCAATACTCCTTGAAGTTCTCACAAGGAGCAATCAAAATCCGTACGATAACGTTTTAAGACAAATGGTAGTTTGCTACGCAAACATCGTGTGACTTAAAGTCTGGCGAAATGTTTGGCGACTTGCTCAATAAATTCTAAAGCTTTTACGATATTCTCCATGACATGGTAACGATAATAATAATATTTTGCCAGTCGGCCTACAATGACTGTAAAATATCATGTGGAGATAATATTTACTGTGCCGTCTGAATAACCAATTTAATTTATTTTTGCAAATATACGTATTAACTTTGTAATTAATAACAAATGTTATTTGTAGTGACAACAAAAATCGTTATGACCATCACAAAATAACCAATTAGTCTATTCTTAAAAAAAAAAATATAGCGGTAAGACAAAAATTAAATTTCTCTATTTTTATGTATTCATAATTTTTATACTTTTTTAAATAAAAAATTTGAATTTAAGATAAGAGAGTGGTAATTTTAAATTTCCAATTTGTGATTTGCAACATTTTAATATAAATTGTGTTGCGTATAGGACCTACTTTGACGAAGCNTTTGGCGACTTGCTCAATAAATTCTAAAGCTTTTACGATATTCTCCATGACATGGTAACGATAATAATAATATTTTGCCAGTCGGCCTACAATGACTGTAAAATATCATGTGGAGATAATATTTACTGTGCCGTCTGAATAACCAATTTAATTAATTTTTGCAAATATACGTATTAACTTTGTAATTAATAACAAATGTTATTTGTAGTGACAACAAAAATCGTTATGACCATCACAAAATAACCAATTAGTCTATTCTTTAAAAAAAAAAATATAGCGGTAAGACAAAAATTAAATTTCTCTATTTTTATGTATTCATAAATTTTATACTTTTTTAAATAAAAAATTTCAATTTAAGATAAGAGAGTGGTAATTTTAAATTTCCAATTTGTGATTTGCAACATTTTAATATAAATTGTGTTGCGTATAGGACCTACTTTGACAAAACATCTGAAACGTCACCAAAGTTATATATTGGCAGGCAGTATGATGTGAAAAGAGTCACGAACAGCAGTAAACGACGGATTTGTAGTATCAGATACTAGGCGAATATATGTTGAACGACCCTTTCCTTGTTTCGACAAGGAGTAAGTAATTATTATTTGTTCGCAGAGCACCATTATTAATTAAAAGATGTCCCACGCAGAAACTGGCAAGACTTGCCGTAAAATAACAAATGGCCTTACATGGTAGTGATAATTACAGTCAGTGGAAACACTTATAGGAATGGGCTGAATCTCCGCTACTAGGGCTCAGAAATAGTATTGAGGAAACGCTGCCTCGATAACTTCATATTTTATCAGTGCGACGCACAGATAACTGAAATGGATTTAAACCCTTTGCTTCCATTTTGGCGAATAGTTCTGACTCCCATACTGTCATAAGCTAGGTAAGCAAACATATAAATTAAAATTGTGTACTAATTAAATTATTTTTAACATGCCAATACAAATTCTGTGTTTATAGCACTACTGAAGCAAATATTGTTAATCTGTTATTTATTTTACCACAGCTATGGTCTCCCACACAAAATAATCACTTATTTCGTCTTGGTCGCTAGTTTCTAGAAAAAAATAGTATGGTTGTACAAGTTTAAGGATATTTGGGAAGCTATTATCAATGTTTTGACGTGACACACAATTGCTTACAACTTCTGAAACAGAACTTGTGAAAAATTCTTAAGTCGGAAGTTTTAGGGATTAACCACGCTCGCCCTAAAGCATAAAAACTAAACAAATTTATTGTGCATAGAAGTCATGAGAAGTTTATATGAGGTACTTCGTGCACGTTGAAAGGAGACATGCGCTGAAAGTGCAGGACTTGTTCTACGCTACGCTTTGAGCAGACGGGGAGTAGTGGACACTCAAACTATAGCGACTCTACGCGCCTTCAGGAAATCAGAACCGCCGCTTGTCGTCATACCTCGAGAATCTTTCCGGGACCGCGCCCATTCGTCGGGAGAGAGTCCCTCAGAAGCTTCNCTTTGAGCAGACGGGGAGTAGTGGACACTCAAACTATAGCGACTCTACGCGCCTTCAGGAAATCAGAACCGCCGCTTGTCGTCATACCTCGAGAATCTTTCCGGGACCGCTCCCATTCGTCGGGAGAGAGTCCCTCAGAAGCGCCTAATCCCGGAAATCTAAGAATCGGATGCTCGGGAGATTGAGTTTCCCCTTACCCGCCTCCTTCGGTTGCTTCTAGATTATACACGCGCAGGGTATTAAGCCTCCCCCTCCCTTACTGCCACGGCCCAATCCCTCCTTCGCGCGCCTAATGCGGGTTTCGTGTTGCGAAAGGAAGACCTAAGCCGCGGCTTCTAATGACTATGTGAGCCTTGGGGAGTTAGTCCACCGCCCCTCCCGAACGCCCCTTGAAAACCGGAAACTTTGCGTGCTCTCGCACCAACATTCCACCCCTTACTCTTAGCGCCCTGCACTGCGACGGGCACGGTTTAAATACTCCGGTCTCTCCCCAACCTCGGCGCTTCTTAAATACGTCGGTAGTAATAAAGTACGGTGGACGCTGTGAGGCCGGGAGAGGGAGGGGCGGGGGGAGGTTTATCGAAAACGCCCGCGGCCCTTCGCGATCTATCGCAAATTGCGAGGAGCGTCATTCAGCCCTCTCCCTTTAACCCTGCGAGCGGTATTACGGCGTAACTTTTCAAAGTCATCAAGGTAGAGAGGGGTGAGTTTGGGGTCTGGCGTGCTGTATGAGCATCGCGCGTATCTGGAAAACTACCCCTCCCTCCTCCGACGGTGGAACTTCGCACACTCCCCGAGGGTTTCTCGTGCAGTTTGATGGGGAAGTCAAGGTGTATGGCATCCCCCCAGGGCGATTTACAGTAGAGGAATGTGATAGCGCTGTAGTTCAGAGGACTATGCTCTTAAATATTTCTGTGAAATAGTTATTTGCGCGGATACGTGTATCACAGGAAATAATTATTCTAGAAATACAAAATGTAGAAACCGGTCATCTTAGCCACTTTTTTNTTTTTTTTTTTTTTTTTTTTTTTTTTTTTTTACTTTTACTCTATTATGTGTAGGTACTTTAAAATCGGACTGTGCATTTTCCCAAGGCTTCCGCCACCATGGCTCTTGAACTGCGGTGCAGAGTGTTTGAAATACGCGTTTCTCAAGGGTATTATTAAACGTGCGTCTAATGTGCTGATCTACGAAAATAACACGCACTTCAGACCAAGGCTATTGAGTGCTTTAAATGCGTCACTCACATTTTAAACACCATTTAATAGCAAAGTGATGTATCATTTCAAAGTGTTGTATCTCAATAATATATACTCATCATATACATACAAAATTGCTCAAGAGCCCTGCATTGAACCTTCCTGCAGACTTCCCATTAATAAAAGAATAGGGTCACCGCTGAAAGTCCCATAGGTACACGCAATGCAACAATAACACTGCGCCCCATTTCGGAGCTTTGCGCTTAGCCGCGACGGGGCACTTGATGCGCGTGGCAGTGTCGCCCTTATCGCTTCCGCGCTCCTCGGCTTAAAACGCGGAGAAAAACCTCCAGGTAGGCAGGAGCCTGAAGCGGTATGAGGAAAGTAAACTGCATATTCAAAAAAAATTTTGCGCCACTTGAGTTTGTTGTATGGGGGAATGTTTACGAGAAGCAAGTTTCACTGTATAAAAGGTTGAACACATGTCACTAGAAAAAACCTTTCAATGCACGTCGTGAACACATAAAGCTCACAGCACCCAAAATCACTTCGGCATGTCAGTGGCACATTCATGAAACATTCTTGTCATACTGTTATTGCCGGGTATTGTCCCCGTACAGTCACAGGATCGTGGAAATGCTGCAAATGAGACTGCTGAACACCCTCGAGTCAAGCGGAAGACCGCCAGTCATAGCCACAGTCACACAATTCCNATGCTGCAAATGAGACTGCTGAACACCCTCGAGTCAAGCGGAAGACCGCCAGTCATAGCCACAGTCACACAATTCCCATTTAAAATAAATTTCACTAGACTCGTCATATTTACACTACTTCGGCTCAGAACTGTTGTAACTTACCTTCCACAGTCTGGAGATCGGCATCGTGTCAGAGTTGACGTCAGAGATGGTTCCACACATGTACATCGGGGTCACATTGGGCGACCTAGCCAGTTACGTGTGTATCTCGACATGACACGAGAATTCCGAACACACATGTGTTGTATAAGTGGACAATCATTGTAATAATATAAATCGAAAACTTTGGTGGCCAAAAACATTTGGGCTTGAGCAGCGTCAAGTAATTCTCTTTCGACATTTCGGCAGTCGTTGAAACTGCTATCTTCAGGTAGAAGTGTCTGCCAACGCAATCGTTGTAATGTTCAAATACTCGACCACGGTGCTGTATCATACAAAGTGACATATGAGGGCACAGGATGTCACTGGCGTACCTCTGTGCCCTCAGGGTCAACCGCATGGCTTCCCACACCACGATGTCAGGAGGTATGCTGGCTAGTCTCGCCACAACGTTGCAGACTGTCTCATATTTCCCTGACTTCGCTATACCTGCACACGACGGTCGTCTATAGTAATGAAAATCGAATATTCATCGCTGAACGTGATTCAATGCCACTTGTCATCACTCCTTGTATCTCAGGTGTGGTACTTATCTAAACGCCACCGGATGATGAACACGTGGTCATGCTGACCTGCTGATACTTGTCTCTTAGATATTGTGCAGTATGACACGGGATGCNCCGGATGATGAACACGTGGTCATGCTGACCTGCTGATACTTGTCTCTTAGATATTGTGCAGTATGACACGGGATGTTGTAGTTTCCAGTTAGTTTGTCCACATGGAATGCGTCGATATCATAGGGTTGCGAATTACTTGGCGCTGAGTACGGAGAGTTTTCTTTGGTGTCGTCTGTCATGGTTTATTGGAACCTGTACGTCATCTTTGGGTGTCCTCCCATTAGTTCCAATATCATGCCACTGTAAATTCGGAATGCCCCATATTCCCGGCGATTGCTCGATATGCCAACCCGGCCTCATAAACAAAATGCAGCCCCTATCAAACCCTATCAGGGGCTGATTTTGCTGTTTGATTTGTCTACAAAGCATACGCTTTTTCGATAAATTTATCTTTCTGACGTTCCGCAAACTCATTATAACACTATCGCATAATCATTGTGGAACCACTAACGCACGTTGGTGGCAATCCTAGTTGTTACAGATTATTGCAACTGTAATTATTTACACACCCAGAAATGGTGTGCATGTGTGCAAAATTATGTCTGATTTGGACCACTCTTTCTGCGGTGCCTCACATTTTGGTCAAGCGTAGAAATATTAAGTGTAAAATTTGAGAAAATGTAATTTAAAATTGATCCATTCATTATTTATTCGTTTTACACATTTGTGCAGAAAAAGTAGTGAACAAACATCAATATTTAATTTTCCGAGTAAGTGAGGGTCCAGAGAGATTTCTGGTTTGCCCCTCAATTTTCTCGCCATCGTTAAATATACGCAGCCGATGTCGAAGTGGGAGTGAGCGGAGAAGCTGCGTAATGAATGGCGTAAGTAAATTTCGTGTACCTGGAGAAAACACCCAGGGCTAAGGTGAATTGCTCGTCATGCCGCCCACCGTGCTAGGCATTGGTCGTGGTTCCTCGATGCGCAGGCTTAGCGATCAATAAGTGACAAATTGGTAGCAACATAATATTCTTCTCGCAAATTTACAAGTTAATTTCAAATTTGTACTAAAATACGTAACTTGCACACACGAAACGCTTACAGGAATTTCTTGGACAAAGCTTAATACAAACGTTCGTATTTATAGTGAGTTAAGAGTTTACTGTGAGCTGTTTTGGACAAAGTCACTGCTGTAATTGGTAGACTTTATAATGCCAGTAAGACTACTTCACGTCAGTGAATTAAGCCGTGCGATATCGCAGTGTTTGTAGAGTATTAACAAAAACTTAATTGAGTTTTTGAATTTTTCGCATTAATGTTTACTTATGCCACTGTTGTAAAAATAATTGCCTAGTAGTATCTATACCGAGATCGTTTTGGTGGTTGCGAATAAAAATTTACTGCAGTATTATATGTCTGCATATTATTACAAATGATTTAATTTATTATAATCATACGTGGTAAAAACAAACATACTTGCTACTCTTATTAATTCGGAAAGTTTCGATACTTCTTTGGTAGCGTGGTAGTTAACTTCACCTCGATTCAACTCTTAAAGCAGGCAAAATACACGAAAAGCTTTCAAAGAAGTAACCACTCAAATGAAGAATATTTAACACCCATCACTGTTGATAGCGATATCTCAACTATTTTATATGTGCTGAGTTCATCTCGAAAGGATATAAATATTACTCATACTGTAGATGTCCGACATAATGCAAGACTTTCAAGAACACCACAGGATTCTATAGCTTTATTTAAAGTCATATTTGAGTTTCGCGTAGGAGATTCACTTGCCGTCGGATATTCGTGGAGTGAAACCATTTGTTTTATGCGAACGCAAAATTCTATAAAAACATTCGTATTTTAAAAATGTATTAAATGGGCGGTTAGGAATGTATGGCAGGCAAAAAAAAAATATTGCACTATTACTTTCAGTGTGCATTTGATACGCAATTAATTTATATCCGCTAAAGAAAACCGGCTGGAATGCTTCTGTGTAGACCTATTATAAGCTTAGAAGCGTATTTTTATATATGGGGTTGTACAACCTGCAGGAATAAATATTAATTAGCATAAGAGGTGCATATAGTATGAAGTAATGAGTGAAAAGGACATGGTTTGAAATAAACGCTTTGAAGTCAGTGTAAAAATGAAAATTTTATTGAAAACCACAGTTTTCCAGTGCTTTTCGGGTGGTGCAAATAATAATCATTTGTTGACCGTTTCGGCGCAAACCAAAAAAAAACTGAAAGGTATGCGAGAGAAGAGAGAATAGAGAAGAGAGAAGAGTGAAGAGAGAAGAGAGAAGAGCAACTAAAGTAACTGAAACAAAGGGAACTGCCGGAATTCGGAGAAGCTACTCCCAGCGTTATTATCGACTGAGTTAATTGTTGTGTCTCTTTGAAACGATCGGTGGTTCAAATATTTGTTCAACCGGAAGCATAGATCCTGAAGGAATTCTTCGTGCTATGCTCGAGAACTCAAAGGAGTAACTCGAGTAACCTGAAATTCACAATGCATATGTCAAAGTATTATATTTTTACTAAAGAAAATTCGCATACCCTAAATATTTATTTTACACACCATTGTACACCTTAAGGTGTTCAAAAACATGAACTCAAGAAATATAATTTTAAGTAATATAAGTAATGAGTTATTCGGAAGTGCGAAAAAATTTTGACAGATATGTCGCTTAAAAATAGGTGGAGGCGATGTTCTTTAAGATGTGTCTGGCGTGTCTTTATTATATTGGTATACAACGATAATTGTTTAAGGATTTTTTGGTTAAGTTGTACTTGTTTGTGCATCGCTACAACAGAAAATAGTGAGAAAGAGTCCAATGCAGTCTGTACATTAAATATATTACAGGAACTGCAATGTAAAAGTTTTAATCATTGGCGTAATAAACTGCTCAAACCAAGTTTTGCATCAGAGATTTATTATACCTCAAACACCATTAAATAAAATTTATTTTTTATGCAAACAAGTTGCAAATGCAAGTTTTAAAAAACAACAAAAATATTGCTAAAAGTTTAATTTTGTATCGTAACAATAAACAAACTACACTAGCTGTCTGTTTGCTTGGGAAACACAATTGTTCTATTCTCTTTAATTGTCGCATTCCACATGGATCAATACCATGTGTGACCTCGAGAACTCAGAACACCCCTGACAAGCCGATGCATAATAAGAATGAAATTATCCAGTCGCTCTTGTAGTAAGTTGCTCTATGCAGTTCATGTATGGACTTACTGCTAGTCAATTCATTCGTTGAATACTAGCTCACTGACAGTTTTATCAACGGCTCCTGCACAGTGTGCGTGGCCATTATCATCTGCCAGCAGAAACATGTTACCAAATGCCTGTCGGCGAGGATGCAAAACAGTCTGAATGACATCTGTTATGTACCGCCGAGTTGTCATTGTGCCCTCAATAAAAACTAATGGTGTTTGGCGTCCAAGAATAATTCCTGCACAGACCAGGATTCCTCCACCTTGGTATGTATGGACTTATTGCACAGCACGATGCTTTATCTATGCACCTCGTCTTCTCCACAAACTTAACCTTCTGGAATCCGGCCTAAAACCAACCCTCGTCTCATCAGTGAACAGAACATGGGACCATTCTTCAGCTGACCACGCTTTATGATCTCTTTCCCATTGCAAGCGGTTCTGCCGATGTTTTCTGTTGCGATAAGTGTGTTTCATGGATCCCCTAGCACGTAGGTCTCCCACTCGAAGCAGTTTGCGCACGGTCTGGTCAGAGATTTATACACTCGGGGCTGCTCGGAGACGATCTCGTAACTCCCTTGCCGTTGAGGTATTGTTCCGGGATGTATTAATTCTCACATACCGGTCCTCAGCAGGCGTTATGTCCCTCGGGCGACCAGATAGTGGTCGAGCATTAAGAGTAAGAAAATTATAGTTCTGCATCAGAGGATGGGGGATGGGGACAAGGTACAAGCCAAACCGCCTTCTTCAATGACGTCACACAGCANTGCATCAGAGGATGGGGGATGGGGACAAGGTACAAGCCAAACCGCCTTCTTCAATGACGTCACACAGCAACATCTCATGCTGTCATTCCTCACCAAAAGCGGCCAAATTACTTTTTTCCCCTCTGAATTCCCCTTTTTCTCTCAAAAACGCTTCAAATTTTCCTAATTTATTTCAAAAACAGAACAAATTCCCGCAGAAATTTTTCTTACTAAAATTCATAGAAGTCACACAGTCCGAAAATATTATGACCCCACAATGAGTCTACGTGACTCCATTTTGGCAAATGAGGAGTGAGGAGTGAAGAATGCAGGGGTTACCCTGACATTCACGCTCTATCATTCCATACCAGCACCAACCATCTTGCCTGAAGAATGTTCGAGTTCATCGCCCCATCATGCAACTTCTCTCATCATGCACTGTCATTCCACCTTAGTTTTCTCATTTTCCTTCTGGTATCCTTTCATCTGGCATCCCAGCGGGGACGATTATCATGCTCTGTCCTTCTACCTGCGCGACATGGAGCGAGTCCTGCCCACGTAGTCCTGCCTAGAGTCCTGCCTAGAGTCACACCGCGCACGCTAAGTGCGTCCTAAGCACACTAATAAGCATAGTTGGCTGTAATTTCCAAACCGTTTAGGATACAATCACCAAATTTCTAACATAGGCATCTTCCACGACAATAAAAATGACCACTGGGTCAAGTACACCCGAAACGCACATATATGCGTAGTTCGCTGTAATTTCAAACAGTTTAAGATAGAACAACCAAATTCATAATATAGGCATCACCCCCGATGACGAAAAGGGCCGGAGAATCAAGTATGCTCTAAGCGCATTTATATAAATAGTTGGATGTAATTTCCGAACCGTATAAGATGCTGCCACCAAATGCAAAACAAAGGCATCACCTCCAACAATGAAAAAGGCCGCAGGGCCAAGTATGCCCTAAGCTCACTTATAAGCATAGTTGGTTGTAATTTCCGAACCGTTTAATATATAGTCAGCAAATTTATAACATAGGCAACATCCTCGACAAAGAAAAGGGGTGCAGAGTCAAGTATGCCCTAAGTTTACTTATAAGTATAGCCGGCAGTAATTTAAGACCTGTTAAATATATAGTCACCAAATTCATTACATAGGCACCTCCCACGTCAACAAAAAGGATCACAGTGCAAGTATGATCTAAGCCTACTTATAATCATAGTTGACTCTTATTTCCCAACCATTTAAGATCAGTTCACCAAATTCATAACATGGTCATCAACCCCGACAACGAAAAGGGCCACCGGTTCAAGTATGTTCTAAGCACACTTATTAGCAGAGTAATATGTAATTTTCTAACTTTTTAAGAAACCGCTACCAAATTCATAACATAGGCATCGTCCTTGATGAGAGTAGAGACAATTAGGCCTTAAGTCCTNTTTAAGAAACCGCTACCAAATTCATAACATAGGCATCGTCCTTGATGAGAGTAGAGACAATTAGGCCTTAAGTCCTCGTATAAGCATAGTCAACTGTAATATCTCAACTGTTTACAGCAACCAAATTAATAACATATACATCTTCCCAACGACGAAAAGGACAGCATGGCAAGTACGAACTAAACCATCTTATAAGCATAGTTTGATGTTATTTCCGAACCGTTTTAGATACAACCACCAAATTCATAACATCGGCATCATCCCTCCCCCCCCCCCCCGNGTAATTTCCAAACCGTTTAGGATACAATCACCAAATTTCTAACATAGGCATCTTCCACGACAATAAAAATGACCATTGGGTCAAGTACACCCGAAGCGCACATATATGCGTAGTTCGCTGTAATTTCAAACAGTTTAAGATACAACAACCAAATTCATAACATAGGCATCACCCCCGATGACGAAAAGGGCCGGAGAATCAAGTATGCTCTAAGCGCATTTATATAAATAGTTGGATGTAATTTCCGAACCGTATAAGATGCTGCCACCAAATGCAAAACAAAGGCATCACCTCCAACAATGAAAAAGGCCGCAGGGCCAAGTATGCCCTAAGCTCACTTATAAGCATAGTTGGTTGTAATTTCCGAACCGTTTAATATATAGTCAGCAAATTCATAACATAGGCAACATCCTCGACAAAGAAAAGGGGTGCAGAGTCAAGTATGCCCTAAGTTTACTTATAAGTATAGCTGGCAGTAATTTAAGACCTGTTAAATTTATAGTCACCAAATTCATTACATAGGCACCTCCCACGTCAACAAAAAGGATCACAGTGCAAGTATGATCTAAGCCTACTTATAATCATAGTTGACTCTTATTTCCCAACCATTTAAGATCAGTTCACCAAATTCATAACATGGTCATCAACCCCGACAACGAAAAGTGCCACCGGTTCAAGTATGTTCTAAGCGCACTTATTAGCATAGTAATATGTAATTTTCTAACTGTTTAAGAAACCGCTACCAAATTCATAACATAGGCATCGTCCTTGATGAGAGTAGAGACAATTAGGCCTTAAGTCCTCGTATAAGCATAGTCAACTGTAATATCTCAACTGTTTACAGCAACCAAATTAATAACATATACATCTTCCCAACGACGAAAAGGACAGCATGGCAAGTACGAACTAAACCATCTTATAAGCATAGTTTGATGTTATTTCCGAACCGTTTTAGATACAACCACCAAATTCATAACATCGGCATCATCCCTCCCCCCCCCCTCCGACGAATAGGATCACAGTATAATGTAGGCCCTAAACCCAATTATATTCATAGTTGGTTGGAATTTACCAAACTTTTTAAGATATAGACACTTAATTCATAAT
The DNA here is from genome assembly GCA_002778355.1 of Clitarchus hookeri. NCBI lineage: Eukaryota > Metazoa > Arthropoda > Insecta > Phasmatodea > Phasmatidae > Clitarchus > Clitarchus hookeri. The sequence goes on from NQII01002167.1 coordinate 279,929, forward strand.
ACGTTCATTGCCACCGGCGATGAACAAGGCCGCAGGACCAGGCACGCCCTAAGTCCACATAAAAGCATAGTTGCCCACAATTTCAAACCAACTGAAGCTAAAGACATCAAATTCATATTATAAGCATATTACATGATGAGTAACAGTGTGGTAAGCCAGCCTTCATTTTGGACTGATGGTTTCAGTTGTGCACATAATAGTCGATTTCGCAGTGCTTACTCCTCACTGCTGACCTCTCAGTGCTGATCTTAACTACTGANAGTTGTGCACATAATAGTCGATTTCGCAGTGCTTACTCCTCACTGCTGACCTCTCAGTGCTGATCTTAACTACTGACCCTCACTGCTAACACTTAAGTGTTGACACCTCACTGCCAACCCCTCACTGCTGACCCTTCACTTCTGATCCCTCACTGCCGACCCCACAGAACTGACCCATCACTGCCGAACACTCACAGCTGACCCCTCACTAATGACTCCTCACTGCTGACTCCTTACTGCTGACCACTCATTGCTGATCCCTCAGTGCTGCCTTCATGCAGTACCAACGCCGAGCAGTTCACTTTAACAACCGGTCAGTTATCCATGGTTGAAATAATTTATATTACCATCAAAAGGATCGAATAAGAAGCATTGTTGTAATTTCGTTTGTAGTGGGGTAGAAGTAAATCAGTATGCACCTATTTGCTAGACTAGTGCGTGCAGGCCGATGCATATGAATGCGCTCTTTTAGAGCTTCGGTGGGTAGGAAACATTGGGCAACTATGCTTATAAGAGAGCTTAAGGTGTACTTGACTCTGCGGCCCTGTTCATCACCAGGGGTGATAAATATGTCATTAATTTGGTGACTTTTTTCTAAAANGTGTACTTGACTCTGCGGCCCTGTTCATCACCAGGGGTGATAAATATGTCATTAATTTGGTGACTTTTTTCTAAAATAGTTCGCAAATGACAACCATCTATGCTTATAATTGGTTTTACCGCCTACTTGAAACTTCAGTCCTTTTCGAAGTGGCGGAGGATGCCTATGTTATGAAATTTTTGGCTTTATCTTAAACGGGTGGAAATTACATTCAACTGTGCTTATAAGTGAGCTTAGGGTAAACTTGACACTGAGGTCCTTTCCATTGTCGAAGGTGATGCCTATGTTATGAATGTGGAGACTCTATCATAACTGGTTCCGAAATTATAGCCATATATGCTTATAAGTGAGCTTAATGAAAAAGCGACCATGCGATCATTTTCGTTGTCGGGATGATACCTATGTTATGAATTGGGTGACTACCTTAAATTGTTCGGAGATTGAAACCAACTATGCTTATAAGTGGACTTAGGACATACTTAACCCTTAGGTCCTTTCGTTGTCGTGTGTGATGCCTCTGTCATGAATTTGTTGACTACATCTTAAACGGTTGGGATATTACAGTAAACTATACTTATTTTGCCGTAAAGGCATACTTGACTCTGCAATTCGTTTCGTTATCGGGGTGATGCTTATCTTATGAATTTGGTGGCTGTAAGTTAAATGGTTCGAAAATTTCCACCAACAATTTGTATAAGTAGGCTAAGGGCATACATGACCCTGTGGTCCTTTTTGTTGCCGATGGTGTTGCCTATGTTATGAATTTTGTGGTTGTATCTTAAACAAATAAGAAATTACAGTCAACCATGCTTGCAAGTATGCTCTGATTATACTTCACCCTCCCGCCCTTTTTGTCGTCGGGGGATGTACATATGTTATGAATTGGGTGGTTGTAGCTTAAACGGATCGGAAATTAAAGCCGAATATGCTTATAAGTAGTCTTAGGACATACTTGACCCTGTGGCCCTTTTAGGTGTCGGGGGTGATAGCATTGTTGTGAATTTAGTGGCTGTACCTTAAATAGCTCGGAAATTACAGCTAACTATGCTTATAAGTGCGCTTAGGGTATACTTGACCCTGCAGCCCTTTTTTGTCGGGAGTGTTACCTATTTAATGAATTTGGCAACTATATATTAAATGGTTCGGAAATTACAGTCACATATGCTTATAAGTGGGCTTAGGACATACTTGCCCTTTGGTCAATTTCGTTGTCATTGGTGATGACTATGTTATGAATTTGGTGAGTATATCTTCAACAGTTCGGTAATTACAGTCTACTATGATTATAAGTGCTGTTAAGGCACACTTGCCCTGCGACCCTTTTCGTTGTCGGGGATGATGCCTATGATATGAATTTTGTCACTTTATCTTAAATGGTTCGTAAATTATATCCAACTATGCATATAAGTGTGCTAAGGGTATATTTGACACTGCAGCCCTTTTCGTCGTTGGGGGTTTATACCTATAATATGAATTTCGTGGTTGTATTTTTAATTTTTCAGAAATTACAGTCAATTTTGCTTATAAGTACGCTTAGTGCGTGCTTGACCAAGTGGTCCATTTCGGTTTCGGGGGTGATGCCTATGTTATGAATTTGGTGACGATAACTTAAATGGGTCAAAAATTACATCCAACTATGTTTATAAGTGATGTTCGGGCACACTTGACCTCTGTGACCCTTTTCGTTATCATGGTTGATGCCTATGTTATGATTTTGGTGACTTAAATGGTTCGAAAATAACAGCCGACTAAGCTTATAAGTGGGATTAGGACGTACTTGGTGCACGCGGTGCTACTCTAGGCTAGTGTGCGTGAGCAGGCCTAGCTCCATGTCGCGCAGGTTGAATGAAAGAGTATGAGACTCGTCCCTACCAGGATGCTAGTTGAAAGGAGACCAGAAGGAATATGAGAAAACCAAGGTGGAATGACAGAGCATGATGAGAGAAGTTGCATGATGGGGCAATGAACTCGAACATTCTTCAGGCAAGATGGATGGTGCTGGCATGGAATGATAGAGCTACAATAACAGAGTAACCCCTCCACTCCTTACTCCTCACTCCTCATTCGCCAAAATGGAGTCACTTAGGTACATTGTGGTGTCATGCTATTTTCGTACTGAGTGACTTATGTAAATTTTAGTATGGAAAGTTTCTGCTGGAAAATTTTTCTGGTATTGACGGAAATTCGGAAAATGTTGGGCGTTTTTAAGAGGAAAAAGGGGAATTCCGAGGAGAAAAGGGAAAATTGCCGCCTTTGGCGAGGGAGCACGAGGTTGCTGCGTGGCATCATCCAAGATGGCGGTCGACTTGTCCTTTGTCACTATCCCACATTCTCTGACGCAGAACTGTAATTTTCCTACTACTAACATTGGCAACACCAGTCTATGTATTGCCTCAAGATCCTATAAAAATCACTTATTGACACACCCACGGTTTCAGAGCAAAGGTACGTTTTACAACACCTCTTTGTACGAGTGAAACGATCCGAGCTCGCTGCAACTTTTTTATTGTATGTCGTTGCATGATCCGATCACTTCTGCAATCAATCCCTCACTGACAGTCTTCACATTGTTTGTTTAATGAAAACAATGTGACATTCGTCTGCCACAGAGACAGCGCATCAAACGTGAATTAGGGTCAATTGGTACAAATACATTCCAACAAAAACGCTAGAAAAATTTATAAATTTTATTCTATAAATGCATTCCGAGTAATAACGTTGTAACAGTCATTACTTTTTGCATGGGGAAAAGCTTGTTTTGAGCAGTTTAGAAATAAATGAGATGCAAATTGCTACCCAAAAGCGCCGAGTATTTTTCATCATCTTAAAGCTTAAAAGGCAAATATCCTATTTATATCCATTTGGCACACAAATCGTAGCAATTTTGTACAATTTGTGTGTTTAATGATGCTCTAGCGTCTCTAATGCGATAACTCCTGCCAATCTGCAAACGTTGTGCTCCCTTTTCTCTAAATTTATATACGATTCCCTCCAAAGCAATGGGACATAGTAAAAGAAAGCAATCTACATTCTACATTAACTCTAATGTGCTGAATAATGAACCGTGTTTGAAAAATTAAATTACGTTGCCGCGTCACAATGGTTGGAGATAACAAGAAACGAGCTTAAATATTGATTCTGTTATCCAATACTAAAAAGCTAATGCTAACACATTTAAAGTGTAGATAAAGGTAATATTAAGAGTAATTATGTTCTATTCAATACATTGGAATAAAATTTTATACTTACAAAAGATTAAAGNTAGAATAAAAGAATAAAAATAATAATTTTTTACTTTACTTTGTTTGGAATGTAGTCTTTTGCGATCGTGCAGATGTGTGTATGTNAAGATTAAAGAATAAAAATAATAATTTTTTACTTTACTTTGTTTGGAATGTAGTCTTTTGCGATCGTGCAGATGTGTGTATGTGTGCATTACAATGATATGAAAGAATTTTTGTAGGAACATTGTGCTATCTGCTGTACTGAACGTGATTTTTCTAGAATAACATATTTATGTATTCTATAAAAAATGCTATTCGGAAACTTTTGTAGATTTGTAATAAAGGTTTTTATATTTGAAGTGGATCTCTCGTTTACAACCGATCTAAATTTACCAAAGTCTGTACGCCATCGATGCAAACAAAAATATCTGTTCACTGTTAAATTAGAGATAGCACGCATACCTTAAAACACAGGTATCATGTGTTCTATTTTTGTTGGGGCACAATATAAAAGTGACTAACTATCGTCACACATATTAAACACGAACAAATTAATGGGCAATTGAGTTTTTTTTTANCACAATATAAAAGTGACTAACTATCGTCACACATATTAAACACGAACAAATTAATGGGCAATTGAGTTTTTTTTTAAAATAATATATCACCTAAGATAGACAAACCTTCGCCAGTGAACTTAACATTTAACTACTGGNTGAGTTTTTTTTTAAAATAATATATCACCTAAGATAGACAAACCTTCGCCAGTGAACTTAACATTTAACTACTGGGTTAATAATGTGGTAGTTTTAAATTCAAAGGTACAGTGACCGAATTCAATTTGTTACTGTATTACATTTAATGATAATATCTTTCAAAGTATACTTTTCCAAAAGTATTTTGTAGATTCATCAAAGTAGTTTGTAAAATCATAATAATAATCAAGTCATTACCTTTGTTTCAAAAATATAAGTTACAGATTCAAAATAAAAAAATTGTTTTGNCACAATATAAAAGTGACTAACTATCGTCACACATATTAAACACGAACAAATTAATGGGCAATTGAGTTTTTTTTTTTAATAATATATCACCTAAGATAGACAAACCTTCGCCAGTGAACTTAACATTTAACTACTAGGTTAATAATGTGGTAGTTTTAAATTCAAAGGTACAGTGACCGAATTCAATTTGTTACTGTATTACATTTAATGATAATATCTTTCAAAATATACTTTTCCAAAAGTATTTTGTAGATTCATCAAAGTAGTTTGTAGAATCATAATAATAATCAAGTCATTACCTTTGTTTCAAAAATATAAGTTACAGATTCAAAATAAAAAAATTGTTTTGNAATCATAATAATAATCAAGTCATTACCTTTGTTTCAAAAATATAAGTTACAGATTCAAAATAAAAAAATTGTTTTGTTAAAATAAATTTACGGCCACTTCGTTTTATACCCAAAAATGTACGAATATAAAACAAATATGCCCTCATTTTCCCATAAAAACTTCATAAATTCCATTATAAACCACTCCTACAGAAAAAAGAAACCTGATGAGATCACCGATTTTTTTTATTTATTCTCTCTTTTTTTCCTGTGTGTGTGTGGGTTTTTGTGCTTGTGTGTATGTGTGTCTATACTAAGTGTTCGGAAATTAATGGGCATAATTTTAAGGGCTCACAGGGCACTCCGAGACAAACAATTTTATATAAAGAATATGTGTTTAGGGAGGCCCCTTTACCGGGCCTCAGGCATCAAACGATGCGTGCTCTGTTTGCAATTGGCGCGCTGCTTGGGCCACTCAGGAGCGGGCTGAGAGGAGTACACCAGTGTGGTGCTGAGTGGGGCGGAGCCGAGCCGCTCTGCAGGTGGACAGCACATGACAGTCCCCAATTGTCATCAATGATCAACTTAGTAGTGTCTGTGCAAGTGAGGTTATGGCGCCATACACGTTTGCCGAACTAGCCGACATGGTGTATGTTTATGTGTAGGCGCGTGGAATTTATGTTGAGGCGTCAGAATTTACATGGTTTCCGAATGGAAATACGTTCGTATGGGTTTTTCAACGCGCATGTGACACAGGACAGCTTCAACGAAAACACCATAGCGCTGTAGTGAGAAGACGAGTTAGAACACCCAGTTTTGAGGAAGAAGTTCTCGATCCGCTGGCAGCACAACCCAACATAAGCACCCATGAAGTGTGCATAACAACATGGGTATCAGTAATTGGACAGTTTTGGAGGTGGTACATGAGCAACAGTTGTACCCATACTGTCTACAGAAAGCGCAGGCGCTAGGTCCAGCAAAGTTTCCACTTTGTGTGCAATTTTGNAACAGTTGTACCCATACTGTCTACAGAAAGCGCAGGCGCTAGGTCCAGCAAAGTTTCCACTTTGTGTGCAATTTTGTGAGTGGTTATTAGAGGAAATTAATGACAATCCACACTAACGCGAGTTCTTGTTGTAGTGTGATGAGACTATGTTCCTGAGAGACGGAATGTTTAATACCAAAAACAGCCATGTGGAGTGATCACAACGCACATGAAACACATATCGTGTGATATAAACACAAATTCGCGGTGAAAGTTTGAGCTGGACTTGTCAATAATCACCTAATTGGACCATACATTTTCTCACTTCGCCTAAATGGTAACATTTATCTGCAATTCCTGGAAGATGTGNTAATCACCTAATTGGACCATACATTTTCTCACTTCGCCTAAATGGTAACATTTATCTGCAATTCCTGGAAGATGTGCTGACTGTTTTGATGGAAGATGTGCCAATCACCGTAGGCAAAATGAATGGTTCTTACTTGACAGTGCCTCCACCCACTTCACGCCATGCTGTATAGGAGCACTTAAATGATGCCTTTACAGGACTATGGGTGTAGCGAGGAAGTACGGTATCTTGGTCTCCCAGGTATCCCGAAATAATGCTCTTAAGACATTATTTTGTGGGGTCACATCAAACGTCTTGTTTACCAAACACCCGCGAAGAGTTAGGATGACTTTACTGCGAGAATTCTAGCCAAATAGTGCGTAACAGCATGGTTGACTGTGTTAATGTCTGCTTGCAAGTCTGAGGATGTCACTTGTAACAGTTCCTGTAAAGATGGGCCATGCCTCACATCTCTTTGTCGTCTGTTGTTTCCTTGCAGACTTGCTCCACTACGGCCGGCAAATGATTGGTCTCGGCTGCGCGTAGAATCCAAATGGTGTGCGCATCGTTTGACGCCTGTAGTTCAGTAAGGGACGTTTCCAGACACATGTTCCTTATATCAAAATGTTTGTCTCGACGTACCATACCACCCCTTTCCCCAACAATTTTCTATAAGACTCTGTATTTTTTATATAGGCACATTATTACAGTACTAAAGTAATCTACGATAAATAACATTACTTGTTGAAATGAAGATATTTTGTGGAAATTTCTTCCAATTATGTGTCTAAAAACATAAACTGATAACAAGGTGTATCAATAACTAATTCACAATTTATGGTAATAAGCGATTTTTTGTAGCGTGACATTCGCAAGCTACATTTTCAGTTATTACCTGGTCATTTTACTTCTGTGTGAATATATATGAGGTGAACTCTGTTTGAAATTTGGTTGCATTCATAAAGTATGTGGTGATCATATGATCAGTTATTGAAGCGCTTTTGTTCTTTCGCGGTTTGTACGTATGAGCGAAAGGATGGAAACATAATTATCTTAATCCAGTGTGTGCCCTTTGGTTCACCAGTAACATACTATAATAGATTCGTATTTAAGAAATCTATCGGCATATGCGAGGTATAACAATAGTGGAAGACAACTTTGGGAATACAACCATCGTGTAGTTGGCCTGAATCGGNTATGATCAGTTATTGAAGCGCTTTTGTTCTTTCGCGGTTTGTACGTATGAGCGAAAGGATGGAAACATAATTATCTTAATCCAGTGTGTGCCCTTTGGTTCACCAGTAACATACTATAATAGATTCGTATTTAAGAAATCTATCGGCNTATCTTAATCCAGTGTGTGCCCTTTGGTTCACCAGTAACATACTATAATAGATTCGTATTTAAGAAATCTATCGGCATATGCGAGGTATAACAATAGTGGAAGACAACTTTGGGAATACAACCATCGTGTAGTTGGCCTGAATCGGAACCACAGTCTTGCGAATTCGAGTTAGTTGTGTAACCGCATAACCAAAAACACTTGGTTGGTTTTAGAAATATTTGTTTCCCAGAAAGAATACACTCTTAAATAAATATCTTCATATCAAAACATTTCTTATTCTCGCATTAGTTCTCTCAAGATTAATGTGGATTGTCATTAATTTCCTCTAATAACCACTCACAAAATTGCACACAAAGTGGAAAATTCGCTGGACCCAACGCCTGCGCTTTCTTTAAACAGTATGGATACAGCTTTTGCTCTTGTACCACCTCCAAAACTGTCGAATTACTGATATCCACGTTGTTATGCACAACTTTATGGGTGCTTGTGTTGGGTTGTGCTGCCAGCGGATCGAGAACTTCTTTCTCAAAACTGGGTGTTCTAACTCGTCTCCTCACTCCAGCGCTATGATGTTTTCGTTGAAGCTGTACTGTGTCACATGTGCGTTGAAAAACCCATACGAACGTATTCCTATTTGAAAACCATGTAAATTCGTGACGCCTCAACAGCAACTCCACGCTTTTAAACATACCCCATGTCGGCTAATTCGGCAAACATGTACGGCGCCATAACCACACCTGCAAAGACACTACTAAGTTTTAGCATTTGCGTCGACACTAGGCGCAACAAATTATGTCACTTAAGTTCACCGGCACATCTATAAATATTCGGGCATTATTTTTTTCCACCATGCTCTCAAGACCGTTTGTTAATAGCAGGTCACTTGACGTCCGACACGGCCCATGTCTCACACGACCAACATGCAGTAAATTGGTAACGAGTCAGCATGACGTCTCATCACCGCACGTGTAGTACAACGGGCTTACGTGCTGTGAACGAGGTTGTCGATTGGATCTTGGGTCATGGCTTCTCATTCCGCACTAAACCAGCCTGAATCTCCTATATAGTTCGCGAGGCTTGCTGGAAGCCACTCAGTATGACGTCAGAGCGCGTCTCAAGCATGCTTCATAGAAGGAAACCTTGACGGCCAGTCCCGAAAAGTGATGTCCTAAGATTCCTGGTAGTCATCCTCCAGGGATGCTCGATATGCACGGGATCTGTCATCCATCAGGAAATCTGCTCCCACTGCAGCCATTAAAATCCTAGTTTTAAGCAAAGGCGCATGAAACGGTTTGCGAAAGGGAGGATGCTTTTTGCCACGTACAATATATTATGCAGATATACAAATATATGTATAAATGCATACATAAATGTGTTTACATATGAAATAAATTACTCCCTTTTGCAGCGTGTTGACTAATCAACTTCATTCTTCTTCTACGTAGACACTTCTTTCTGAGGTGGTGAAGCTAGATACGTTATAAGCAATCTGGCTTTGATTACTAAATATTGTATAATCTAATAGTAATTACTAAGCGTGCTGTTCGTTTGTGTATGTTACATTTAGCAACTGTCAACCTCCATGGATGAGTTCGTTAAAATGCCAGTAGAAAATATTCTGCCATCAATTTACAGAACGATGTTTCATGAAGGTGATATTTAGGACAAAATAATAATAATGCGTAAACCATTTCCCCAATTAATTATCATACAGATTTAAACTTTCATTATAACTTTCACGATTGATGTTAAGGTTGAAAAAACTGGATGGAAAAAAGAGGTATTTGATCAAAAATGTTTCCAAATCTTAATTAGCTTCTTTTTACCACAATCTACATTTTCATTCTAACTTTTAGAATATTAATGAGCAACAAATAAATTATATGCTGCTAAACTTTGTTACCTTAAACAAAGCACTGAGCATAATCTCCGTGGGTTTTGCCATGTGCCTACCTCCACCCCCCCCCC
>NQII01002167.1:290003-352249 GCA_002778355.1 Clitarchus hookeri
CCCCCCCGGCCCAGTTTCCGAATCTGTCATTTTTTGTATATTACTAAAATCTCTATGCATGTTGTCTGTTTTTACAAAACCAAAATCAAATACGTGAAATACATATGAGCCCAACATGAAGGCACACCAAAACAAGATAAGGTCCTAGACTGTACCAACTTAAATCCTGCCCGTTATCGCCTTTTTTAAACGCACCGTGATTCGCTGTGTAGACTAAACTTGGACTCTTCCGTAAACAGGAGACAGCCTCAGACCTATGCTTGATGTCTTCTGCATCACGCTTGTTGCGTAGTCTCGTGGACAGCTGACAATGGGATGCATCTCGTAGAACTTCAGACGTACAATCCCACTTCACACAATCATTGATATGCGTCGTACCGGCAAATGCTCTCCACGTGACTGCATTTAGGTCCTTGGCAAGGTCGTCTGCTGAGCTCCTTACATTCTCGCGGTGGTGTTTTACTCATTAGACGTCTACTGCGTCGACTCTGACTGTGAGAACCACAACCAGACACTGTAAAAGCCAGCCTACAATTAGCCGTAACCGTGGACTTGGACGTACACTAATCCCAGTGTCATGTGACGTCACATTGACGCAGTCCGAACAGTCTAAAATTGCGATGTCCGAAACTAAGTTTTCTCAAAAGCCCGTCCACTTCAGTATATTAGGCCTAGCGAGCTCTACTTTGTTTATTCGTTGTACTTATTTCGTAATCAAACGTTAATTTTAATATATTTAAATGCAATACGAATAACGAAATTCATATTTATACGTAATTTCAGCTCAGGGCATGTTGTTGATATTGTTTAAACCGTATTATGTATAAATTATATTACTGTCACTAAAATTATTTGAGTTAAAATGTGACGTAATATCTTAGATCAGTTCGTTTTCAATGTTTGCCTCTATGTTTTGTTATTTTCTCGTGTGAACGTGTAAATACTTATATTCGTATTCTACCATCTTAGGGCATAACTTAAAACAAAATTTCAGAGTTCGTGGATTCTTGTCTTTGGACACAGTTTGTATTATGACGCGTGAGATTCGGTCAACGCCGTGACGTCTGAGGTACACATGCACCGAATAGTGTATTTTTGTCCTAGGACACACCTAAGGATAGAACAATTTTATATGGGCCCTTAATGTCGCTCTTAGGGATGTGTAGGCCTTGCGATACCAACATCTAAATTAATTCAACACCAAGCCACCCGATGGCTTATCTTCGCCTAACATCATCGGTGCAGTTTTGTGGTGGTCGAAGTTGCATAAGCACATACACACTGCCCTCTTCGTTCTCGAGCCTAACACCCGAGTTTTTATGTGCTGATGAGAATGACGTCAGGTGGAGGTGGAATAGTGAAGGATTGCATTGGTAAAGGGAATATTGGAGTGCTCCTGGAAAACCCACAGTTTAACGACAACTTCAGCGACGTCTCCTACATGCGAAACTACGGGGTTGACTTCGTTGGAGTGGAGGGATCTGGACGTCTCTCAACATCAGGATCTAGAGAGCCGATAAGGGTGAAAAAATGTGGTTATTGAGCAGCGCCGGAATGCAAGGGCGGGGGATGTAGGAGATGCACGAGAAAACCCGCCGACTAGCGGTGCCGTCCGGCACGATTCCCAAATGCGATTGACTGCTCTGGGAATATGACTCTGTTCTCCGTGGTGAAAGGCAAGTTTTGTGACTATTACACAAACGTGGTTCTCTTTTTTTGCCGCGCTGCACACTATCTGCGTATAACTGTGTTTACAATGGCTATTCCCGCCAACACAGAGACCTCTTTTTATAGACAGCTCAGGTGTGTAACACCGTACTCTTTAATTTTATGCCTGTACCTACGGTGTAGTACGCCTTTGCGATGTTTTTTCCACCAATAAGTAATACTGTGTTTTGCACGTTAGTGTGTAAAGGTTATAATTTTCCCTTTTAAAATTTTACAATGAATTGCTTTTTCACCTTTTCTTAGACTACTAAAGATAGCGGTTCCATCATCTGTAATTCTGTCACTGTGTTGACCCAGCTCCGTTTCTATACGTGTTTTCAGGTACGAGTTTTTATTATTACATTATCGAATATGGCTGAAATTAGAGGTTTACTATATATACAACTAAAACCAACGAATAAGTACTGTCAGAAACATGATATAATATATTTTTTTTCATCTAAACATGTTCGCATATATAGTCCATTTTGAATTTTTGAACAAGGAATTGTTAATAAAGTTTAAAAATTCCTTTCGAATATAATACAAATGCTATAGCCAACATATTTCTAAAATTTGGCCTCACAAATGATGAGCGGTACCAAACCTTACCCTATATTAGACTACACACAAATCCAGTCCAACAAAAACAGTACATCAAATGTATATCTTGCAGTTTTACATGAAAAGTGGGGGTTTCAGTAAGAATAGTGTGTTTTTAGCAGGTAAAACTCGTTACAAATTAAAGCAAATTATGCGTTAATTTTTGTAAGGGTGAAGTATCCTTGCCATCTTAGATTTACGTAATTAATTTACGGAATTACCTAATTTTCGGAGTCAATATTTAAAATCCAAGCTAGTCAATGCTTAGGGGACATCTTAACAGTTATATCAAAATCCAACTTATTTTTCTTACATTATTAGTTTCACAATTTAACTGTAATCAAATATGACCAAATTATTTAACAATTTCAATCCCACATGGTAAAATACAGGTATAATTGAAACAGTACAAATTTAAAAAAAAAAATTGATAAATAATCCTGTGTCATGTCTAGCTTTGATTGTTTGTCTGGTCATAAATTGTCATTGCGACCATTTTTCAGAAAAATCGAAGATGGGATTGTTACTACCCTCTTAACAGGCGTTCATTTTTTTAAATACCAAATTCTGACTGTCCCAAGAAAAGCATAGAATTTAATATTTACTCTGACACTACTGACTGCCCAAACAAATATAGCGTTTGATTTTGTCGGGTGTTTCTGAAAGCGACAAATCTCGAGGCATCTGTGAAACTCCCCGTTGGAGTGCGTACAGGACTTGTGTGCATGCACATCCCCGACACATAGCGCACTCTTGCACGGCTTCGCTGCGGACTGCGTGCCAATGCATCACTACCTGATAAGGAATGTATCGACAGCGTGTGCACCCAGCACAGCGTTTCCAGACATGCGATACGTGCTCCCTGGAATGCGGCATGCGCTCAGACCTGGAATTCGACTGCGGTTCGGAACGCCACGTACCCTATCAATTGCACCTCCTCCCTCCTTTTACATCCACTCGCATGGCAAACGGTATGTAGGTCGGCGCTGCTCGCGTTATTGTTGCGCGCAGGCTTACCGCCGCTGCAACACAACTGAAACACCATTATGACTGCCATCAGAACGACAAGAGGAATTTTATATTAATTTACGGTGTGTTACAGGCTGTTCACGGTTAAGCAAAATCAGGCCCCGCCAACTTGTGTTTTTTCGGCTACTACCGGCAAACGTGGATTTTGGATGGATTTTTTTTTGGACGACATGACATAGAGCATAGCAAGGGACAGGGACATTTCGCGTTTTAAACGACGACGTGTAGGCTAGGCTCCACTGCCCAATGTATCTTCGAACCTCAGTTTTCTGTTCATCGTTTGCTGCTCCAGTTGTAGCAAGTTTTATCTAGGAACGGGTGGCACGGGATTCGGTGCTTGTTTTCTTACAGATGCGTTATTGGCTCAGAGTTGTCGTGGGCGTGTCTAATAAACTGTGATCCAATTACGAACATAAGGGAAATGTAGCTTGTTCTAAAATGAATTCGCAAAATTTTCCAGTCCCTAGGTATAACTTATTGTGTTCTCTGAAATCTGTTCTGTTCGACTGCTGTAGCTATTATGACATCTGTAGTGACTCCCACAAAGTAATCAACTATTTTACGTCTGCTGTTAAAATTTAGAAAGTATCTAGTTTAGAAAATCTGTAACAATTTAAGAACATTACGGAATGTATTCTTCATGCTTTGTCGTGCCAAAAATTGTAATGCACCTCCTGAAACCGAATTTGTGGCGGGAAATCTATAAAAATAATTCGGCAGGTTCTGACCCTCCTTAACTAAGTACTTTTGAAAGCCTTGCACAAGATCTTCTTTTACTACTAATTTTGTATCCTTCCGTTTTATGTAAAATTTACATTTCATGGACCTAATCACTTTATTTATGCGCCATCTAAGTAAACGAAAATAATAATTACGAATGCAAATTTGTTGCTAACATGCAAATCCATACTCTAATGGGTACAAAATAAGAAACAAGAACTTGAATGGCAAAAACGTTTTACACTATGCTCCCAATGTTACGATAAAAATATAGAATTAAAAAAAAAAAAAAAAAGTGAAAACATATATTAGCGTGATTTTAAGAGATTTCTTGAAGTAACCCACGATATCGTATTGCAGTGTGAATTATGTAATTACGATATATGAGGTAGTTTTTAATATTTTCGCATTCCTAAAACAGCGATTTTGTAATCCTGAGATGCCATAATGTAAAAATATGCTGTCTTAATTTTTCATGCAAGGAGTAACATTTAGCGTAGTTTTGACGTTCTATTGGGAAATTAGTGTTTAAAGTTTTAGCCAGCAAAGTGAGTGTATTATTTCGTACCCATTATAGTATGAATTTGCATGTTAGCGACGAATTTACATTCCTAACCATTCCTTGATTTTACTATATGGCGCATGGATAAATTAACTACGTATTATTATTTATTTAGAACCCTCGTCATGGATTCGTTGCTTCCTTTCGGGTATAATCCTAAGAAAAAAAATAATATTTATTTGCTACCAACTTAACTTAACGCCTGCAAGCCAATGTGGTATGTAGAATATATGTAGTAATGAACAGTGATTTTTTTTTCAAAACATTGATTGAAAAGTTTTTTCTTTACAGTTAACAGACTTTACTTAGTTAAAATTAACTTCAAATCAGTTTTTTTCACAAATCTTTACATGAATCGACAATATGGTAGATTTTAATCGCTTATTCACTGTCTTAAGTGTTTGAGGATTTCTGACGAATGCGAGTAATCCATGCTAATTTAGGGACCAGGAAAGAAATTTTCTCAGAAGAGCTAACAGAACGTATGACCTTTCGGCTTATATTTTAAAGCATAACACGCATTACAAGTCTCACAAAACATATTTTTTTGCCTGGTGTAAGGCACTGCAAATCGCATTGAATACGAATACATGCGATTACTTCTGTAACTTACTAGAGACAGTAGTTTCATTCTGCAGTCAGTGGAGTAAATAACTTTGCACAACTGTTACATCTTTTGGAATAACTTAATAGAAACATTCTGAGGAAAGGTTTGAACTTCATTTATTCCAGTTCTTTGCCCAAATTTGTCAAGCCTTGTTTGCACTAATGGAAATGACATTTTCTTTAGATGCAAGCACAGCTGATTAAGTAACAAACTGCTTTAGTTGCGTGTCCCTATATAACGCATTTTTTTTTAAAAACGTTGTTACAATAATTTTTTTATATTTCATTCCTATAAAATATATTATTTTAATTGTATTTTTACCAATGCGGCTGAATTTAATAAATGAACGGATCTGCATTTCGTAGGACAAGATTAATTTCCTATGAAATACGTGGGTGTTTCTCACTTCAAAATGTTAATTACTGTATTTAGCAAGCTATGAACACTTTAAAGTGCAAAGGTTTTATATATAATTAACTTATTGTATAAATTACTTAAAATCCCCGCAAGTTTTATTAACTGCTTCCAACAGACGTTGCGATTGTCTTTTCAAACTCGGTAACTGACGCTTTTAAATATTTCCAAAGAATATTTCCCATTTAAAAATTATTTTCCATATAAAGAGCAATTAGCGAAGTTTTCGTTATTGAAGGCAAATACTTCAAACAGACAACTTATTATCTTTTATGCAATTAGCAGAACAATTAGTTTGTGCAAAAGCCTTCATTTCAAATTTTATCAAAACAATCTTCGTCGTGCAAGTGACAAGAAGTTTTACAAATGACAAACCAATGTTTTATCTTGATTTGAGATATTTTTCATGTGTTTCGCTAGTATTGTTTTTAAAGATGTGTTGGGATGCTGCAAGGTAGTACCATTATATTTGTTCCAGATGATATTTCAGTGGAACTTTTATTTCTAATGGTGCATCGTTTGCTCTTGTTACAACAAAAATTGCCAGTGGCGCGCTCCATAAAAACTAATACGTTTGCTTCCAATGTGTTCTCGTTTCCACTTCACATAACTGTCGACTCAAATTCGCCCATCCTGGTGTGCAGTTAATAGTAACAAAAGCTTAGAGTGCGATTGGTATTGAGCTGGTATTGTGTGTACCCATTTTACAGACGTTAGTGCAGAATGCCAGCTAACTTCCTCAAAATAGGCCCTCATTAAAAATCATTATCCTTAGTAAACAACTATAAATATTGGCCTGTATTGTAATTAGTTTAAAACCTTAGTGACGATTTCATTGCTTCCTCTCGTGTTTGATATTTCGTGAATATTTGTGTTCCTTAGCTGTAGAGATATCGACTCTCGTCTTTCAGTGTTTCCTCTGCTCGCAGAATGATAATGCAAGAAGAAAACCAATATAAAATTAGTTTAACGTATTCCTTAAACACGACATATTCCAAACTTTATAACATTTACTTACTGCAACCATACTGAAAAATTGCTTATTACAACGCAGTAGGCGGACACCCTCGAATGACCGCGCTGTCACAACATAAGGGTAATGAGACCATTGAGCAGAATTCTGAAAAAACCGGAGTCAAGGATCGCTTAAGACAGCACCGCCAGCATAGAAATTCCACAACACGATTGCGCGAGTCAACACCTACACAGGGCATTATAGTCACTTATTACCAAAATATAGTTTATTTCTATTTGAACGAAACACCGTTCAACTCAGACATGAAAAAATTTAGACTGCATATTTTTATATAATGGCATGTTAGAATTACAATTTTTTGTTTATCTTATGGTCAAATATTAAAAGCTATCTCACCTACCGAAATGAGATAATTCACATTGAAATAAGATACCTGTGAGTTACTTCAAGAATTCTCTTAATATCACGCTCTTAAGTGTTTTCGCTATTAAAAAATTTGTAGAACATTTTGGATATGTTTTTATAACTGTCTATGAATTTTTTGTAAAGTAAATTTGGTTAAGAATCCCTTAAGTTAGTTGAGACAGTAACTTTTCAGTCACCCTTGCTCAATTTATTTTTAAATGTTTTTATTTATTTTATTTGTACGTCCCAAAGACACTTAAATAATTATTTTGTCATTTCATAATGCAAACCGATTGGATTTTATTTTTTTTTTCGTGACCAACACCCTTAAGGCAAGATAATACCTTTCCTTGATCATCGCAACGCCGCCGAACCAACAATCTCATATTGTGCCAAACTCTGTAATACGCTTTCGGGTTGGAAACATAGAAGAAATTACATAATTAAAATTGTGTTACGAGGCGTATCTTAGTCATAAGATATTTTATGCAAATGTTACAATAACAGAAAGTCTCTCCCGAATGATTCAGGAATACTCGTACGTAATTGTTAAAGTCTTCTAACTAATGTCCAAGTACATTTTTGTTCTCTTTTATTTTAAATTCACCTGTTATACTCTACAATTTAAACCGTAACCAGATTGTTGCTACGCCAGTTTATTATTTGTGAGTTGAACTTGAAGTATACATATCCATGATTAAATAAATTTAAACAATTTGCCATTTTTTATAAAACCGTAACACTGGTGGAGATGGCTTTTGCTTCCGACATTAGGCAGTAAAGCATTTACCATTTGTACCAAATCATAACAAAATGCGAAGGAATCTCATCTACCTGAGATGTAGTGGGATGCCTGAATAACTTAAGTATATCGTCAACCAGGAGTTATCCTGCGTGTTTGCTGCAGAGAAGAGCGGGAGTTTTAAGGTCGAGCCAGGCACGCAATTCACGTGCGTCATCGCCTCAACGCGCAAACCACTGAACTGATATGTAGTCATCGTCGGCTTGTCGCCTTTGTGGGACTTTCATTGGTGAATTAATTATTTTATGAAGTATTTTGATAGATAAAGCTGTGGTGCTCGTCCTTGAACTAATTTAAATATCATTCATGCGAGATTTAGTGCTTAAACGTGATTGTAAATGACGCTAATTTTAGTCATTTTTCTACAGACAGGAATCAGAAACAAGTCATTGGACTTGAGATATTTTTCCAAGGGTTTATAGCAAGCAGGAATTATTCAGGCACGTTAATCAATTTTTAATAAAAGTTTAATAAAAGACAAAGTCCGCGAAATCCTGCGATATATACTCTAAGATATAGTTCGAAAACTTATCACATGAGCAGGTAGTAAAGTTCTCTAACTTTCATAGCAGCGATGCTTAACATTGCTATATTTTTAGCCTTTCATATTGCAAGTTTTATTGCCATGCCATATATACGTTAATAACTTTCATTATAGTTCAGGAAGTTTACTGAAAAATATGATAGCCGAGTACACGGCAGCCTTAACACAAAATCTTGTTGTATATTGCTAACAAAATGCAAGTGAAAGACGGTGTTAAACCTTGCTTATTTTCTTCCGTAAGCCCATTGTGTAAACGTCCAGAAATTATAGCTAGTATCATTTTGTCCTGAAAATCTTAAATATTTAAAAACCTAAATGTACTTTTTCCGCATTTTCTGAAGCCTTATGAGTAATAAAACAACTGTTGGAAGGCTGACAATTTAAAACTTAAAATTTCAATTAGGCATTAAGGCATTACACTCTCATGTCATTAGGCTTAGTTTTGTGAAATTCTGTAATGAAAGCAATATTAAATATATATATATATATATTTCAATTAGCAACAAACCAGCTATGGCGTCCGTTTGCCATCATACCGCTCGTCTGGCAGTACTGCCAAGGCAGCTGTAATTTAAAACTGTTACGCAACAGCCACACAAGCCACTAAAGTGCCAGGGCGAAATGCAATTACGGTGGGTCCGCCCACCGTTGCGATCCAGGCAGTGGGAGCTCATATTACGTGGACTGTCCCTGATAAAACTGCAACGCGGAGACAATTCGCGCTCACAATGCTCGGTTTTTTGTGGGCTAGAGATTCTTATAACGTAGTTCGTCGTGTTTGAACCGAAGCATAATGTCAAAGTATCCCGACACCCATTCTGACTGACATGAGCTGGCTGTATTTTGAACGAGTCATGCATTTCTTTGATTTTATTTCTTATGTGAAATAAAAAAAAAATTGTTTCGTTTCCTTTATAACGGTAAGTGTGTTGGCGTCGAGAAGATCACAACATGATACATAATAAAATTAATAATACACACCTAAATAAATTGTGAAATTAAAGCCTAGGTAATATTGCGACCACAGAAACGTGTTAAAATTTCACAAAAACGTTTAGACATCAAACGCGTGCACTTTCATTTTTGGTTTGTAAATTAATTGAGTTCTCGGTTTAACAAGCCCTGCAGGACCTTGACTCAGCAGTAAACAAATTAAAGGAATTTAAGTAAGCAGTTCTTATGTTTTAGTCTAAACATTAACAACATTTCCGCTAGCTCCTCTCTCGAGCACCAACCGTAAGAGACTAGACTGTCAAGCACGCAGCCAGCTGCGCTTTGAACTCAGTATGTGTCCCATCAATTAGCGGTGGTTTTCTACTGTAGAAACTACAAGACCGCGCGTCATGGAATGTCAACATACATGCTTTGGATTATTATTGCACTTTTTCACCGAGTTTCAACTACACAAAAACGTTATCAACTTACGCAAACTAATAACATTTTTTAAATATCAAAAGCGCCGAAAACTAATTATAAATCAACGTCAGCCAGCTGCTTGATCACATAATTTTGACAGTTTGCAAAACGTGAGAAAAAGTTTAGGAACATGCGCTGAAGACGGAAATAAGTCTACTTCAACTTTAGTCTATTCCCTTAAACCTTCTGACTGGAATTGCAGTAATCCTTATTCCCTCACCCCCTGATTGTTTTATAAGGGCTTATGCGATTAAATTATAGAGAAAAGATATTATATTTATTATTATGAGATACTAAGTGTTGGTTATGTTATTGTTACAGTATTTTTCAGAGAGAGTCACTAATGAGTCTGAGTGTTTTAAGCGATTTCGCGGATTTGGAACACTTTAGCTAAGTTAATTGAAATTTTCCGAAAATAGTTCCTCGGACATTTATTTATCCTGCAATACAAAAATACCCTTTTTCCGGCTATGTTCTAGCCCTTCAAATAAGGTTAAAAATATGCGGGAGGCCTAGAAAAGGTGTAGGCTCGACCGATTTGAAGTGTAAGTTTCTTAAATGACAAAACTGATTGGCAAATAGTTTTTTTTTTTCAAAAGTAGTTTTTCGGACACAGCGCAATTCATTCGCCAGAAATTGAATTTAAACTTATGAAAACGCTACTTTTGGCAGAATTTTATTCAGATTTAACGGCTACTGATGAAAACCAATTATTTTCTGAACAAATGTGAGTTAAATGGTTTTCGCAAGTTCTTCTGCATTATTCTTACATAATTTCTAACAAGAAATTTTAGTGCAGATATATGAAACACCTGCATAATGTCAGTAGAGGAATAAAATTCGCACAACGAAAATAATTAGTAAAAGTAGAGCTTGTAACGTTAGAATGCCTCCACCGACCAAATTAACGTAAGTGTACAAAGGTCAACAAGAAAATTAATCCAATGCCGGCCCTAAAATTAATATTATTTTTGTTACTACATTCGCCTCTCCAACGAGTATCCCTGCCCTTGTTAGCAGAAAGGGCATGTTTTGCACCGTCAGTGTTTAACTTGGTCACGAGATTACAGGCGAATGTAATCAGCGACGCACCCGCTACGAGGGTCTGCTAGAGTATGCCGTTGCGGTCTTATCGCGAGCCAGCACGGGGGAGAGACGCTAAACACTAATGAAAAAAAAAAAGACAAAAATAATTTAAGGTACGTATAACTTATTCCTGTAATCCCGGTGTGTTAGCGGCTACTTTAAAAGGACTCGCAAGTAGCTATTCGCGAAAGCAGAAATATGAAATGAAAAAAAAACCTACACGTCGTTCTAGTGTTCAGGGGAAGTGAACACGCATCAAAGGGAGCCAGCGTTAATTGGAACCTTATGCCCTAAAGGATCTATAATTGCAGCCAGCAAAGAAGAAGGGATGATATGACGTATTAGCGGCGGTGGAATGAAGACCGGGGAAGTAATAGGAACGCCCCGAAAATTCCCTCGCACTAAAGTAGTGTTCACTATATTTTGCTCGTGAATGCCCCTTCTGAAATGTTTAATCTATACTGTGGACCTCAGCGTCAGAAGCATAAGATCTAAAATAACCTTAGGTCCAGGGAGGTTCAAGTAAAATATTCAATTTTTAATTTTGGCTACCGACACACATCTATTTATATTTAAGGTGGAGAGGTTCTCGTAATCTTGAATTTACATGTATTCCTTCATATCTTAATTCCCACATTCAGTATGAAAAATTAAGCCTTTCAATGCTTTCCATATGCAGTTTTAAAAACGAAGTGTTTCTGGGCTCAAGGGACATCTTGACTATTATTTTAAAATCCAGCTTATTTTTATGCTGTATCACATTCCTTATCTATAAATAAAATCTACCGTTCCCTCATTATTTATTTATTAGTTTTGGTTTCATATGGAAAATACGGATGTAATAGAAATGTGTTAAATTAAAAATTTCTGCTGGGTAGTCCTCTACGCCGCGAGAAGATTTTACATTTATTACCAAATCGTGAAACTTGAGTACGAAGAAATCAAAATAAATTCAAGTAGGAGGGGATCTGTCCACGTTANTTTTATGCTGTATCACATTCCTTATCTATAAATAAAATCTGCCGTTCCCTCATTATTTATTTATTAGTTTTGGTTTCATATGGAAAATACGGATGTAATAGAAATGTGTTAAATTAAAAATTTCTGCTGGGTAGTCCTCTACGCCGCGAGAAGATTTTACATTTATTACCAAATCGTGAAACTTGAGTACGAAGAAATCAAAATAAATTCAAGTAGGAGGGGATCTGTCCACGTTAAAAAGCAGATATTATGACGGAAACTTATTAAATACTGAAACTGATCAACAGTACATGACTGATAGGAGCAAACCTGAATGTGAGATATGAAGGGTTGTTGTGAAACAAGACAGTTCCAGGAAAACAATGGGAGATATGCAGCTATTCACTCTTAGCCATGGGTATGGGGTGTCACGTGCAAACATCGGTTCCGTCACGAACAGTACACTCTCTTATAAATTATGTGACGAGAAACCTAACGTAATACAGTATCGCCTAGAAAATATGTGCTGTCATTAACAGAGAATTCACATTAGTTTCATAAATGCATATATTTAATGTTACATAAATTGGTTAAAAGCATTGACATAATGGTTACACTTCTGTTTTTTTAAACCTCAAATTTTTTTTAACATACTTTGTTTTGCGGTGTTAAAAGTTCCTTTTATTCGGGAGGTTGTCGATTCAATTTCAGTTGACAGCAGTGAGGATGGTTTCTCCCAATTTGTTTAATGTACTCATTTGATTGTACTTCCTCAGCAGACTCCTCCCCAGTTTCTCACAGTCCTTAGTAGTACGATTATGTTCCTTACAGCACAATGTATTTCAAATGGGAGTTGTGTGGCTCTGACTGTCGCCGTGGCTAGCGGTCTTCGGCTCGACTCGGACGAGCTCGGCACTCTTCGTATCTACTAAGGGGGAGCTCGGAAGCCAGCGACTCAAGTTTGTCGAACGGACCCGAAGGTGCTTGGCAGTTACGCAAACTAATTCTTCTAACATATGTATGTTTCTGGTAGCTATATTTTTATAGGGATAATTTATGTCGAAATGTAAATAATTTTTTGGCTGTGTTATTTTCTTATAATTCAAAATAACATCACGAATTAAATTATGAGGAGAATATCATATCACATTCTTCACTCCTCTATTTCGCTACTCAGTATTTTCCTCAATTTCATTCCTCAATTTATGGTACAGATGCTATAGTTTCCATCATTTCGTTGAATAATGCAATCGTAACTCCTGCTTTCAGCATTTTCAGATGAGGAAAAGCAATGCTGTCACATGCCGTAGTTGGTAGGAAAAGAAATACTGTATTTACATAACCTGGTAAGCTTATTTAAGTTATCTCATCGAATAAACTGCCTATTATAGAATTTGAAGGTGAAAATCACACGAGAGGGGTTCTTCAAACAGTCACTCATTTCATGTCGCCGCACATTGTCACTTTTACAGAAGAACTTGAAACCGTAATAGCATTATTTTTAATGTATTTTTTGTGGAGTCATTGAAGGTATGCATGCAATCATACATGACATACACGATTTCACATCGTCAGCAGCTTGCATCGTCTTCAAGCATACATGAATGCATACTCTTTACTCCTGCTGACTGACACCTACAGACTGACTCCTACAGACTGGCTCCTACTCACTGGCTCCTACAGACGGACTCCTACTGACAGACTCCTGCAAACTGGTTCCTGCAGATCTGGCTACTGCAGAACTGGCTCCTGTCGACTGGCTCCTGTCGACTGACTCCTGCAGAACTGGCTCCTGCTGACTGACTCCTGCCGACTGACTCCTACCGACTGACTCTTGCCAACTGACTCTTGCCAACTGGCTCCTGCAGACTGGCTCCGGCAGACCGACTCCTGCAGACCGACTCCTGCAGACCGACTCCTGCAGACCGACTCCTGCAGACTGACTCCTGCCAAGATGTTACTGATTTGAAAAGATCAAACATATTATATATGAATATATTCATTTGTGTGTATAAAGATAATTCATTGCATCTCTATATCAGATACATATTATAATGTAAACAGACAGAAAATCACATACAAAGTCCATTAATATGATCCAAAATTTGGGTCGGTATTCGAACCACGAACCCTATATCTCTCTATAACATCCTTATCTTTCTTCATCCAAAAAATGTCTACCAACCTACATTATAAGTTTTATACACCATGTACTTATATAGGATTTAAACCAGCATGTTTTACTAAAGTGTCACTTAGGAGAACATACTATATCAAACTACTAGTTTACAAGTAAGAATCACCTACATGACCTTTAGTAAATAATGCTGGAATAAATCCCGTATAAGTACATGGTGTATGAAACTTATAATGTAGGTTGGTAGACATTTATTTGGATGAAGAATAAGGGTGGTATACAGATATATAGGGTCCACGGTTCCAATACCGACCCGAGTTTTGGATCATTTGAATGAACTTTGTACGTGATTTTCTGTCTGTTTACATAATTATATGTACCAGATATAAAGATTTATGCAATCTTAAAAATTGAGTTATGGCGTAGGGACCTGAGTTCACATAATGTAATTTATTAACTTACATATTTCGATTATTTACTTGAGTGCAAGTGTTTCCTTGCACTTATTCACCTCGTCTTAAGTATTTACTTTCTCTCCGTATGGAGTAAATGCATTTACTAGTTTTTATTCACTTCAGCCATTGTGACAAGGACCTTGCGTGCTCAACACAATCGAAATACTGCACATTTCATACGTAGAGGCAGTGAGTTGTGCTTCAAAGTCACCCTTATCACCCCTTGTGTCTCTACCATAAACACGCTCAATATACGCTGTAGTTCTCAAGCCACGAGTCTGAAGATTTAATCGCAGCGTAAGACATTATGCTAAAGAATGCAGCACGGTAGCACAAATTTTGCTCTTAGATTGGGCAATTGCTTTATCTAATATTGCTAATTTTTTTGTTTTATATAATTGGCTTCCAAAATCCTTTGGTGTCAATTAAAGTGTGTAACAGGCCATGGGGCATAAACTAATGCTAATTACGATAGTAAGAATGTACAGTTTCCTGGCAGCCAATACANTAGTAAGATTTTACAGTTTCCTGGCAGCCAATACAGAAAATCCAAGAAGGGCAATTCCAGACAGCATGCTTTGCCATCTTTGTAAACGAAGGCTTGACCAATGTGATGCATTCCTGTGTATGGTCTATTCGCAGTATATTGAAACTTAAATCAAGCATTTGAAAAATCACTATATGTATGACGTATTGGGTTGTATGGTATGTATCACAAGTTTTTTATGTGGGTTTGTAATGCCTAGTAGGAAATATTTATCTTGCAAAATATTATTTAACCGAGTGCGCTGTTACTTTGGTGTAATTTTCTAGACCTAGTTAAGCTTTGTTTGAATTAGGTGGAGAAAAATCCTAAAAGTATAACTTTGCAGCGCTGTAAATCTGTATATTTATTTGCGGTGCAAAATACTATTCTAAAAGAACGCACCACACTAGCAAAATATTTGCTTATAAAGTAGGCACAAATGTTTGCCTAGAATTGCAGGTTCTTGGTTTTTCAATACGGGTTTCCGCAGACGTGTAGGTGTTAATCAACAAGTTTAGCATTCATTTGGGGAGAGACATAACTATACATTTCCCAATAGGGGAGGGAAAATCTCTGACTGAATCGCAGGATGGAGGTTACACAAGCGTTAGCGGTGCTAAGACACGTGTTAATGGATATGAACCCCTGGAGAAAAATTACTTCGCAATATAATACAATGCATCGAAGTTCACAGCAATCACACGTATTCTTCACAG
Source organism: Clitarchus hookeri (assembly GCA_002778355.1). NCBI lineage: Eukaryota > Metazoa > Arthropoda > Insecta > Phasmatodea > Phasmatidae > Clitarchus > Clitarchus hookeri. Next base: position 305,669 of record NQII01002167.1, read on the forward strand.
TAACATGTTAATTATTAACTTTGAAACTTATTGATTGTATCCTCTGACGCTCCTGAATCTATGTCTCGCGCACTCTAAATCTGAATCAGTGAATCTATTCAGCTGTTATCTACTGGCAAATCAGTGGAATTCACCGTGGTTTCACAGCTAGGCCAGTGCAATTCACTAGAAGTTAGTAGAAATCACTGTCTAATCAGTGATTACCAGTAACTAAAATTACCAGTAGAATTTTACTGATTCAACAGACCTGCAGCCATATTCGTTGATTTGGAGCCAGTTTTAGGTGTTTCTATTTCAGAGCACCTTGNAGAAATCACTGTCTAATCAGTGATTACCAGTAACTAAAATTATCAGTAGAATTTTACTGATTCAACAGACCTGCAGCCATATTCGTTGATTTGGAGCCAGTTTTAGGTGTTTCTATTTCNCAGTAGAATTTTACTGATTCAACAGACCTGCAGCCATATTCGTTGATTTGGAGCCAGTTTTAGGTGTTTCTATTTCAGAGCACCTTGTACGAATAAAATTAATGAAATAATGTTTCGAGTGTCTAGCCTGTTTAACACTCTCCTTGCGGATGGAGTGCCGCTCCGTAATTGCGTTACTGTATAAAGGGGAGACCTACGTGCTCTGTGAACACGAGGTCTCCTGGAACGGCTACCGCGCCTTCCGAAGCCCCGCAAAGAAGGTCAGAGTGCCTGTACCTCGGCGACTCAGGTCACGAGACTAGGCGGTACGAGCCTGGTGAAGCTGGATGGTGAAGGGTGAAACCGTGTGGATCTCGGCACGACGCCAGATGGTTGGGCCTCGTCGGGAAGGGAGCGAGGCGCACGATGAATTAATTATTCATCGTCCTTGCGGCCTGCGCTATCCCCCCGGCTTATGGGATATCCTGATCAGCGTCCCCTGTACCTCCTTCGTTTAGCCTGAGGCGCGCGTGAGGATCATCGCCCTATCTTTTAATTTAGCGAGAGGGAGGGGGCTGATCCCGTGGCTTGCGGGGTAGGAGGTGTTTCCCGACAGCCGCCCAAAGAGCGCGTGCCTGCCAACGGAACACCGAATCGCAATAAGCAGACTAGCACAGAGGAAATTCGTGCCATGATTCAGAGAACGTTACCAGAACAACTTCACGGCTTATTGCTGATAAATTAAGGATACTGGAAATTCTTTCGCATAACTGCATGTATACCGAATGTCCAAATTGACGTTTACACACTACGTATGTTAATAACTATTAAAGATAATGTGATGGACCTGGGCATATTTGAAGCTTTAAGGATTATGTTGGGAGTTTGCGAGCACGTGATANTATTAAAGATAATGTGATGGACCTGGGCATATTTGAAGCTTTAAGGATTATGTTGGGAGTTTGCGAGCACGTGATATCATAATGCTGTTGTCGGTTCCGTTTGCAGTCACGAGCGGCAGCACTACAATTGTAGATCAAACGGTAGAGGAGACAAGGTTTTCTTTCGAGCAACGTAAGTGAATTTTAAAGTGTTATTGGAAATGTGAGAACATNTATTAAAGATAATGTGATGGACCTGGGCATATTTGAAGCTTTAAGGATTATGTTGGGAGTTTGCGAGCACGTGATGTCATAATGCTGTTGTCGGTTCCGTTTGCAGTCACGAGCGGCAGCACTACAATTGTAGATGAAACGGTAGAGGAGACAAGGTTTTCTTTCGAGCAACGTAAGTGAATTTTAAAGTGTTATTGGAAATGTGAGAACATNAAACGGTAGAGGAGACAAGGTTTTCTTTCGAGCAACGTAAGTGAATTTTAAAGTGTTATTGGAAATGTGAGAACATGGCTAAAGTGCAGAGATAATGAAGGGCAGAATTCCACACTGCACCATCATCACGTGCAACAATGACATGATTACGTGACAAGTTTTAAAGGGGCGGAACTGTGTGTGATGTAAAGGAAGGATGGTGCCGCAGGAAGAGAACGACAACGGACGAAGGAAGTTGGGGAATATTTCACACATTTACATGTCCCCTCGGAAAGTTGTATCCGTGCGGCAAGTTGCGTATGAGTCAAGTCCAGTAAATCAAGTGTTCATTGCATTAAAGGCAAGTAAATTAGATACCCTATATTCCCATGTAACGTCACGCTATGAATGACGACGACCTGTATAGGAGTGGTACATTTTGTGAGTGGTTTGAGAACTGGTTGTGGACATGTCTAACAACAACGAATATTTGACTGGCCTGATAGTTTGGTCTGATGAAGCAACCCTTAAGTTAAATAGACGTGTCATCTGCAACAAACTGTGTGTACTGGGCCGATAAAAAACCTCACTATTGTGGTAGAACAAGCTGTTAATCTTCCTTGGCTAACAGGGGGGTGCGGTGTGTCTGCCATAAGTCTTGTGGAACTATTCTTCTTTGACGGAACGGTGGCAGGTGAAAGGTACCGTACCATGTAGCAGGAAAACATTGTGTCAGATGTTCATCAATTCTAACCAATTGAAGATTGTTTTCTGCAGCAGGACAGTTCACCGCCACATTACTATCGAGGCANGATGTTCATCAATTCTAACCAATTGAAGATTGTTTTCTGCAGCAGGACAGTTCACCGCCACATTACTATCGAGGCATGTGGTCATTCCTTGATGGTACATATGTTTGGAAGTGGATAGGCCTACGAGTAAGTCTTGAGTATGCATTTAAATCTACAGATTTAACGCCGTTAGGATTTNTGTTTGGAAGTGGATAGGCCTACGAGTAAGTCTTGAGTATGCATTTAAATCTACAGATTTAACGCCGTTAGGATTTTCAATGTGGGGGATCTCTTGAGAAACACTCTGTACGCCACTAAGCCAAGGACTCTGTTTACTGGGAGGGACGCGAGTGCGACCGCCTGTGAATCGACTCCCACGGAAACTAGTTACTCTGTGTAGTTGTTGTATACTATATCTTACTGCTAATAGCGGAGTGTTGAATATTTGTTAAATACAAGCAGCCTTATCAGAATGTCTTTAACAGTTTCTTTGTTATTTTAGTTCTAAGAATATAATATATAATTTGGGAGTGCCGGTATTTAATGGAAAAACACCCCCTACTGCCCTTATGATTACACTGTGAACGTATCAAAAAATGTAGTTATGTGACCCATCACTGTAATAGTGTAATATTTTGTTTGGTGGCCGTTGAAATGACTGTTTACGTTGTTTTATACGCATTAGATTTAAATCACGGCAGAACAGGAATTTATAGTTTTCCACGATGTAACTCGATCGATGCATGTAAGCTAGACATTTTAGCTTATACTTCTGGCGGAAGGATAAATAACGAGCAGAAAAATACATTAATTGCAGTATTCAGAAGTGTTTATTTACTACTTAATCGGTTGTCTCGAGGATACTCGTTAATGTAATACGTCTTGAAGGCTACTAAAATCGTTATTGTTGCCCCAGAAGCTCATTAACTTGCGCCAATATAAGCAGCGTTCTTCCCTGAACAATGCTATTGGCTGCTGCTGACACACAAACATTTTACTGTTTGTTGCTGCTTGTGTCGTGTACTAATGTAAATTCTTTTCATAAGTTCCTATGTGAATGTTGTTGTAAATACTTAGTAACTGTACTTGTCTGACAAAAAATATTTTCTGTTGTTGCACCTAGAACAACAAATTAATCTGTAAGTTAAGGGTTAACATAAGAGAACATTTTTTAAATTTGCACTGTTCATAGAAGAAACTTACCAGAACCATTAGTAGTTACACTATAAGCAACGTATCTCGTATGAGCGTAGAAAGTAAACTATACACATGGGCTACGTCAAACATTACACCGCACCCTGCAAGATTTTAAATGTACTTTTGTTTTCACCCAACAATATGTAGTTATGCTTTATGTGACTTTCTTGTAAGCAATATTTATTTTTATTATAGAATTTTCTCCTTAAATAATGCGTTGCTAAAACGTGCCTATAAACGATGTTAAATTTTTATTTGTATTCGTTATAAGTGCTAAAATATTTTACATTCCGTACTGTCTGAATTTGGCTGTAACTATTCAAACCAATTATTTTCTGGGGTCAGACCAATATATTTTTGTACAGTTAAAATAGTAAAAATGGTAACAGGTGTTTTCTCACGTAGATTGTTTAAGCAGTCAGTCTTCTCTTTGCAAAAGTATGTTGGTATTTATGCAGTTCGTAAATTTTAAACTTTAATTCGGCTACTTATATATTTGCAAGAGATGTTGGTATTTATTTATGGAAAAGAACAGCTATTTTATTATAATATTGCAGAAAACTGTGTGACCGAAAAAAGTTATATTTCTGAAAACCATTCATGAAAATTCTCCAGATTAAATGAAATAACATTCATCTTTAGAAAGATGTCTTTCAGTTCAAATTAATTCCTGATTTAATAAATTTTACCATAGACTGGTGTTATGATTTACCTTTCTCCGTTTACATAAAGAAGTGTTGCAAATTAATTTTCACACATAAACCAAATAAAATCAAATGTGTTGACAAAAAGTCCGTCAAATCAACAGCAAACAAATATTTTTAAAATTAAAAAAAATTTGCATCTTAAGTTCAGGTAGCACTTCAAACATGCGTGCTTCTATAGTTGTTGTGAGCAAAGCCAATAGTATTTAAATGTAATGACCACAGCGATAAATGTTAAGTATGGCACGATTAGAGATTTTCCTATTTACGAAAAATGTTTAAAATGTGCATGAACCTTATTCATTACGTTTTTACGACTACATAAATTGCGTTTTCATATTGAAACCAGCTTGATGCGTTACAAACAATTTGCGCATACAATTACCCTGTAATTACTTATACACCCGTTGACAGAGCCATATAAATATCACTCGGAAAATGAATAAAAATTACTATGAGGGAAGTTGCTCTAACATAAATTACATCCGGGGAAAAAAACTTTTTGTTTTCAGGGGATTATCACAGGGGCAATAATTTGAATTCGAAAGTATCGTAATGTGACGGTACATAAATATTTAAAGATTGCGAATTTAAAAATAATAAGCGTTTATCGTTATTGGATAACTGGTTTTAGCAAGTGAGATGGTCTATTGTGAGGTAAAAATTTTCAGGAAGCCACACAATACCTTTGTGCTCATATACATATGCGAAATGTATCACACATGTAGAGAGCATAGATAAACAAATGCAATGTCAGATATAGTGTAACAGGCTGTCGTATAAGACAGTTTGCGACCTGTCTGTTAGCCGACTGTCAACCAGCTGGCTTGATGGGTATCTGAAGTTAGTAGAGTGAAGAGATTTGGACGACTGTTAACATCGAGGTCTTGAGAGCCGATGAGGGTGAAGCGAGGTGAAAATGGAGCAGCGCTGGAATGCAAGGAGGGGGGAACGGGAGATCCCCAAGAAAACCCCCCGATCAGCGGCATCGCCCGGCACGATTCTCACATGCGAAAATCCGGGAGTGACCCCGTCGGGAATCTAACCCGGTTCAACCGCCTAGGTGGGAGGCGAGTCGTCTGACCATTACACCACCGAGGCCGCTATTTTAAGTTAGGTTATCTGGCATGTGTAACGTGTTTGTTCTTTGTAATAACATATATGTCTCGCATACGTGTGGTTCTGGTCTCGTTCCCATCCGAATACATTGGGCACACACTATGCAACACTCGCTCATTACAAAGAAATATTGGGATATGTTTACATTGTTATGGGGTCCACAAAGATCAATAATGAGTATTTATATGTAATGTACTCTTTTATTGTTAATACAGAAGTGATATCATGAAAGAATGTATCAGAATAGAGACGATGTGTATCTACATGACGACTAGCAGGTAACCAAATGACGCTACAAATATCTAAGTTTATATGCAAGTGGCACAGCGTCACTTCACTTCCTTTATTGACTAAAACATCCCTCTATACACAGCTTAGCCTTGAAAGTGTTTTGTAAAACAATCTAGGTATTTCCTCATTTATTCTTTCTCGTCGTGCATTGCTGATGCATGTCCTGTATTTTACCGGCTTGTCTGTCACGTTTCTTGTTCGTTATCCCTAAGTATTACACCTGAACAGATCTTCGATCGAAATTTATGATAGCTGAGAGAATTATAGAGAACATAACGAGGTCTATAGCACGCATTGAGAAGGGGGTGGGGGTTAAATGCTATCGAGGCGGAGTAGTGTAATGTAACTGCTGAATAAACGGGATGATCCAGAGAAAACCCAACGGCCCACAGTAGAGTTGTCGACGTCTCACGCATGCAAAAATAGGGCATGGGATCTACAGGAATCGAACCCGTTTCACTTTGTTGGAGGCCACTGCGCTACCCTCGTGTTGGCCGTGATCCATCGAGCTTTCATCGAGATTTACGAAAATTAACCAATTCCGCTAAGTTTTGTTAATTTTCTTAAATTTACCAAATTTAACTCCTTCCGCCAAGTTTTCTGCTACCTACCTACCCCCTCACTGCCGTTACATACCACGCCTCCGATAGCCTCCCACTTTTAGATATTTGAAAACCTTGCAGAAGTGAAAACTAAAGTTCAATATTTTCTTTAAGAGCTATAATTCGTATAATTTTTATAATCTTGCAAGCGTACACTGCGTAAGATGCATTTTTATGTTTCTATTCATTTTGTACATCACGTAAATTTGCAACCACGAATAAAATAATTTTATCATCGAAATGCGGCTGTGACCGAATTATCTTCAATTATATGTATGTCCGTACATGACGACGTATGTGACGTCACCATGTGTATACTTACGGTGTTAGAATTGTCAGTTTAGTACACAGACGTACTATACTTGGCAATTTCACGAATTTGCTTACTTTCTGGGCGTACTTGCTTACTTACGGCAGTAATAATATTGCTATGTTTGTTGTCGTGACTTTAGAGGTTACAAAGAACGCAAATTTCTAAATTTCATTAATATATTATATATTAATGTATTATCTAATTTAAAAGATGTTTTTTTTTGTACGAAACTATAGAAACTTCAGTTTAAAATCGAAACACGCTCGTGCATGTACGTACGCAGTAGTTATTGCTGTTGCCGTCAGAATATGTGACGAGTGTAGTATAAATNTGTGACGTGTGTAGTATAAATAGACGAGGACACGTCCGAATAGTCTGAACAAATATACCTACACTCGTACGAGTAAACAATTCTTAGTGTTTAACAAGTATAAACAGACAATTCGGATACGGCCTAAATTTCCTTATATCAAATTCGGCAACTAATATAAGTTTTATATAATCACTACGACATGCCTTAATCGGACATTCGGCCGACGATAATTTTCATATACCTACTCTAGTCTGATTTAATGAGAAACCACTAGGTTCAGTAGCAAGAGAGAGCAGGCCAATAAAATTCGCATATTATTGTTTAATTTAATTTGCCACATCAATCATCATTGTGATTAGCTGTAGATTCCGTGTTATAAAAACTGATTCTCGGTGGCCTTAGCTACTACGTTTCTGGAATGCTACCAGAAGACAGAAGTGATGTGATACGCTTTATAAACTAATCCGCAGTGTAACAATTATGATATATTCTTAGGAATGCCGGTAACTGTGTCATATTCAAGTTAATAGTAGGCTGTGGTATGAGGATAATAATCAGATTTTATCTGATTTTAAAACTTTTCCATGATACTGGACAAACGTTTATATTAATTATGTTTCGATTGAAAGGGAATGGTTAGAATTTATATTATTAAAATTTATTATACTGTTAAATATTACTATCTCTGTTCAAGTTTAATTTTAGTATTTGAAACTTATGTTTCATTTATCTAGGGATTTTTCGCACGGAACATTATATTTGAAGACATAGTATACTACTAATCATTCTTGTATATATGGAAGTTGAGAGAGATTTTTATGGAGTCACAATGGCTATGTGACGAAAATCACATATTGCACACTAGTTTGTAACGTTGAGGATTGCAAATTAAGAAATACGAGCAAAACGCAAGTAAATAGCTGTGGGTTTACCAAAAGACCTAAGAGCGTGCTCAACGTAGTCAGAACACGTGTGGGCGCAAAGAGAGCGGAACGTATAAATTTCCAGCGACGTCTTGAGAGAGTCGTAACTGAGGAACTACATTCAGCGCGACGTCCCCACACTTGAGACGATGACTTACTGTTTTTCTAGATATATTTATCACTTTTTTGTTTCATAGTTCTTTATCCTTGTTTCGAGATTTTAGTCTTTTCATATCAACGATTAAAAGGAACGATACCGATTTAGCGTTTTTCTGAAGGCTGTCCTCTGTATTTTCCGAGATATTTTTTTCCCCCATTTTTCTTTTTATTTCAACTGAAAATTTCCAGCACTTTTACCTGTTAAAACGTGTGTCATATATTTTGTAAAACTAATCAATATTTACTCGTAATTGAGATAAATATGGTAGCTATAGAATTGCAACTGTTATGTGCAAAAACAATCCAAAATAAATTTGTGGTTTTTGTTATAAGCATAACGCTCGCTTCCCTGTGATATGATGTACGGGGAGGGTCATAGGGTCTGAGTTAATTTTACCAGGCACAGACTATAAAGTGCCTCGAAGGTTGAGGGTAACAATATGATAGTCACTCTGTGTTTCAATTTTACTGGGTTATATTGTCTGGAATAATAATGAATTCATATCACCGAGATGTGGTACCTTGTGAGTTGGGGGCCTTAAGGGCTAGATTAACGTACTCGCTAACTGTTGCTGACGTCTTAGGGAGGGGGACGCGAGGCGTCTTGGAGGTTTCTTCGAGCGACGACTTGATACTTACATATGCTTGTAGTTCTGGGTCTGTTAGCGGCAGGCTGAGGTCCGGTGCTCCAGGCGGCATTAGAAATGCCCTGCTTCGGTGACGTCTCTCCACGACTGCGGCTCCGGGTTCGCTTCTTGACGTAACCTCCCGATCCGACTTACTCTCGTGAACTGACTTGATCCACCTAACCTGATTCAACTGATCCCCTCCTTGTCTCACAAATTNCCCCCCCCTTCGGTCCTTGTATGTGTGTCCCTTGTTGGGGAAAAGGATTGGGTGGAAGGTGCCGAACAATTACCCACTTCCTCCACTTGTCAGGACTCTTGTTGGTGGAAGGGTAAGGGGGTGGTGTGGGCCAGCGGCCACTGCCAAACGCTGTCAGCCTTTCTCCCTCGGCTAACTCGCGTAGCGTTAGCGCAACTGTAGCATACATCGACATTTTTGTGGTGCCTGTCTCTATTCTCCTGCATTTTGCTAGGGGAGGGTGGGGGCTCGCAGCACAACTGCCAAGCTGTCAGCCTTTTTCTCGTGTAACTAGCGTTGTATTGGCTAAACTCAGCTTACCTCGGTATTTCTTCGGCGATATGTTAGCTCTGTCCTCCTTGGCACGTATCATAATTCCCTCGCGCGGTTTTGCTCGGGGTGGGGTGGGGGTCCGAGGCAACCTTGACACGTGTAAGGTTTAAAAACTTCATCAAAATTATTTGCATCCATGTAAGAGGAAAATAGAGTAGATCGTTATATATAACTTCTTGTTTATTAATATTTTTCGACCATGAAGTTAAGCTTGTTTTCGAGTAATGTTAAGGGTTTCAATAAAAAAATTATTTACAAGAAAATTTGCAACGGGATCAAGTGGAAAGGACGCCCAACAAATCACAGGTCTCGTTTTGAGTCTTAGTCGGGCTGAGAACTATCAGGCGTTGAAATTTCTTCTCGTGTTCAGGGCGGTGTTTAGTGTCATATCTTCGTCCTCATGCTGTACGAGGCAGCGACAAACAACCCCAAAATCCTCATGTTTAGACCACCATTACTGTTCAAATTTGCCACTGTAGGGAGTTTCAAATGCTCGCTTTTCGCTCAAATTCTCTTCTGAAACTCGGCTTTATATTGTCACAGGTAGCCACCCTTTGATCGTACAAAGCACGGAATATTTATGGACGCGCGCGCTATCAGTTGCAATTGGAGACACAGCGACATATCACAAAGCAATGTTTACAAAGAGTGAATGTTATGCCTATCAGAGCGCATGCCACTCCCGACCTTGGCTATCGGGTGCCTTTGAAGCATCTGAAGAATACTCTGGATTACTAAACTGCTTTCTCTCAGCTATATAAAGCGGCTATATAAAGCACGCCGGGCCTCCGAGCCGGCAGTTGTTGAATGGATGAGTTTCAGCGATAGACGACTAGCGAGAAGAGAAGCGCGCGGCGAGAGATGTGACCAGCGGGGGGAAAATCTGTGACTGCGAACATCAGATCAGTGAATAGTACGACTGCAGGCTGGAATATTAAACATGATGCGTGAGTGAAAGAGATTACAAATTATGGCAACAGATAGACTGAACATGTGTTAATGACGAGTATGAGTTAATTGAAAATAACGAAACAGAGACATAAAGACGGACGTTAATTAAAGTTGAAATATACATTAAATATTTCGCTCACAGTGAAATAAAAAGAGTAATAGTGGAGACAGATAATTTAATGCTGTAAATAATAGCAATGTAAATAAATTAAAAATATAATTTAGTTGTTTTATTTTTATTAAAGCCTCCATCCCTCACACTCTCAGATACGTCCTGCAGGCGTCCATGTAACAATATGTTGAAAACGAGAACCCCGAAGAACACGTCTCCTGTAGAAGAAAGCCCACATACACCAAAATTCTTGTGGATTATTACTTCTGTAGTCATAACAAAGCCTGCAACAATTCGTTTAGATGTGGGGGGCTGCAGTGGTGTAGTGGTTAGACTACTCGCCTCCCACCAAGGTGAACCAGAGTCGCTCCCGTATTTTCGTATGTTTGTATCGTGCCGTACGATGCTGTTGGTCGGCGGGTCTTTTCGGGGACCTCCCGTTTCCGCCACCCTTTCATTCTGGCACTGCTACATACTCACCTCACTTCACTCTCATCGGCTCTCAAGACCTCGATGTTACGAGTCGTCCAAATCTCTTCACTCACTCACTCACTTCAATGGTTATTTGTTCAAATACTCTCCTGGTGGCGGGTTTATTGGGACGTTTCCATCTAAAAATAACTGTAATAACTGTAAGCGCATTTGCAAAGGCTACGTGATGGGCCTCTAGTGATTACGTTCAAACAAACTGTAACATATGGGACTTTAAATAAATACCTGTTCACAGATGACGCGAAATATGTGTACTGTGCATTAAATAAGAAAATAAGTTATAACGTGGTAAAATTAAAATAAAAAAACCAAATAACTGTTTAAAAACGATACGGTGGGCAGTAAATAAAAGTCTTTCAAATATAAATGTTCAAACCGTATCAGTTTGCAGGTATGAATGATTGGAATTGTTTTGCTTTCAAGGGTATCATCACAAAGTGACAAAGGATGTAATGAAATTACACGTATTTACGATGAGAGAAAGGCTTCTTGCTTGAAAAAAATTGTATATATGTATATATATATATATATATATATATATATATATATATATGTTTGAAGAGTGCCGAAATAATGCATAAATGGCGTTGCCAAATAGATTGTTTCCGAAAAAACACAACAAAAAAAAGTAATTTTTAACATATTATACAGCATAATACATTTTATCCCCTTTCTGAGGACACAAACATACGTTCAGACAAAACATTTCGATTAAATAACATTGTAAAATTTTTTTTTTTTTAATAAAACTTTTGTTTGCAAAATATTTGTAAATTTTGTGTTCTGTAAAGAAACAATATTAGTGATATGTGACATAATCGACTGCCTTACTTGTGACTGTTTACTTTAAGCAAGATGCATAATGTACATCGTACATACATTCTCAGTGATGCTTAAAGTCACTGTTTTAAAAGAGCCACCAGAGTAATTAACAATGCTGACCTTCCTTTGCATTTACAATAGCGTTAACCCTCAACTTAAGGGTAGGCTCGTAATTAATTACTGATAAATATCAGGTGGAATTTGTTCCCATTATTCTTATAACGTGATGAATAATTACAATTTGCCTGTTTGACGATTGCGTTTGGCACGCAATCGACGCTCCCTTTCAGCACAAAGATTATATTTTCGGTTCTATTCAGGGTTTTGAGCCGACAATGAAACCAATCCCATCCTAATGTCTTCAAACAGCGACGAAACTGCCCTGATTTGATGGAAAAAAGAATTTCGAGGTGATACAAATAAAGGCCCCATTCCAAATTGTTGCCACAGTTTGAGAAGCGTGTTATTGCTGAAAATGTTTTCGTTCATGCCAACGTTCATCAATTAATGGATTAAAAGAACCGGCTCAAACCTAAACCAAGAAGAATAGCTCCAGACAATTTCAATATCGCCCCCAATTTTCACTGACGACACAGCATACTCAGGTAAATACTGATCACCTGGCGTCCACCAAATCCACACACTTCCATCTGAGTGCGAGGTTATGTGCATAACTCGTCATTTGATAAATCTTTTCACTGCTCCGCAGTTCAATGATGATGTTTTACATGACTCAATGTCAGGCATTGACGCATGTGATGAGTGGCTTCCTGGTAGCGGCATAACCAGGAAAATCACGTATCTGCACCCAAACTGCGAATGAAGACCTCTGCAATCGTTGACGTAGCTATCTAACAGCGATGACATTGCTGGCAGTGAAACAAAGAATCCGCCCCCTCTCTACTAGTCTTTCCCTCCCCACTATTAGAGCATATTTCCTAACCTACCTGCCTCCTGTAGGATTTTCTAATAATGTATGCAATAATTTTGAATATTTTCCTGTCGAAAGGGTTTCACGGTGTCTATGCCGGTTTTTTCCCTTTCCCATGGCTATCCAATCCCTCTCTGCCGCGATATATTCTTCCTTGCATGGATTCCTTCCCCTGTATGCATATGGGGCTTCGCCCTGAGACGCAATTAGCTACCAATTCTACCTCGGACGTAGAATTAGTGTAGGGTACGAAAAAATTCGCTAACAGTGGACCGAGGCACGTTCAACTGCTGAGAAGTATTTCTGGAGGGTGCCTGAATGTAGGGGCCTCTAAAGTAATACCTCTATTGAGCACACAAAATTTTCTCTATTGACCCCTGAAGTTATTAATCTTAATATGCTTTCGCGGCCATTGTCTGAAGGTTACTAGCTTTGGGATATTAGCCGTGTCAAAGTGTAACAACTACCAGACGTTTTGGTATACATTTCAGTGCCCATGATTAGGACAGCAAAGGATGTTACCTACTGAGATCCTGTGGGTCCCTACTACATTTGTATACACTTTTTTGCTCAAGGTTTATAAAGGCAGAGTCTTAATAGGTAGCAATGGCTGCTGCCCTAGGTACTGAAATCTGTGCTGAAATTCGGATAATTGTATCACTTTGAGCGGCTAGCAAGCCAAAACAAAGAAACTTCAGGATACATTTTTTAATGTTCGAGATTTCCCTATATAGCGTCATGATGGGAAATTCACTAGGAGGAAAGAAACGTTGAGTGACTTTCGACATTTTAGTGTACATCGCTCACACGAATTTGAATTGTTTCATAAAGCAGAATTAATCAAACATACAAAACTTAATATTACACTACCATGACGTTTATTGTATGCGTGCTTTATACCTCCAATTAGGCTATTATAAGATGTTTAAAAAATAATTTAGATTTTTCACAATGTTGCAGAGAAAGTAGCGATTTACAGAAATCACCTTACCAAAAATTGCGTAATTATAGATGGATTTCACCGGAAACGTTGAGGCCTAATGAAGTGCCGCAGACAGCGACGAAGTACAGGCAGGAAAAAGGATTTGTAAAGAGAGTAAATGGTAGATTTTTTTTTAACTTCGTTATTTAAAAAAGCAAATGTGTATTGCCCACGTTAAAAAAAAATAATAAACACAATATTGGATGGATATACCTACTGCTTTTCAAACTTCTGTCGCAATTAAGACAGTTTCCGCAATACCAGGCCACTCGAGAAGTTCTGAAGTTCATATACTAATTAGCGGACTTTCCCGTGTTGCTCGTGGAAAGGTTACCCAAACTTTTTTCATTAAACTTTAGACTTCGTTTGAGCATTTGGAATCAAGTTGATTCAGAAAAGTGGTATCTGCGTAAGAATTTTTTTCGGTTGTACATGCAGACATACATTTTGCATTTTGAATCGTAAATGGCTGAAATAAATTCAATTTTAAATCAGTTTTTAGTATATGACATATAATTACTTGTAAATTATTTTTAAAGTCGCGTGTTGCGACATGGCATTATGAAGAGCATTTACACTGAAGAGCCAAAAAAATGGTACACCTGCCTAATATCATGTAGCCACCCACTCCCCACTCCCCTTCATCACCCTCCTCTAACAAACCCAGGAACGCACGCAGACGTTCCACAAGACGACGTGGCATGAACTCGACTAATGTCTGGAGGTATGCAGGAGGCAATTCACTCCATTAATCCTGCAGGGCAATCCACAAATTCAATCTGCACCGATTTGAGAAAGGGTTGCACGTCTGTCACGTTTAATGATTCTCGTCAGTCGTCGTTTGTCCCGTTCTTTCACGATCTTTTTCCGGCCACAGCGATGTCGAAGATGTGATGTTTTACCGGATTCCCGATATTCACGGTACACTCGTGAAATGGTCGTACGCGAACATCCAGATGTTATCGCTGCCTCGGAGATGCTATGTCCCATCTCTCGTTCGCAGACTATAACACCACGTTCAAACTCACTTAAATATTGATAACCTTCCATTACAGCAGCAGTGACCGATCTAGCTGCTCACCGCATCGCGTTACTCTGATTGGTTCCATACCTCTTTTATTGGCATACGCACACCTATACCAGTTTTTTTGACTCGTCAGTGTATATTTCTCTAAACTGAAGATTTTTTTATTGCTTGTAGGTGTGTGTGCTCAGTGTTTATATAAAAGACAAAATCAGAAGTGTTGGCTACCTGGAATAAATGAATAATTCTATACTCTTCGTAAAAATACTATTGTTTTAATAAAACAAGTTATAAACCTAATCACGAAATTACGTCCCTCAAAATTCTGTTTCTGTCAAATGCATTGCACAAGATTCTATACTGTACGCTCCGACGTTGGGGCCGTAGTGGTGTAGAGGTTAGACCTCGCCTCCCACCAAGGCGAACCGGGTTCGATTCCTGAAGGGGTCGCTTTCGGATTTTTGGATGTGGGAATCGTACCAGATGATACTGCTGGTTGGTGAGTTTTCTCGGGGATCTCCCGTTTTCCCCGCTCCATCATTTCGGCGCTACTCCATACTCACCTCACTTCACCCTCATAGGCTCTCCTGATCTCGATTTTAAGAACTGCCCAAATTCCCCTACCCCTTTTTTTTTATCTCTTTCCTCGAAAACCCATTATGATGTTCAGGCAGTTTTCACATGTACAGGACATTCTGTGGCGGATAAATGCGGGCGTGAGCTGCTTCAGGACCATTTCCACGTCTTGCACCCAATAAAATTTGATAGGGTTCATCCAAAGCAATTAATATCTTCTGTCAAACTTGATACAGGTAGTAGTTCGCAGAGAAAAACCCAAGTGTTCCAGATCTCAAAAGAAAAATTCGTAATATACTAGGCTATTTTTTTTTATCGTATAATACATGGAAATGTATTATTGCATAGCACATACAGAGAAAGTATTAATAGCATAATATTTTTAATTTAATGCGATAGCACACAGAAATTCACATTAAAAAAAATGCAGTCCTTTCATCATAAAAATAATTATCTGTCGCCTTGCTCGCTCGCATGACGAGGCTTTACCGATGACACGTAGCACCCAACCTCCGGCACGGCTGTTTCGAAGTAACGAGTCGGTTGGTGGTCACATGGTTCGGGGCCCAACGTCATTAGGAGGTTTCTGTTAATTGGGCCACCTTTGCCGCAGTGGCTAGAGAGCTCGCTTCCCATCAAGGCGAACCGTTTTCGATTCCCGGAGGGGTCGCACCCCGCATTCAAGCATGTGGGAATCGTGCCGGACAATACCACCGGTTGGTGGTTTTTCTCAGGAGTATCCTGTTTATTATTCACCTCGTTTTACCCTCATCGGCTCTCCTACCCCGCTATTCTCCACTCTACTATATTTTTTTTTATTACCCCGTGTCTTGTGGTTTTAAAAACGTGCATTATGGTCTCGTGTTTCACCACGCGAGCTAGATATGGCAAAAGGATGCCCCTGGTGGGGCCCCATGCAGGAGAGGTTGGGAGGTGGGAAATGCCTCCGAGGCGCTCAAAGCAAGAAACTCATTAGGCCTTCATAATTAAAAAATAATAATAATTTTAACAAAAATAGAAAGCAGACAATAAAGAAGAAATGATTACAGTCCTCATTTGTAAAGTTTAAGATCTATGTCATAAGAATTACGCAGAGAAGAAAAGTAAAACAATGAATAAGAAATGTTAAATCTGGTAATTTTTTTTCCAGAATCCCTGGATAAGTTTAAAACGGCTTTATTAAGGCTCCCAAATATCTGGCTCCTGAACTGAGATTCAGTTCGTATAAATACGTTTTTACCACGAAACTATTAAATGTGCGTCCCGTGTACTCATCTACGAAAAGAACACTCACGTCATACAAGGGCTGTTGAGTGCTTTCAAGGCGTCACGCACATTGGAGACGCCGTTTCGGAGCACCCCAACATAGCTAAAAACGGCTTTTTCAAAGCGCTGGTTCTCAAAATATACGCATCAGATACGTACAAATCCCATCTAGGTACCTGCATTGAAACGTCCTAGAGTTTTTACACCAATATAATAATAGGGTCACCGCTAGAAGTCCCGTAGATACACGCAGTGCGAAGAAAACTCTACACGCCAGTTAAGGTGTACTTGATGGGCGTGGCAGTGACGCCCTTATCATCCCCGCTCTTCCCGGCGGCCTCAAGGCGGGAGTCAAGGTTTAAATTCGAACATTTTCACAGGTAATCTATTTTCTGAGATATCCTAGCAACTCATCGCTTTCTCCGCTGCCCCCCTCCCCCCTTCCACCCTTCCAAAAATGTTAAGTCTAGATCCACAGTTATTTCCAACGGAGGCTCCTAATTCTCCAGCCCGCTTCTGCCCGCAGGTTTCTCCCGGACTTTTTTTTTTTTGCTGCCGCAGTGGCGTACTGCGAAACACGACCGTGGCGTTACTGACGGTGGGTGGTTACCCTCGCCTCTCGGCGGTAATCTGTGCCCCGGCGAAGCTCCCTCGCGCGGACAGGCCCTAATGGGCGTCGGAAGCAAATTGCTCGCCTCCCTTGTTATCGATCAAAAAGAGGAGGGGGTTAGTTTAGTTTCGTCCGCGGCGAGAGAGGTCCGCCAACAGCTGCTCTCTCTCCTCGCGTTTCAAGGAAACACACCACCACGCCTTCGTATATGTTATTTTTTTTTGTCTTCACCATCCTCTACGTGGTGGAGTTGGCGAAGTTGGCGGAAGTCGTGTTTTGTGAGGGGGGAAGGGGGGACAGCCCTAGTTACAACCCCTTCACCGCGTGTTCTCTCTCTCTATTCCTCCCGTGAACAGTCCTTTCCCAAACTTGAGAGGTGGTTGTAACCACTAAAAGCTCCGGCGTTTCCAACCAACCAACCCCTACCCCCTTCCTCGCGTTGCGTGGTTGCGTGAAGTGTCGGGGGTTGGCGTGATGTTTTGTAAAAAAGGGGGGGGGGATGTGACCTGTGGCAGGAAGGAAATCCCCCTCCCCACCATGCGTAAGAAGGGCTGAGCTCGCCGCCGGATGTGATGTATGAGGGGAGGAGATCTCGGCGGCCGCTGTGCTCCGGTGGAGAGGGCATCCACGTCCGACCTCGCTCCAGCATCCAACATGGCGGGCCACTCCAGAGGAAGGAGAGTCGAGGAGAGAGACTTCTTATTCTCTCCTACCACCCTTGCCGGTCCTCGACGCCGAGTGGGCCGGCGAACATTTCTCCTCGACGCGGCGGGAAAAGAGGCGCCAACTCTCTTGGTCCGTCACCGCGCTCGGGGTATCAAGGCGGACGGAGATTCATCTGCATGTATACAGCTTTTGTATACCCTGTTCACGGTTAACTGAGCACTTCTGAAAACCCTGCCAAGGATATACTTTTACTTTTCACATTATATCCTTCCACCGTATGTAAAAAATTGCATATTCCCGCGCCTAGTTACTTTATTCATGCGCCATCCAAGTAAAAGCGTGAAACTGTTAAGTATTGACATGTATTACTAATATTCATACTCTTACGTGTGATAGAACGTGGCCATACATTTTAGCAATACTCTCGCAGTACAACGTCAAATCTTTACAACGATTTTTATAACTAACTGAAAATTTTAATAACAGCTTGCATTCTAGTGTGCAACGTAGTATATACAATTCAGTTACAAGCAGTACTTTTTTTTTTCAAAATATATATTTTTTTAAGTGTTTATCTTACAGTGAACAGCCTATAAGAACGGTTTGGTAATTCCGCAAGCATATACTGTATCTTTAGCATATATTATTTGCGTACTCTCTACTCAGCTAATCCGTATCCACCGCACTGACCCCACGCTCGTGTCACGTTATGTCATAAAATTAAAGAAGATGAATGTCTAATTTTTGTGGAAATTAAATTTTACACACTTTCAGTGTGTCGTTAAAGCTTCATAGTAAATAATCCAAATGCACGTTACAAAAATTTAAAATGTAGATTGGGGTAATTTAGGCAGGCGCCTTAAGGTTGGTTTCTAAACAGCCTTGGCCTCCAAACGGTATGCAGAACTTTAGAATGTAATTTTATTTGAAAACAGTTTTTCCTAAATTTTAGTGATTTTTCATTACATGTTGCATTTAAGAAATGTAATAGTAAGCATAGAAATGCCAGCATGTGGATTTTTCTAAAGTGCACTTTATAAAAATTTTTACGATTTATTTTTGGTATCCAATTAAGGTATAGAATTTTTTAATTAGAAGAGAAATATGCAGCACACATTTATCTTTCATTGTACCAATAAAGGAGAAGATGACAGGTGAAAATCCACATAGGTGGATAACCCTGAAATTAACAAGAAGAACTTTGCATTAACCTTGCTTTGTCTTTGTGTCCACGTATTAATCGCGTACAATGATCACGTAGCAGTGTATTCACATTGAATCAAAAACGACATAAATTTTAACTTTAAATGCGATAAGTTGGCCCTACTTCCAATTAACGTAAAGGTAACATAGCGGCAGACATTCTGATTCAAAGCACGATTCTTTTGTTTTCCGCATTTTCTTCCGTTTTGTCTGTATATTGTGGTATGCTACGACTGCAACAGAAGTTTTCAGTTATCATTTAGTTTATGTGTATTTGAAATATAGAAAAATTTACGATTTAAAATCTATATAATTTGACAAAACCAATGGGTGGAAAAAGGCCCCAATGTAGGTGAAATACGAGATTATTTATTGGCAAACAGATGCACATGTTTTGCATGTTAAAACATCTGCTCATATGTACATTTACTTAAGCATTTAGTATTTACTTACACTATTATTTTTTAAATCCTTGATACATTATATTTGGTAGCGTTGAATTACAACCGACGAAATACAAGTCTTTCATAACTTCAATTTGAGCTCAAATACGATTTTAATAACAAATAAGACACAGAGTTAACGCGAAGTTTGCATAACGACCCCCATCTTGACTACAAAGTGAATCGACCATTAAAGTTCCCGCGCTAATATAACTCGAACATCCTAAGTGCCTTACAATCTGTCTCTAGCGGCGCCGCGCGGGATGTAAGAAACATAAAAGCGAAATAGTTGAGTTGAGAGATCTGGGTGGCGCTTAACAGCGAGGTCTTGAGAGCCGATGAGGGTAAAATGAGGTGAGAATGGAGCAGCGCCGGAGTAGAAGGGCGGGGGGAGCGGGAGATTCCCGAGAAAACCCGGCGACCAGCGGCATCGTCCGGCTCGACACCCGCTTGCGAAAATCCGGGAGTGACCCGGCCGAGGGTTGAATCCGGTTCGTCTTGGTGGGAGGCGAGCAGTCTAACCGCTCAGCCATAGCGGCCCTTTGGGAGCGAAAGAGAAGTAAGGAAAGGGTTGGAAGATAAGTTCACCCCGGGCGGTTGGTATCGCAGTCCGCCGAGATACGCAGACACAACAACACGCACTATTGTTACCACGGCGGCCAACGCTGTGATGGTCTATGGTAATCCAATATTCCGCTGCCTTTGAAAACCCGCGGGCGAACATGCCTGCATGCCCCGGAATCAAATAACGGCAAATTACACCGCACAGGTCCCCTCTGGTGCTTTGTAGCGTCATTCCGAATATTATTTAATTTCCCGTTGTTCGGCACTCGTAATTCCCTCTCCCGTAAATTTAATTCTAATTTATATGCCTCCCATATATATTTTTTTTTTATTACTGCTCATGGACGCCTCGTGCAAAAATTACTTTTGTGTGCGCTTTTGTTTGCGAAATGTTGTTACAGAGGTTGTAATTTTGTTTTGGTGGAAAATTCGATTTCTCAGTTTATCCACCAAATCCTGCTAGGAGAGTGATCAGTACAAAAATCTATTCAGCAGTAATTATTCAAGGTTTCTCATGCAAGCATCCAAATACCTGAATCGGTTCACGGTTGCAACTTGCGTTCTTGAAGTCGCTAAAGCTTTACTTTCGGAAAACGATGTTCCGTGTTGAATCCTGGATAAGCCAAGAATTCTTGCCGTCGTTTCAATATATGTACAAATGTAGATTGTTTTAGCATGTAGACAAGCACCACACGCTCAAGGTTTTTTTCTTTCCCCCCGTTAAGCCTACCTGCGTAGGCTATAATAAATATAAATCAGGAATTTAATAAAATATTTAATTAATTTATTCCACTAGTGTTATAACAAGTTGAATATTAATTCTGACCGACGAGTAAAGCTCTTTTCTTTTTCTCAATGTTCTTTACTTTCTCTAGTATAACTGACCAAGATGAGCAAAGAAACAGGATAACTACAGTCTTAAATCTATTGTTAGAAATAGGCATATAATTTCACGTATTCCGGTCGAAGCAATCCTTTTTATTGTAAATATAATGGCACACATAAGATAAATTCAACACCATTTTAGATTATGTGCTTGCAATCCTTTCTTGTGCATTACTGAATGAAAAGTTGGTTTGTTATTTGGAAACGTAAATTTCCTTCATTTAGAATGGAATACAATGTTCATTTCCAGGTATGGGCCCATTTTGCAAACATAGTTTTTTCACTAGCACCGTCTTGCAAATATACGTATTGTCCTTTCGGAAGGAAATGAAATGTCTTTTTTGTGCAAAAACAATTTTGATTGCAACATATATTATCCCTTCAAAAAATTATATTAACTCCACACTGATGACATGAATCCTTTAACAGACTAAAACCATGCACGTAAATTACGTGTTTATCTTATACAAATGCAAGATCTTAATAAAACGAAACTATGGTGGAAAACAAATAAATCAGATTAAAATGTGGGTGCTTGTTGTGGCAGTGTTAATTGGGTCAGGATGTAGCAGGCACTCGTTAGTGACGCTCGTTAACTGGAAGCGAGTTTAACTAGTACAAAGCTGTGGCCAGCGATGGAATAGGAAGCCCAGGATTCCAGACCTCAACCACAAGTCTTGTCGAGGGATTAGGAGCCATTAAGATGGCTTCAGCTCTCTTTCGTAGCTTATCGCCACTCTGCGCAAAGTTACTTCCTGCGGTAGGAGACTCAACTTGGCAATGTTTTTGTGTGTGTCAACTTTAATTAAAATTGACTGCTAGTGTGTAGCGAGCTATTCAAACGTTCCAACGCACTATAACCGTAATAAATATAATGATAGCTTGCTCCCTGTTGAAGAAATAATTTCACTTAAGTTTTCGGGGTGATTAGCTCTCGTTTCAAATTTAAGTTAAGGAATGAATGTTAATGGATATTCTGATTAGTTAATAAGTCAACTTCTATTATCCTACAGGTATAAAGTAAGGTATATTTTTATATATTCAAGGATGGGTTTCGGCCGGCGAGCTGGATATTTTTAAAAATAATAACTTGCTTATAAAGTACATTTAGCTTCACTCTAATGCAAAAGAGAATTAAGAGCTACCTCCGGTAACCATAAGGTTAACACAGACTAAATGCCCTCTACATTCTTTACATCGCAGCGAACACACTTGATCAAATACACTACGATGATGTCATCGATGACTTCGGACAGACGAAAAAGTATTGCAAACACCTGTATATTATGAACATAATTCTGTTTGTTCTTGTAGTGTTCAATATATTTCATTATATATTTCAGAGTTTCTTATAACGGAAAATATATGAGTTACTATTTGGAGGGGGGGGGGGCGACTGCAAACATGGTGGTAGTATGTCTAAATTCCAAACCCGCGAATATTGAAAAGTTTCTAGGGAATTGGTTTGATAGGGGTTTTGAAATACATTCCCTTTAATTTTGATGACAGACAGTGGGTGTGTCAATAGGAACATAACTTTCGATTCTTAAATAAGGGAGGAAACATGATTCACTCTCAAAGAAAGAAAATGAGGCACGTGTCACTATCAATCTGTTTAAACAAGTGAACCTTATTTGACGCGGCAAGAATTTCTGATACTTGACGTCCTCCTAAAATTGGAAGTATTACGGGTGTTCGACTCTGGAAAAGCGCAGAGTAGATATTTCAACACTAATATTGTTTTAAGAGACAGAACTTGAGAAAAAAAAAAGGAATGTTTTAAACGGCGAAACTTTTCCTTCGACGGTAACCAACAATGTCACCGCAGTCACTGTTGGGTCGTCACCTACAAAGAAGATGCAGCAGAAATAACCAACTCGGCCAACAACACACTGAAACGGCCTAGTAAATGTATAACTAGTACTTGACACAGGGAAATTTGGGGGCATAGACACAAAAAACTGTGTGTAATGGACACAATCAGAATATTGCCAAGCCCTCACAAACCTATAGTGACATATTCTCTGCATTACGTTTGAACTAGGTGTTCTTTTTTTTTTTTTTTAACTTCGCAGGTTATTCAATTATGCGCAGTACGGTACAACTCAAAACACATCCTAAAGTTTGTGTGAGCTCTTTCGGTTCATATGATAGCAGGGAAGTTGACCACAGCTTCATCGCTAAAACGCCATGTTCAAGAATAAACTCTGTAGATAACCAATGTTCAGTGAAACTCGAGGAACACTCATTATTGTGCTGACATGCCCACATATTAGATGTCACTGATACCGCTGTTGCTCGCGAGATACTAGCATCAATTTTTGAGTAAATTCTGTCATTTATATCGGGGATAACTTTCTCGGTCATATAAATGCGACTAGGCATTTTGTATTGAGGCACTGCCTTTTCCATAAGCCTCGTAAAGCCGATTCGTTGAACAAGTGAAAACGGTTCGTTTACTATGGCAATCATTTCACCTATTAAATAATGATGTTTTATTGATTTAGGGTCATTTATATCCCACAACATTTTCCTTTCAGTTGTTTCCTTTATAGTTAACGCTTTTTGTTTTTGTGACGTACCTGGTACTACAAGTATCTTGGAATCGGCACATGCAAGAGTACCGTCATATTTACTTCCACTTACTGAGGGAGCAGCAGTTAAAGTAGCGTACTGCTCAGCATGTTTGCTTTTAAGATGGTTTTTCAGGGAAGTTGTAGCTGCAAGCAAAAAAACAAAAAACAAATACAATTATTTAACTAACTTCGCTCACATATTACATGATACGATAAAAACTTTTGAAACGGTGATTGCTTAGTTAGTTGAAGCCAGATTTACAATATGGAAGGCCCAGGTTCGATCCCAAGCACGTACTCATTAACTAGTTGATTAACATTGTCTATAAGTAAAGAAACACCACTTGGAAAATCCGGAATAAAAAATTTCACAAATGACAGATACCAATCAGAATTCGGCACCTATTCGCTTAGATAAAAACACGCACGTGCACACTTCTATACCTACATGCATGCATACCTAACCCTGCTAGTGTATGTTAGCGCTACATTTTATTAAAGTTATGTTTTATTTAAGTTTTTACTTACTTGCTTTCTTTCCTTCTCCACCACGCGAAATCTTGTTGTTACATAACAAACACACAGCCACCTTATTATCTTCATTAGAATTCTTATAATCTTCCCAAATAGGCGACTTTATTAATTACTGATGCCATTACGAAAAGTTCGTGGCTATAAACAACTATGTTTTTGATAATAATGATCAATAACACAACGTGCGATCAGTAGAATGTAATTAATAATTATAACGCGTGTCGTGACACGATCTACTCGCAAATGGACCAAATAATCCCGCCCGGTCCGTCGACCCCGCACGCTACACAATGAGACAGGTCGTAACCTGTTACGCGCGAAATACACACATCTTTCGCCGAATATTCGGCGCTTCTGCCGAGAGCGTGGCCGAATACTCGGTATTCGGTATTGAGCCAAATCACTATTCGTAGCATCTCTAGTTCAGACTCCACTGCTTTCCTCCGAAGCACAGTTCTCGGCGAGCCCCGATCCCTGGCCAATCTGCTGGCGTGTAACAACTTCCTCATGCACCATGTCAGCCACCTAGGTCACCAAACAGTCAGCGGAGATTCAGCAAGAAAACATTTTATTCAAATCTGATCACCATTTTTGTGTAAGGCTTACTTAAAAATGGAACTTAAATGTTCATGCCTGTATATTAGTTTCAGTTTTTTATTCTCGTCCCCAGCAGTACTTTCTCCTTTTTAGAAAAAAAAAAAAATGTGTGGCAATAATGGTTTCCATAATTTTAGATATATAAAATTCTTTTTACGGTATTTTAGGAAGCACAAGGGCGTGAAGTGTACGTTCATCTTTATTATTACGCCATCACACGAGGGTTTATTCGCAGTGTCATTGTATAGTTGCCGCTGGAAAACTATACATCAGCTCAGTGCCTTGTTCGTAGAAGCGATGAGGCTTCTGATGCACTTATAGAATTTAATATAAAGAACCAAAGGTATTGCAAAAATGTTGCTTTTTGATGTAACTGGTTTTCTGACTTGAGACTATGTATATCTTTAGTTGCCTCTGTTTGCTCGCGGCGCCATTGTGCGGGCAGAGGAGTAACTACACAATGCGTCACTCCATCTTTTTTCTATGAGTGTTAGACATGTACCCACTCCCGTTGGCAGAGCACAAAGCCACAAGCCTGCACAATGCTGTTCGCTGGGGGAGAAAAAAAATCAAAATAAAAGCAACAGTAGACTCACAGTTACCTGCAGTTGAGAAATACGTTCCATTAGTTTATCGAGCTGCTGTCGTCAACCTCAACTGGAAATGTGGAAAAACACTTCGGCCCGCATGGCTAAGCTGGCTAAGCATCGGCGAACAGGTGTCGATGCAAACTGCTCACGCTATAAACGGCAAACCACTAATACCAACCGCTTGAGACAAATGCAGAACTGTGGAGCGTTTTCAAATATTTAAACCAAAGCCATAGAGCCAAACCGCTAGGGCTATCTTAGTATGGTGAGCTCTATTGCAAGTCCATGACTTACTGTGATATATATTTTACCAAACGTATTACTTCTTTAGTGAAGCCTAGTGCCAAAGATAGAATGTATCAACTCGTTTCTAATAATGAGCTGCCAAACAGAAAGCCTTGATTACCCTTTAATTTAAAGACTCCTATCGTATGACAGCCTTATTAGAATGCTGGTATTAACTCATATCTCCCCTAATAAATAGATGATCTCTTCCCTAATAATTTCCACTACACCCAACCTTGCTAATACTATACCATATTCAAACATACATATGGTGACTTTTAAAGAAACAGGAACATCTCAGAAAAATGCAAAAAATAAATAATAAAGTGATGAAAAATTCGTAACACATATGACTGGAGAGTCCACCGAATTAATGTCACAGAAATGAACGTGTGTGCCGTCTTATATGTTATGTGAATATATATGATATATACAAGATGTATATTGTCTATAGAATGTATCTATATGTATAGAATCTATATATAAAGGTATAATATATATCCCTATGTATAGAATGTATATATATGTATAGAATCTATATATAGAGGTATATAATATATATCAATGTATAGAATGTATCTATATGTATATAAAATGTATCTAAATATGATATATAAAATGTTTATCTATACATAAAATGTTTATATATATATAGAATTTGTCGAAATATAGAATGTCTCTATGTATAGAATGTATCATGTTTAAAGGGTGTATATTTTACCTCTACAGAATGTAAATATAATGTATATACATAGTATCTATAAACATACAGGATAAATTTATATACAGTAGAATGCATCCATCTATATACAGTATATAGAGGATGTATCTAAATATGATGTATTTTATACAGGATGGAACTGAACTCTACCGACAAACCACAGTAGATGATTCCTCATCAAAAAATAAGTTTTAAGTATATACATGACGTTTTAAATATATTTCGAAGGGGTAAAAACCTCCCATGAAAGTGTAATTAAAGCTGATGTTTTTTTACCAATAACACAGCCAGAAAGAACGATAAATATATGAGTTTCTGGATACTACATTATTAAATGACGAAGTTCAAAGCACAAAAATATGGGCTGCAATATCAACTCCCATCCATGGAAAGTGGAGGAATAGGAACACATTTGTGCAAATAAAAGTGTAACTGTTATAACTCACGATAAATATATACTTATTTTATTTATTATTTTCATATATTGAGATAGTAGTTTTGTTTGAATAACCTAAAAACAACATGTGTATTCAATAGGAATTATTCCTTTAATTTTTGTAGGTTAATATATCATCTGTATAAGAAATGCCAATTCAGTTTATTTACACGTGATAGGAATTTAGATTTAAATAATAATTTGTAAAGAAATAAATTTTTGTGGCAGAGAGAAAGTTGCCAACATTATGTTATGCTTAAATCTGTTTTTGAAACTTTGTGAAGTGATTCTAGGTAACGTATAAGGAAGCCAGATTTATAAATAGATGTTGAAAAATGTTTTTACGTTTTTCGGCGAATAATTGAAAACTGTTAAAAGAAGAGCTAGCAGTGTTGGTTTATCGCTAGGCCTCTGGTGTGCCCATGAACTTCTCGTGAGGGAAAAAAATGTTATACATATCAAGAACAGAAGAGAGACCACTACATCAGCGAATATAATAGTTCCAGCTAAGTTTGAAATATTTTTACAGCGTGAATCTCTTTTAAATATGTATGTTTTTATTCTGAACCACTTAATAATAACAATTTTTTACCAGTTGCACAAAGTTAATGCGAACACCCTGAGTAATATTAAGATCTTAATGCTTGAGACTAAGTCAAATATGCAACATTTTATTTTGAAAACTTCTTCGCAATAAAATTATGTTTACGAGAAAACTCAATTTACCTTGCTCTGACGTAATATTTTCTATCTTGTGTCGGCATCAATCACCTGTAATTATAATTTATTGAATTGCAAAGCAAATCCCTATGAGATTTACATCCACCCCTGAAAATTTGTCTGATCACTCTATTATTCCTAAACTTTCTTCCATCCGTTTTATTAAATATTTGAGGAATTCTCATCTTCCACAGTTTTTATTTTTAGTAGCATATCGGTAGCTAGTTACTGGGTTTGGTTTACAGTCTGTTAACTTATACATTGATGAGCGAGCAGGGCCTTAGTAAATATCTGTCAGGGTGTACCAACTGAAAAGCTGAAAGGTGATAAGTTCTTATTGGTGGTCGCTTACACTCTGGGTCTGATATTTCCGCTCGTCAGTCTGCAGTGTTAGCCAGGCAAGAAATACTATCTCACGAGATACACACGAGACATGACACTCATCAGACAATGAAACCATACATTGCATAAATTACATTTAATAGATTTGTTGGTGCTACACGCAGGGCCGAGCAGTGCAAACTGGTAGCTGCACTGCGGATTTATGTGACGATAAGTTAGGATGCCATACTACCTAAGGCATAAATCCCAATAAATTACAAACGTTTCTAATACACAACCACTGATACCATGACAGAATTGAACGACATTACAAGAAACTTAGCACCTGCAACACCTGAAGTTACTCATGTAAACACTAGAGTTACTGTAGCACAAGCCGAACAACAAAATATCCAGCCAAGCACGTCAGGCGACAACACCGAGAGTAACCCGCCTACATTGTTGCAGCAAATTGCAGCTCTTGTCCAGCAACATTCTAAAGAAGCTAGGGAACAGGTAGGCAGACTCGAGCAAAGGCTGGCAGCCAGTCACACAGAACATACAGAAATACTATAACGACTGATGGTAGAATACGTTGAAGGGCTTCAGAACACCATAGCCGATCAAAAGGTATCCAAGCAGGCGCAATTTAGTACTCAAATCACACAACGAAATAGAAATATCACTGCCCAAATTACTCATGTACAGGAGAAGTTAGTCTGTAAACACTAAGCTAGAGAACACGACTACTCAATTAAGAGAGGACATAGCCGCAACTAAGATCGGCTTGGAGTTTGTAAAAGAGCAGTACTCTATTCAATCGGCAGATGTTGATCAGTGTATAGCGGCACTAGAACCAGAACAGGCTATTTGAAGCAATACGGATGAAGTAGGAGATATACGTCAACTCAATTAGACTCCTTTGAAAGACATTTCGATCAACGCTACAGTCAAGTGAAAAAGGCAGCTCATGTAGAGTGTGCTAAGACAGAGGCCAGAATAACCAAAGTCGGATAGCAGGTCACATGTGTGGAGGAGAAGATTGACCAAGTAACAGTGTCAACAATACGAGATTTACAGTTAGGGGTCACAAAGCAGCGTAATGTAAAGAAAACCAACAAAGACAATTCCTCTTTACCTAACACTCCACAAGCTATGATAGGTCTTGACACATCGAACAGTCATGCACCTACTGCTCCGTCAATGAACACAATGATGTACCACCCGAGGAAGTTTTGAGCAGAGCAGATGCCTACTTTCGAGGGAAAGCTAGGAGAAAACCCGGTAAATTTCTTAATTAAATTGCATGAGTTCCTAAGCTTGTTTGGGCTTCCCGACAGTGACATGCTGAGGTGCCTGAATCAAAGCCTCAAATTAACAGCCCACTTGTGGTGGGAAGTAACCCGTCCGGATACGCACACATATGCTGTGTTCAAAAGTAAATTTGTAGCCCACTTCTTGAACAAAAACCATACAAGGGAACTTAAGTACTGAGTTTCACGCAGAGCGGTTTCTGCTAGGAAACGGCAAACATATCGAGGCACAGCAATCGGAAATCTACGAGTGTTCCCGCCATCTTGAAATAAAAGTACCGGATGAAGAATTCATTGCTATGATTACTAAACAACCACCGTTCCGTTACCAAGCCCACTGGACAGGTCGACATGACGCGAGTCTAGCAACTTTCAGGGAAGATTTGTTGGCATTCGATAATATTGAACGAATGCAACGTCAACAAAGTAACCGCGAGGTCAAACCACAAACAAACACCGAACACCCACCTCCTCTGTACCAGACACATGTGCACCGAGAGTTTAGAGGACCTCCCACGTATGATCACAATCCAAGAGTAAATGCTTTCTGGACCGAGTCATTTTATTACAGTCGCCCAGGCTCATGGGGAAATTTCCCTCGTGTGTATCGTGGACGTAACTATTTTTATAGAGGTACATTTAGGAGGGTAGGCAGATATAGATGTGTCCGTATACAGCATGAACGTGACGAAGAAATTAGGGACTAGCATGATAACAGACATAGAAGGCAAACTGACTCTCCACCCCCTCAGCGGCGTAACGTCGACAAACCGAATGGGCCTAGTCGTAAGTCTGCTGACTCCTCCACCCGCCAGCCAAACGGGCAGAAGATCGTTCACCTAGGAGAGACCACACAGGGCAGAGTGACAGTGATAATAGAAACGATAATGCTGAAACACGTCCGCCACGATCACGTTACAGGCGTAGCAAAGCTTATTATGCATACTCAGAGGAAGGTTACTTCGCTAGCCAAGCGCCACTGTACTCACGAATTCCTCCATTCATTCCAGCACTTCACTCAAATAATCATGGTAGAAATGATGAAGGAAATGTTTCAAGTATTAGTCGGGACCGGAGGTTAAACTGTTAGGGGTCAGGGAAGACGGGTCCCGATCGCTCACCTTAGACACAAAATCTCGTCCAAAGGGGTCCAATGAGCACCAGATTGCCAGTATGAATAATAGTGATGAAGCGTCAGAAGTACTAATGGAGGTCATAGTACAGACTGTATCACTTATAAATGAGCTAGTCGAAGAAATAGTGAACACTCAGGAAACACTCAGGAAACTCAGGAAACCTATCCTGAGTTAATATTGAATGCCCGTGGAATGAGTCAACGACCCTTAACCCTTTGGAGGTGCTAACATGTCGGTGATCTGATATATTTGACCCCGCAAACTACCAATACCGCCGGAGATTTCTAAAGGATCAGATGAAAAAAAGACTGATTTGAAAGAAGAAATTTTAAAATTTGCAAAAAATAAGTTAATTCAAGCCGCCGAAGATCGCCGCAAGCATGCTAAACTTTCTCGTAAATCATGTTTATAAAGTTGGACAGCTAGAACTTGTCAGGGCGCACCGCATAAGTAAAACCTGCGAATATATTTCCAAAAAGTTAATGCCGCTTTATTTTGGTCCGTCTCGAGTAGCGCGTTTTTATTTTTCATGGTATCTGCTATGAACTAATCTGTCCTGAGACACGTACGTAGCGGGAAAATTCAATCTAACTCTTCTCGAAATATATCTACCGTCACCTACGCCGGTCTAATTTCAAAGGTTATGTATCAGCTTAACGTAAATATGCCGAGGAAAAAATTATTAGAATATTGTTTCGAACTACGGTGAAAAGTTGTCTGCTTTGCAGCTATTTTAATGAATAAAATTTAGAGCTAAGAATTATACTGATCAACGACGTGGGAGATGATGTTGTTAATGGCGCAGCTGAAATCCGCCCGAATAATTTGTTTGTTCCACGCCATGTGAGTTTTTTTCCCCCCTACGACCATGCCTACGAGGATAATTCACCGAGCATCGAAACTGGATTGTTTTATGAGAAAACCCGGTGTAACTAAAAAATACGGCTGATAGATTAATAAACGCGAGCTATGGGGTGACGCTTGATTATTTGGGTTCGTCATGTAGCTATTGTACCTACTCGCACATCGCTAGTAAAGTAAAGCAGTAGCATTTTTTTTTTTTTACCTGCACCTTAACCATGCAAGTTGGTTGAATTTTGGAACCCTCTGTTTTCAACGTCCACTGTTTTATTCTGAAATCCAGGGCCCATGCAAGCTGCGAGAGAGTACTACTGAAATAAAGAGCAAATACACGGCAATTTTTTTTTAACAAAGCATCGGCCCTTACCAGTTGAATAAAATACAAACACTAGAGTTTAGAAGGTTTACTAACCGTGGTCATTGCGGCTAATCCATTTTTCGTAGTATTTTCTGATTAATATCCAACTAGTCATCGTTGATTCAAAGTTTCTTCTTTAAAAAGTTGATTCCTTTAAAGGCTTTCCAGATGTCACATTTGAAATTGTGTATATATTTGTCTTTGATTCCTGTTTCGATTTCTTCATGAACGCTTCGTTGTGTATTTATTTCTGTAATAATATGTATTGTTGTATTTTCTGAACTGGTTGATATTTGTCCAATGTTTACGTATGTATTTTGTTTTCTTGTGTTATGCTATTGTTGACGGATCATATGTATATTGACGTTCATTTGAGACATAGGCACGTTTCAAGCAGACATTAGACTAGTATAGACCATTTGAAAATAGGCAAGTGGAATTATTGAAGTGATCCAGCAATTAACGTGTTTAATTGTTAAGTGTTTTTTTTTTATTTTTAACGTCTCGTTAGGTCATTTTGGGTTCACATGCTACACCGAACTGTTAAATTGTGAGCGAAGGAATAAGTGTTTTACCACACCTCACACGCAAAATAACACGAATACACACGCAAAGTTAGTGCCAGCGGAAGCCAACGGACTTCAACGCTACGTTCACGTACTCGTTTAAATGCCTATCGGTTTGAGTGCAACTCGCTACAAAACATTGTTTAAATGTGTGATCTAATCTATGCACAAGACGTTAGATTATGTTTTGCAGTGATGGACAGTTCAAGATAAGAAGAATCACATACCACGGTATCACGACCGACGAGCGCAGGCTACCAACAGAACAGCCTAAAACTCAACTGACTGGGGGGGCGGTGTTCGATTCCCGCCTGTCACGTCCTTTCGTTCGGCCGCGGCGGCGGAGACTGCCGACATCGCCCGAAGAGAAACACCTGCCACGTCGCTGTAAATGTGGGTTTACACGCTGCGATAAATCGTCACGATGTGATTGTAACAATTTATTGTTATAAATAAATCGAAAGAGTGAGTACTGAGTACATGCAACTATTTCTTGTCCAATTTTCATTGTCGATCATGGTACAACTCAGTCAGCTGTTGCGATGGAGGAAGTACTGTTGTGGTCTTTATATGTTATTTGTTTAGCGAGAACAGTGAAAAAGTCGCGAAGACTAAGAAGAAAGTGGAGTCGCCAGTGGTTGCTGAACAAAAGGGCGTTTTCTCATATCAAGTTATTGGAGGAGTTGCGAAATTAACCCAATGACTAGCGGAATTATTTGAGAATTGATGAAGAGACTTACGTTATAATGTTAAGTTTAGATTCTCCATTCATTGTGAAAAATTATACTGTTATGAGAAAAGCGATTTCTCCTCATGAAAGACTCCCGGTTAGTTACCTTACGATTTGTTGCCACCGGAAGAAGCTTTAAGGACATGGAATTTTCAACTGTAATTTCTAAACCAGCCCTGTGCAAAATAATCCCGGAAACCTCTTAGTATTAAAAAAAATTCATACAGGTATGTTAATTAACAGTTTTTTATACTTTTAATCCATCTACAATACAAACATTATAACTAAATGTAATACAATATTAAGTAAATAATCATATAATATGTTTTACACATGAAAATGTCCTGCTGCACCTCGAAATTTGAAAAGTAGGTAGAAACATTGTTTTCCATTGATTGGTTGGGATTTATGTTACTTGAACTTGACATGTTGTTTGAGTAAGTGGATTGTTCAGTTTTGGGTTGCTGAGTATCGGGTTGTTGATAATTGGTATGTTGAGAATTGGGTTCTTGAGAGTTAGGTTGTTCAGGTTTGTATGTTTGAGAGTTTGGGAGTATCCTGTTAAGCCGTTGAACGTTATTGTATGGACGAAGATTGTGTTGTTGAGGGTAGGAGAGTTGATGGTCTGATATTTGATAGTTGTATGGTTGGGGGTAGGGTTGTTGAAGGTGCAGTTGAGCGTTAAATTGTTGATAGTCATTATTTTCAAATGAACGGCGTGGGTGACTGTTCATTACTTTAAAATCTTTGATGAGTGCTTCAAGCTCTCCCTCAAAAATCACGTCATTAATGAGTTTTCGAGTGAATACGGCCTGGTTACCTTTAAGGGAACGTAGCTTATGGGCCATATACTTTCTGTAGGCTTCGAATTCATCATCAGGACGAATAGCTTTTAGCTGCTGTCCCGCTAGCTGTATCACCTCATCTGTCGGGGTCAGGTTCCTTTTCCGCTTTGGCCGCAGTACACTTAATGATGGTGTCACACTTCGTGATGTAGTATATCCATCATCTCCTGGTGTTGGCAGAACCGATGAGGTGACCTCTCGTTGATGGAATTTTTCTAGATCCGTAGATTCAGAATCTTCCTGAAACAAAATAGAACATATATTTTAATTTTCTACAAAACGTACAAGAATGGAAGGCTATAGCAGATGAATATAACAGAAAATGGCATTGGGTAGATGTACAACTTGGGTAGAAAAACAAAATTGTTCGTGTGCCTGTGTGTGTGTCTGTCTGTCTGTCGAAAGTAATTAAATGTGGTTTGCTTTTTTTTGTTCCAGTTCCCTAAAACAGCAAATGAGTGGTTGAAAATCGCTTCAGATTTTGAAGAGAAATGGAAGTTTCCTCATTGTTTGGGTGTGATCGATGGCAAACATGTCAGGATTGTTCCACCGATAGATAGCGGCTCCCATTACTACAACTACAAAAAGACACACAGTACAGTCTTGATGGCTATAGCAAACGCTCACTGCGAATTTATATATTGTGATGTAGGAACGAACGGTAGAATATCTGATGGCGGTGTGATAAATAACACTCTTTTGTACGAAAAAATCGTAAATAACCAATTGGATATTCCTGAACCTGAACCAGTTACCTTCGATCTTGATCTGGAATATGTTTTTGTGGGGTATGCTGCCTTTGCATTGCGTGCTGACCTTATTAAGCCTTGCAATTGGGATTAACTTAATAACGAGAGAAGAATATGCAACTATCACATATCCAGGGCACGGCGAGTGGTTGAGAACACATTTGGAATTTTAACATCACGATTTCGTATTTTTAACACTGCAATTAATTTAAATGTGGAAACCATTGAAAAGGTAGTTCTTGCATGCCGTGCTTTACACAATTTATTGCGCAAAAAATCAGTTACCTACACCCATCTTGAATGTTTTGATCACGAAAATATTAACGATGGTACTATTCATCTAGGTGTAAGGTGTAGTCCTGATGTATTACACAACCTCGAACGACGTTCAGGAGGTCAAGTTTTACAAAAAGCAAAAACTGTTCGAGAAAAGTTCTGTACGTATTTTAACGGGGAGGGGTCAATTCCTTGGCAAGAAGAAAGTGCATTGAATGTATGAAATTTGCAGTTCTTGTAAAAAGTATATTTTAATAATTGTTTATAATGCTTTTGTTTTATTTAGTTATAGTAATTTTTTCACTTTATTAAGTTACAGGCAATTGATTTGAGCCACATTTGTCATTAATTCATTAATGCTTGTTATAATTAATTTAGGCCTATTGATTTCTGACATGTAATGTGTATAACAATTTTACAAAACAATAAAACTACTTTTACTATAAAAAAAATTAATTTTACTTACATCTTGTGGTGTTTCTTCGTCCCCATCATCCATTGTACTCCTAGAAGGTCTTGCAGAGTCCTGGTTGTTCAAAAAATGCAGAAGGTCGAAGTACCACAAACTAGGTTTGTATACATCATCCGCACCTGCCCCGGATTTCAACGAATAGTTCATTTTTATATACCGTACGCAATACATTCATATTTTCCGCTACAGTACTTCTGTCTGCCGACGGATCAAACTCCTTGTATTTTTTAACAAGCTCTGCATACGCCAGGTATTTTTTATTTCTGTCTGAGTATTCTTTGCTCTTAATGAGCCACAAACACGGAAAACTCCCATATAGTCATATGAATTCACTCAAGAACTCACGAGGACTTTGCTTGAAAACTTCCATGATCACTTGACCAAAACTCACTTGTCAACGAAACAACGAAGAAAACACTACTTCAACACAACCTTTCCTGTGAACAGCTAATGCAAACAGTCAAATTGTAGCGACAGATGGCTGCTACCGTTTACACGTTCCAACCTGTCGTTACGATTCGCAGAAATTGATGCCAGCCGGCACCAACCATCCAGTCCAATTCCAACTCCAATAAATCGCTAAAATGTCCTGTTTACACGCAACGATAAATCGTGACGATTTGATTGTTACGATAAATTGCTAGCATTTATCGTAGCGTGTAAACCCACCTTAACAGTTGTGTCCACTGGCTACGTACAACTTTTAAGAGTCATGTCTTTTAAAAGAGATGATTTTTTTCTTTTGTATTATTTGAGTTAGATACTTCCAGTTACTGCATTAGCATATTACCTGATTAAAATTATTTTCTTCTTTAACAAGTATAAATTTTTTTAAATATTGCTCTGACATAATATTTGCTATCTAGTGTCGGCATGAATCACCTGTAATTATAATTTATTGAATTGCAAAGCAAATCTCTATGAGATTCATATTTAACCCTGAAAATAACTCTATTATTCATAAAATTTCTTCCTTCCGTTTTAATATTATAATTTAGAATTCTCGTATTCCAGAGTTTTCTTATTTAGTAGCCTCTCAGTAGCTAGCTATCGAGTTTTGTTTCAGTCTGTTAACTTATACATCGCTGAGCGTGCAGGGTCTTAGTAAATATCTGCCAGGGTGTACCAACAGAAAATCTGAAAGGTGATTATTTAGTGTTGGTAGTCGCTTACACTCTGGTTCTTACATATTTCCGCTCGTCAGTCTGCAGTGTTAGCCGGGCAAGAAATACTATCTCACGAGATACACACGAGAGGTTACACTCATCAGACATTAATAATCTTACATTACATAAATTATATTTCAGTGCATCACTTTGTTTGTTGTTTCCTGTGGTTGTGCAATCTACCGTACATCATGAAAAAATGTTCCGTCTTGTTTTTTTTAAAGCTAAATGCCGCCGTTTTCGAGAAATTAATTCATAATATTCCAACAATGAATCTCAACGCCTTGCAAATAGCAACACATTTGCTGTTGGTGCATGATGCTGCTGTTTTAAATGACACCATGCCATGTTCGAACAGGTCGTGTTTCATGTGATATGCATACATACCCCAACAAACTATCGCTGATCGTCTGATTCCCGGCGGAGTCTACACGATAATACTTATCTGGGAAACGTGGTAGAAGTTAACATTGGCCAGTGAGTTTTTTTCGGCGCACACCCATTTCACCACACTGTAATTTCGCCATTGCTCCATCTACACCCCACGTGGCCTTCATAGATATTGATTAATTCCTCGAAAACGACGGCATTTAGCTTAAAAACACAAGACGGAATTTTTGTTCACCGTGTCCGGTAGATTACAAACCCACAGGAAACCCAAATTAAATTAGTACAGTTACACTTTTATTTTCACAAATGTGTAGCTAACCCCTCCCTTTTCATGGATGGGGGTTATTGCAGCCCATATTTTTGTGCTTCGTATTTCGTATTTTAATAATGCCTTTATCGTTCATTCTGGCTGTGTTAATTGCAACAAACTGTCTGCTTCATCTACAATTTCAAGGGTGGTTACGCCACTTCGGAATACACTTAGGGTATAGGTCGTGTATATTTTTTTGACATATTTTTTTATAAGTTATCACCTGCCGAAATTTGTTAATACAGTTCAATTGCAGCTGCAGATTAATCAAGAAAAAAGAACATGGAAACTTATATACGATCTATGGCCTAAAGTGAATCCTAAGGGTGGCAGTTCACATCTTTGCAGTTAAACTTGAAGCACTAGTTTGTTACTAATACTGGAGAAAGTATTTAAGAGAGAAAATTGAGTGCCTGGAAAAGGTGCAATGTTAATTTTGGCATGCGGATTAATAATCTATATTTTAAATGCCAAGTATGCTATTACGGCACGCACAGAAAAAGAATAATGTTGTTAAAACAAATATTACTATTGAGCCATTTGTTTGCACATCTATGTTGTAGTGAAATTAATGACAGTGTGACAAATTAAATAGTTAAACCATTTACAAAGTCATGTATAACTATAATTCAATTATTCTGTTGCGTTAATCCTAACAAAGCGTCTAAGTAATGTTGCCGCAACCAAATGATGTATTGTGCTAAAAATAAAAATAATAACAAAATATGTGTGATACAACGACATAAAAGTCACGTCTATCCAACACCAGTTTATACTAACTTACCATTGTAAAATGGCGGTTGCTAGAGAACAATAATAACCTCGTAAAATGAAATCACTATATTTTTATTTTAAAACATAAAATTAAAACTGAATATAACTTTTATCAAATTTCAAACTTTGCAAAGCAATTTACGTGTGACAAACATGAATAT
Source organism: Clitarchus hookeri (assembly GCA_002778355.1). Taxonomy (NCBI): domain Eukaryota; kingdom Metazoa; phylum Arthropoda; class Insecta; order Phasmatodea; family Phasmatidae; genus Clitarchus; species Clitarchus hookeri. Next base: position 343,406 of record NQII01002167.1, read on the forward strand.
AATGAATTTCCACGTAAAGAAAGAGTACTGCAGTTTGTTGTTAGATGTTGTAGAATACTCATAATATGAAATTGAATCATACATGTAAAAATACAGCAATTAATTGGTAAGACGAAGGGTTTAATGAAGTGGAGATCGTTATGCGCAAAAGGCGTGGCTCGATTCTCTCCTTTGCCTTAGTATTTTTCTTCACAGTAGTATTTATTTTTGATAGAAACACTTCTGACAAAATTATTGTACTTAATTTATTTTACTTCATAATGTTTTTTTTAAGAAAGAACATTTTATAAAAATTTTAATAGAAATATTTACATAAATTCAATACAATATTTTATTTTGGAACATAAACAACACTTTAATACTCATAGAACAGTAAAGTGGTAACGTTGTTACAAAAGTACTTAATATTACAGCTACATTAATAGCATAGCAGTATATTACATTAACAGTAATGTCAGTTACAGAAAGTTCACAAATAACAAGACATTACTATACTTATAACATTAATACTGTTGATATTAGAGTTTTATCTGTGTGGAGAATAAGTCGAAATAGAGGTATAACCGTGATTATTTCAATGAAATAATTAGATAATCGCACAGGTTTAAATCTCACTAAAGGAATGTGTTAGTAAGTATTTATATATTCATAAATAAATATCTAGACCAAGTAAATACACATGATGGCACTGTGGAAAGGACTTAGGTTTTTTTCATGAAGATGATGTGAGCCAATGAATGTACGAAGTCTGCTGTATAGCTTACCTCAATGGATGTACCTTCTCCCACTGCTGGAAAGTTACATGTAAAATAGTGTTGCTACAGTGGAAATATACTCAGCAAAAGGTGTTGTCATGCTCGGCGACATGAGGAAACCGCCTGTACGAAGAGTCCTTTTCGCCCAATGAATCAATGTGACAATGTGCACGTGGAGTTTATGCAAGGTGATATACACAGAGGTGACAAAAGTCATGGGATAGCAATATACAAATATACAGATGGCAGTAGTATCGCGAACAAAATGTTTAAACGAGCAGTGCATTGGTTGGGCTTTCATTCATAGTCAAATGATTCATGTGAAAAGGTTTCTGGCGTGATTATTATGGCCGCACGACGGGAATTAACAGACTATGAACGCGGAATGGTAGTTGGAGCTTGACGCATGGGACATTTCATTTCGGAAATGGTTAGGAAATTCAACATTCCGAGATCCACAGTGTCAATAGTGTGCCGAGAATACCTAATTTCAGGCATAACCTCCCACCATGGACAGCGCAGTGGCCGACCGCCTGCACTTAATGACCGAGACCAACGACTGGTGCGCAGAATTGTCAGTGTTAACAGATAAGCAACACTGCGTGAAATAACCGCAGGAATCAATGTGGGACCTACGACGGACGTGTCCGTTAGGACAGTGCGGTGAACTTTGGCTGTACTGGGCTATGTCAGCAGAAGACCGACTCGAGTGCCTTTACTAACAGCACGACATCGCCTGCAGCGCCTCTCCTGGGCTCGTGACCATATCGGTTGGACCCTAGACGACTGGAAAACCGTGGCTTGGTCAGATGAGTCCCTATTTAAGTTGGTAAGAACTGATGGTAGGGTTCGAGTGTGGTGCAGACCCCACGAATCCATGGACCCAAGTTGTCAACAAGGAACTATGCAAGCTGGTGATGGCCCCATAACGGTGTGGGATGTTTTTACATGAAATGGACTGGGTTCTTTGGTCCAACTGAACCTATCATTGATTGGAAAGGGTTATGTTCAGCTACTTGGAGACCACTTGCAGCCATTCATGGACTTCATGCACCCAAACAACGATGGAATATTTATGAATGACAATGCGCCATGTCACCGGGCCACAACTGTTCGCGATTGGTTTTAAGAATATTCTGGTCAATTCTAGCGAATGATTTGGCCACCAAGATCGTCCGACATGAATCCCATCGAACATTTGTGGGACCTAATCGAGAAGTCAGTTCGTGCACGAACTCCTGCACCGGCAACACTTTCGCAATTATGGACGTCTATAGAGGCAGCATAGCTCAATATTTCTGCCGGGAACTTCCAACGACTTGTTGAGTCCATGCCACGTCGAGTTGCTGCACTTTTCCGGGCAAAAAGCGGTCCGACACGATTATAGGAGGTATCCCATGACTTTTGTCGCTTCTGTGTATTGAAGAACTACACCAAGAACTGCAGTGATTCGTATTTTGAGAGCCAGCAAGAGATGTCGTAAACACCCCCTGCTGCATCGATGAGTACCGATTCCACAAAAGATTGTGACGGTACAGTTAATGCCAATGACGGAATGAGACACCTATGGGGTTTGGTAGTGTCAGTATGTGTGGAATATACACTTGCAAGACGTTCGTGTGTAATCGAATAACTTCAGGATAAAGAGTTGTCAGCCCTAAATACTCATGATGACTGTGCGACCCCTTCAAAGAAAAGTAAACTGGATATTGAAGATTAAACAGGAGATAAAGAGGATCATGAAGACAGCATTGATGATAATGACTGTGAAAACTCGATAGTTAAATGTGAGGGAAGGCAGAAGGCGTCAATAACGCTCGTTACATATTCCCCGAAGACCCGAATGAACTTGTTGAAATACCTAGATATTTGATTGACCAGGAAAAACACGGGTATCTCTCACGCATTGCTGCGATATCTCCAATCATGGATCCTTGATTTACAAGCATCTGAGAAATGTAAAGATGAAATATTCAAAATAATTAGAAACAAAGAATATATATAGTAAGTAAATAAATAAAATTGATGTATACAGTAATGTGTATTTAATTTCTTATACGGTCCCTTCTCCTTTTCTGAACGACTTATTAATTAAAATGTGTAAACAATCAAATAAGAGTCTGTTTTAGATCAAATTGACGTGAGTGCATGCTGTATGAGTCCAATAGTTCGATTTGAAGTATTTTGCTTCACTCATATTGTTTAAAATCGACTGAGTTCTATATTAGGAACGAATGAAATAAGGGAAATATTTGTTAGGAATGTTTCGCAACTAATTGGTTGGCCTGGTCAGTTGTTCTGGCAAGTTGACTTAGTAAGTTAGTATGACATTTTGGTATGGATGACTCTGGTAGACATGTTTTGCGAAGATTATGTGAAGATTTTCTGCAAAATGGTTAGCTATATGTATCTTATTGGGAGACTTTTCTCGAAATGTTCCATCATCGTTTGGTTGAATAGGTGGGTGGTATGGTAAGTTTATATTGTCGGATGGTCTAGCCAGTTTTTGCAGGAACTGGTCTCGTCAGGAGTTAGTCTTGGGCTAAGTCAGTCTCGTCAGGAACCAGTCTTGGTTGGAGCTGGTCTTGGGTTGAGTCGGCCTTGCATGCAGTCAATCGTTAATTAATATTGTAGTAATTGATTCTAGTAATTGATAATTGTAAGGACAACTGTTTTTCTCGATTTTTCTAGTTCAATGCCTAAGGTTAAGGTCAACAACCAGCACGATGGCTAAATCAACAGCTCCTCTGACAGCGAAATCGATATTTAATACTCTTATTATACCTAAATGATGTAAAGGTAAACAAATGACAAAAAAAAAATGAGCGGAGTGCATTTGTCAGGATGAGCAATGGTGAGAAGGGTGGAGGCCTGCCGACTAATTAGCCAATAAGGAAAATTGGTAGGGGAGGGTAATGTTAATACATCATGACTGATTGGAGTGGGGATTCAGTCATCTGTTGGGTGTGGTGCTGAGGGATCCTCCGGGAATATGAGTTCTTATAGTAAATTTTTTAACAATACCTTTTTTTATAAATTTTGCAAAGTTTATAAGTTTATAATTTTTTTAATTTTTAGTATTTTTTAGAATAAAAAAATGTAATTTTTAGATTTTTTAATAGTTTTTTTTTAGAATTTTTGGAAATTTTAGAATTTTTGAAATTTTAAGATACTTTCAGATTTTAATTTTTTTGGGTTTACGGTTAATGGTCATCTGGTCAAGGTTAAAGGTCAACGTCACCTGGATCCAAGATGGCAATAGTAGTCAGTAACGTAATATGCTCTTTGACATTCATGAATGTATTCCATGTTTACAAGTTTTCACTCGAGTTTTTGTTTTCCAAGTCTTCTAAGGTTACAGTTATAGGGTCAAGGTCATGGGTCTACTTCAAGGTCATCTGTGTCCATCATGGTCGTTGGGCGACGCCATGCCATGGTGGCTGGTCGGTTCCAGTCCCTTGTCACCTCTAAACCCAAACTTTTAAAATATTAATTTAATAATTTTTAATATAAAATTTTTTGTGATATTTATATATATTTGAGGTTTTTGTAATTGTTTGAGATTTTTGAGGATTATTGGAAATATTTTTGGTTCAATGTCATTCAAGGTCACGGGGTCAAGGTCACCGGGATACAATAGGGTGGCTAAAATGGCTGACAGTACCAAGATGGCTGACGGTTAGCTCCGGCTCCGATCCTGGATCCCATGTATCGATTTGGCATAACCTATGTATGTAAAACCAATATGGCCACCAGTGCTCTTCCCTGGAGAAACGAGCCTCCGAAATCCTTCCGATGGATCGAAAAGCTCCTTTCTGCGGTTTGTTTTTGCAACTGGGCTGATATCTGCTTTTTAGAGGGAAAAAAGGGAAATTATTAGTGGAAAAGAGACATTTTTATAGGAAAAGGGAAATTTTGAGGGAAAAGGGGAAATTTACCGGGAAAAAGGGAAATTCCAAGATGGCTGTGGTCAATTCCATTTCCGGACCCCCCGTTCCCTTGGCCCTGACTTCTAATAATCCTACTACTCCTATTATTTATATGATGTGTGTGTGGTTTTGTTTACCAATTTGTTTTCCTCTAACGCAATTACTTTGCGTAATAAACCTCGTATTGTGCTTGTCACCCTCCGCCTTTAAGGGCTTCTATAGCCATTATTATTTGAGATGGACCATGGGTGTCCTATATTATTCTTCCTCTTTTCCGGTCACGAATCACGTGCCCGAGTTTGTAGACATGTTTCCTAAACCAGTTGTGTGTGTGTTTTTATATATATTATATATATATACACACACACACATAGTAACAATTTTCATAACACGTGCCCACGTTTGTAAGAGATTGGGGTTACAATAAAATAAAACAACTTCATTTAATCTGCGTGGGCCTATATATTTACAACGTTACCAAAATACACGCAGCTACTATTTACCAAATACAATTTTTTATCACTACTGTTAACTCTTATTGTTACCAGTGATGACAATGTTTATGCTAATCTTACTTGTAATTAAACACTGTCCCTATACTAAACTATTGCCACATAATATTCCGTCAGTAATAACAAATATGCAATACAAATTTCCATTACTTTAAATTTACTTAATTACATTGTGCGTCACCCACTTAATAATTCCCACTTCCTTACAGTACAACACGTAAGTCCCAGTCTTTGCTATCCAGACAGTCTTACTCTCCGCGGCGCCCACACTGCATTCGCAATGGTCACACTGCGCCCGTCGTCTGTCTTCTCGCGATTCGCCCATGTTGCACGTACATAGACATTCTGGACTGCGACACAGGCCAACTCAGCGACTTTTATAGGTGATATGACTGTCCCAATAAGATCTTCGCTCACTGACGCGCCGGTGGACTTGATGGCCAGATAATTCCCCCCGTGGCTCACAAGTTGTTGACTCTTCCAGCAGGCGAGAGTGACGTCATCCTCGCAGAAGATAAGCCGCAGTTGTGAAACTTCTCCCTTTCCCCCTTTAGCATTACACTTGAAACCGATGACGTCACTTTGGGGAAGGACAACCACTGACCCTGTCTGGTGGCCAAGGGCAGAAATAAAGCAGCCACCGCGGTGACGAGACCGCAGGTCCATTAATTAAAAATAATATATATCTACTCAAATAAGAATTATTTTTTAGCGGTTTTTGCGTATGCAAATATAATTTTATAGTTCATATAAATTTATTACCGGGTAATTTGCTACATTATATTATTTATTATTTTCATGAACTCATACGACTTCAAAGGTGGTATCTTGCTGTTAAAAATGTTTCGTGTTTGGGATTACTTCATTGCTAAAATTGAGTACATTATAACACGAGTACATAATTATAGCTCGTGTAGTCTTTTGTTGGTCATTTACAGTAAATTCTTTTATTTATTATTATTAAATTTTGGGTGATTTCAAGCTGTAAGCATATTTTTAAGGCAACAAGAGGGGTTCACTGATTTACATTGATAAAATATTTTTGCGCCATTATTTATCAGGCAACATTTAGTAAATTATGTAACGATATTATTTCATACAGGCAATGTGACGTAAACAAAATTAAAAACCTTTTAAGGAAAACAATCTCTTTATTTTTTCCAGGAATTCGTATTGGTAAATTACTGAATCCATTGAAATAATTTTACTTTTACGTTATTGATTCTGCTCAACCTACTGTGTGTTTTGTGGAAATTGGTGTTTCTGATACAACATAGGTACACAAAGTTCGACACCCTCAAACACACTGATATTTAGTTACATGTCAGACTCGAGAAACCTGTACATGTTCTAGCAACTCTCATTATTTTCTCAGATTCTTGCCTCTAGTAGAAGCAGTTGTGCAGTTTTACTACGTGTCACTGGGGCAGCGGGTTTACGCAGAGGCCCCCACCCACGTGATCCAGGCTCGATTTCCGTCTGTTCTACAACCTGCCATACAACTATAGGGAATATGGCGGACGTTGCCGTTGACCTGTGGGTTTCCCCTAACTTCCTTCCTCCGTTCCCGAACCACATTAGCGTCTTGCTCTACGTGAGCCTTCGGAGATGAAAACCACATAGTTGTTCCGTCTCGAAATTCCATTTGAAGGGGGTGGTTACCCTTCGCCAAGACTGTCTGTCTCCTTCCATGCATGTTTCTAATATTACCCTGCCTTTGACAGAATGTGACTTTATACTTAAGTACAAGTCAATTCGAACCCTGGCTGGTGGGCGCAAAGTACCTATCTCTTTCAAGTTTAATCTACGTCTAGGATCCTTACTGATAACTTCTCGGGTACAGGACTTTGTCCTCGCACTACAAAAGACAGTAACAAACAAAATCAAAATGTTTCTATCAGTAAATTAAGAGGTTCAATGACATCCTTCAGCATTTGGCCTTTTCCGGACGGATGATGCCACATGACATTGATTTCCTACAGCATATATTTTTGAATGATGCTCGCGGTTCCCAAGTGGAAACATGATTGCACAGAACGTTCACAGATATTCTGGCTCCTGATTTTCTTAGCAGCATGTGTTCTTAGCTTTTATACAAGACTCTCTCACTTATATTACTGTGGAACGACATCATGTAACCCTTGTGAGGGATGGCGCCACAAAAATTTTGAAACAGCCTAAGAGGTTTAAAACATATGTGTCTGTTATCAAATTTGTGACATTTTAAATATATGTAATAAGAAATTCTGTCAATGCTATAAAATTTTCATTAATGGTCTAGACTGGAGAGTGTTGAAGATGAAATGTACAATAAAAATTATTATTATTTAATTTATGAATCAAGTGGCGCGGTGAAATAGTTTCAGGTTGTCAATTATTACTAGAGTACACAATAAAAGTAAAATCATTTACGGCGAGCACAAATTTAATCAATACACTTTCAACAAAATGTTTATACCTGGAACAACTGTTTTTAACTCGCTGTTATAGATACTCCAGCCCATGTTTACGGTAAAATACGTTATGTGCAGAAAAGTACAGGCTCAGCATATCGAAGGTTAACTTTAAAATACCTTAGTTAACTGCGACCCCGCTATGTCACGTTCTAGGCGTTAGTCTGCTTTCAAGCATTATCGTGGGTATTATCATGTAGTTCTGAGAGTCTATTATTGGAAAAGCATATCTGTGCATAGGAGGTAAAGGGCGCTATGTATATTTTACCAAACCGAGGTTTTGACATTGTCTTACTGTTTCGTGCTATTTCCGGCTTGCAAAGCATTATATAATACAGTACATTCATAGTTATTTCCAATTTCTATTAAGTCTTGCTAAAGTTCTACTTCCAGGATATTTTTCCGCCACGTGCAAACAAAACATTACCGAGTCTAGAAAAGCACAACAAAGGTACATCTCACCGTATTCGTGCGCACTCACTTCCATAATATCTTGCATAATAAATATTTATTACTAGGTAGGTGTTACCAACACACCTATTTTCCCTGTGTATTAATTCGTGTTAATTTTAAATGAAATATTATAATTTATGGATAAAATGTGAATAGAAGTTCAATTTAACCAAAAATAAGGTACTTTTGTGTTAACACTAGTACCAAACGCTTGTGATACATGCAAGTCTTAGGAAAAAACGAACAGAGTAATGCATGGGGTGATTTTTCGGAGGTTTGATTAAAAAAGTGTGCAGAAATTTTAATTACGTTATATACGGAATAATAAGCAATTTAGCCAGTAGAAAGGGCACTATGTCCCATCGTGGTATTGAGGTAAACTGCAATCTTGAAAATGTTCATATTTCTGACATAGCGTCCTTTACATCCTTGGCTCAGATATCGTAAAAGCTATGAACCCACCATAAAAACTCAAGTCAACGAACAAGAAAACTTGATTCTGTTATTGGGTGCTTTTGCGCACAGCCATACATCAACCGGCAGTAAACCTGCTAGATTCTCTGACGCACAGCTCACGTAGTGGTTTACACTATTATATATTACAGATTTTTCTACCCTTTTTTTCTGTGTAGGAGACTTCATCGAGGAAGCTCCACTTCCTGGGTGTTTGGAACTCCTGCACCCCCCTTCCCCCAACACGCCACCAAATCAACCATCCGCACAACTTTGCGATGAAGTCGTA
>NQII01002167.1:352338-362404 GCA_002778355.1 Clitarchus hookeri
GTTTTCGCAGCCGCAAGCCACTTGTCCTCATCAACCCAAGTTAACTCCCCGCTACATGGGAAGCCACTCGCGCGCGTTAGCTACCCTGGCGCTGTTACATTCTCCAACCCCCTTCACCGAAGCCGGACATTAGTATGTTGGTGCGAGAGATGGCGACGGTGTGGCAAAGGGGAACGCGTGGGCCTGTCGAGGTCAAGGAGTGCAAGGCTTACGGGTGTTCGACACCAAAAATTTTATAATTTTTATATTTGTACCAAATATTTTTCAACTCATACGCATGTGTATGTAATTATATTTTTCTCGAAAAGAAATTACGCTTTATATTTTTCGAATAATTAGATTTCAAACACAAAATTCTACTGCTTCGTCGCAGCCGTAATAACAAATGCTATTTAATTTGTCCAGATGAAAACATTTACAAAGTGAACTAATCACATGGGCTACTGCGTGACACATATGCAATCAGCAAATTGCAAACCATAAATGTATATCACGCAGTCAAATGTAAATATGTTTTTGCATATTTTTTTCATTTTTTAATATTGAATGAACTGTTGTTTGATAATAATAACCAATATTATACACTGAATAGCCAAAAAAACTGGTACACCTTATATCGTGTAGGGCTCCCGCGAGCATGCAGAAGGGCCGCAAGACGACGTGGCATGGTCTCGACTAATGTCTGAAGGTATGCAGGAGGCAATTCACTCCATGAATCCTGCAGGACGATCCACAAATTCAATCTGCGCCGATTTTAGGAAGGGTTGCGCGTCTGTCACGTTTAATGATTCTCGTCAGTCGTCGTTTGTCCCGTTCTTTCACGATCTTTTTTCGGCCGCAGCGATGTCGAAGATTTGATGTTTTTCCGGATTCCCGATATTTACGGTACACTTGTGAAATGGTCGTACCCGAAAATCCAAATTTTATCGCTACCTCAGAGATGCTATGTCCCATCACTCGTGCGCAGACTATAAAACCACGTTCAAACTCACTAAAATCATGATGTCGTATATAGGCGCTGCCGACCGCATCGCGTTACTCTGATTGGTTTCATACCTCTGTTATTTGCATACGCACGCCTATACCAGTTTTTTTTTAGCCCTCCGGTGTAAATGCGAAACTGTGTTTGTTTGTTTGTTTGTTGTTTGTCCTTCTTTCACGTCGCAATGGAGCAACGGATCGACGTGTTTTTTTGCACAGTGTTAGTTGGAGGGCCGGGAAGTGGCATAGACTACTTTTTATCCAGAGAAAATATCTCATTCTCTGGGGGAAATTCTTATTGGAAAATGAAAAATACACAAACGGAATAACAATGCAACGTCGCAGCAACAGATTGACGTAATTTCTTGCACAGATTAGTTGGACGGCTGAAATGTGATATTGGCTCCTTTTTATCGTGAGAAAATATCTGAAAAAATGTACAAACGATAATAGTGAATCAAGTCGGAAAAACGTTTGCCACCAGGGCGCTCTCTTGCAATACGCTGTCTTAACTGGTAAAGATGGAGGAATAACATGTAGTGTTAACTGTGTAGAATAAAAATATCTAAAACGAACTTCGCGATAGAATATATTTATATATAACAGAGAAATACTAATAAGTGTTTTTAGCATTTAATTCACCAAGAGGTTGAGTTTTATAATATGAATAGATTATAGAAGATTAACACTAAGTAAAATAAAACTTTTTTTAAAAAAGAAAGCTAAACAATAATTCTGCATTCCACGCGAAGTAGCCGCGGGCACAGCTAGTTACATATATGCCAAACAGTATCCCATTGCATTAGTTTATGTTGTAATTTATTTCGTACTTGCAACTTAGATTGTATTTGTTGTTATTTCTGCAACAAAACAAAAGAATTTTGTATTCGACATCAAATTATTTAAAAATTATAATGTGTGATTTATTTTTAGAGGAAAATGTTATCACATACACTGCGTACGATTTGAGCAATGTATTATGCAATTGTAAAATAATATTTTTTTTAGTTCCGACACCCAATAGGGCGTGGTACATAAATAAGCACTAGAAGCAATTATAAAAATCTACCGGTTTATAGAATCGAGTATATAATAACTAATAAATAGAATTCATAGATAATATTTTTCGCTAACTTTGTGAGCAAATATTGCGCCATCATGATGCATTACTGTCGAGCTATGCCTTACGCTATAAATGTGCACTAATTACTGCGGTGTAACACATCGCGCTAAATGAAAGTATCATTCCGTATTTCTATTTGTATGCAACGTAGATAAAGAAGGTTACTTGGGATTGCCTTTTCTTGATTTTTCTATATTGGCTTCCGTAAACCTGTGAACTTCAATTGACGTGCTTAGTGTCAGTTTATGAAGCAAGGACTCTCAAGAGATAGTAGTACAAAAAAAAATTTTAATTCGTTGTTTGCGCGTTACGCGTATATAACAAAATAATTATTTTGGTAATACCCCTTGCTTTTAGAAAAAGGTTAAGAATCAATTTTCTATATAAGAATGAATTGCTTTTGTGATAATGAATGTATTCAAGGAAAAAAAATTGTAAAAATAGTTCAATATAGCTTTTTTTTTTAAACTTCCCTGAGCAGTTTCCTAAAGAAGCGGGAGCAAAATACAACCATTGTTTAATTCTGTAACGTAGTTACGCAACCTCATGACAATGTGACTCGGGTCACGGACACGTACACTGAAGAGCCAAAAAAACTGGTACACCTCCTAATATCGTGTAGGGCCCCCCGAGCACGCAGAAGTGCCGCAAGACGCCGTGCCATGGTCTCGACTAATGCCTGAAGGTATGCAGGAGGCAATTCAAACCATGAATCCTGCAGGGCATTCCACAAATCCAATCTGCGCCAATTTGAGAAATGGTTGCACGTCTGTCACGTTTAATGATTCTCGTCAGTCGTCGTTTGTCCCGTTCATTCACGATTTTTTTCCGGCCGCAGCGATGTCGAAGATGTGATGTTTTACCGGATTCCCGATATGCACAGTATACTCGTGAAATGGTGGTACGCGAACATCCAAATGTTTTCGCTACCTTGGAGATGCTATGTCCCATCCCTCGTGCGCCGATTATAACACCACGTTCAAACTCACTTAAATCTTGATAACCTGCCATTGTAGCAGAAGTAACCGATCTAGCTGCCGAACGCATCGCGTTACTCTGATTGGTTCCATACTTCTGTTATTTGCATACGTACGCCTATACCAGTTTTTTTGGCTTTTCGGTGTACGTTGCTAAAGACGTTTGCCCGTTTACGGTGGCTAGAAGAAGCATTCTGTTATGATATGATTTGTGGTTCATCATCATACCATAACGGGGCTATAGGGGCGTAACAAGTTATTGATAAAAATGATGTAATGAGCACTATATAAAAGGTGTTAATTTATCATTAAATTTGTACAATATTATTTCAATATAAATATTATGAAGAATGCGTGGGGAGCTATACAAATATAATAAAGTATTAATTTATATTAAATTAAAAAGATTTTACCAGCCACAATCTGAGTAAAGTCTCATTGGAGAGTCTCCACCTGGTTCATGACACCGGAGGCTGATTAAGATGGTGGAAGTCGACTCCTGGACACACCCATTTTCTCGTTCCAATGACTCGACGACCAAAGACACAGTCCTATATAGGCTGCGTTGTCGCGGTTTACTGGCCAGCGGAGTGGGTTTCTGTGGTTTGCGATTGCATAACTAATTTCAGCAATCACGGCACGTGTCCTGGATAAATAAGTGAAGGTGTGATCAGGCAGGTCGCTCAGTGAAGGCCTGATCACTACTCGTAACATCTCCCCAAATGTTCACTAGCGAGATGCGCTCATCTCGCCATAGAGTCCGTGTGGATTATGTAGATGATTGGGAGTTGCGGGGTAGGTCTTGTGGCAGTAGGAATATGGATCGGGTTAAAGTCTTCTTCTCTAAGGTAGGAAAATTTTTTAAAGGAATTATAGTGTATGGAGAAGCTATAAATAGGGAACTGTCAATTGCTTGCCTGCAGTCCTCAGGCAAGGAGGGTCAAACAAACGCTGTGACGTGTGTTTCTAGTGGCCGTGCGGGCCTTGAACTTCATTACCGCTGGGTGTGCAAAGTGTCTTCCAAGCGAGCGCGGCAGACGCCCTGCGGGCGGTTTGCGAACGCGTCAGCCTTTCTTGAGAATGTGAGTCCCTAAGTACTACGTGGCGTAAATTGTGCATTGCATTATTTTTTGTCAGGAATGAAGGGATACAAATTTTACTATTCATTAATTATTTTGAAAATGGTAGACAATATTTTAAAATGAAAAGAATTTATATTTTGTAAGCTAACTGCTCCCCCCGGTACATTAATTGTTTTGTTTATGTTTGTACATAAAACTGCAATTCCTTGAAACGATTTGCATTTCAGTACAATGTAAAAGCAGTGATGTAACAATATTACATATCCAGTGATATGTGACTTCACGGTGGTGGGATAGAGATATGATGGTACCCAAACGAAGCATTTTATTATATTAATTATTTAAACTTACATTAATTATGAAAATAAAACCAAGGCTTAGCGGATTTTTCATATACGTTTCAATAAGTATGAGGGTAATGGAAGGTTTACTTAAAGTAACATAATATTATTAAATGTAGATATACTAAGATAAACTGGTATCTAAATATAACAAAAAAAATCTTGATTGTAACGAATTACAACAAAATTTTACCAAAAAATGTTTCTCTTATTATAATAATTATAGTAAAAATAGTAATAACAACAATAATATGTGTATAAATTTCTTTAAATTTTACAACACAGTTTTCCTTTTATACAAGAATGAAAATCTTAAAATTCAATATGAAAAATATCATGTAATAACAACATGTTGTGTGGCCACGTTACTATAAATTAATATAAGTGGGACATCTCTGTCATAAAATTGATGTAAATTTTACATTGTTTCATTCGTAGAATATGTTAATATAGTTTTCAACCTGCGTAATGTGTGTACTTATTTTGGCAAGCGTTGAAATGTGTGTTTCAGCTTTCAAATTCTCTTTAAACTTACATTTTTTTATAAATTACGAAATAAAAAAGTTTTGGAAACCTCTTAGTAGTAATATTGATTTCTTGATGTTTAAATTTCTGTTTGCAATCAAAAAGATTTTATAGTAAAGTTTGTCATTTACGTGTTACTGTTGCCTGCAGGGTGCGGTGTGAGTGGTGTTTGTAAATTATAGAAACCGCTGGTTACCTGTAAATAATTTAACGTACGACTCGCGAGCTGCGTTAAGCGGTAGTGCTGAAGCTGTGGAATGAACGTGCGCAACGTGACGACGTTGCTGCATGTGACGTCATAACAGGTGTCCTGCCACCGCTGCTATCGTGGGCATTGCTTGCGCCGCCCTTTGGAGGGACTTTGGAGGAGAGGGTGTGATGTCCCTGTTGGTTGCTGCTGTTTATGAACGTGCGGTACCATTGTCCTGAAACTTACAAGGAAATTAAATAACAGAGTGCATTCACAGCTTGTTTAAACACCTTATTTAGAAATTTTCCGTAAATAAATAATAGTGCTCTAAAAATTTGTGGGGAGTATAGTTACTAAAAATTAACTCTTGAATTTAATCTTGGTTATACTACATTTATTGGTTTATTATATTTCTGGTTGTGTCCGACCTTGGAAGCTTATGTTTTTAAAGATGAGTTAAACTAATTTATTTCTAAACCATCTTCGTCACTTATTCTTTCATGAAATATCTGTAAGGTAACTTATGTTATAATTATGTTGTTACGTTACTGTTTAAAATCAATTTCTTAGGCAATGGGTACAAATGTGGAAGGTTATACAAGAAACTATTGCATTCAAATATTTTTCTCTGGAAATAATTTATTGCAGTTAGCTATGTGCGCGGATAAAACTTCTAATGAATAAAATTATATTAACGATTAGGGATATAAAAACATAGTATAAGTAGAACATAATTATACTGATTATGCAAAATATAAGATAGTAGTAGAGAGGAAAGGGACTAACAAATTATTAAGTACGTACAAATTGCAATAATTTTTCCACGCAAAAGGGTAGCATATGGGGGGTAAGGAAATCTGCATTCAATGACTTACTCCAGGGAGGTTAAAAAGAAAGTGCCCTCGTGATACACTTCCGCACTATGTAGCATAGAAGGACACACAGCAAAAGTCCTAAACACTGCCAGATTGAGCCCCTACTGCCTGAAACTCTTTCGAGACCTGTAGAGCACAAAAGTCAGGCCCTTCTGGTCGGGTTACCACTCCGCCAGAGGCCCAAAGATTGCTCCGCGTCTCACGCGAAACGTAACATTTGACCACATGGGTAAGCCTACACTCCTGAGGCAGATGCAGAGAGAAAAGGGTCAGCATCAGCATGATTCCCATTTCGTAAATTACCCTTCACACCTCACTTCAGCTTCAATCTCATGTCATGTTTAGCAGTCTGCGTATCCACTTCAGGACTGGCGCGCAATTCAGCACATCTGAAAGCCCCGGGCAATGTGCTAAGTCCGTGAATCACAGAACTGCATGAGTCCAACATAATTCATTCCACCTCGTGTCCTTATGGCAATGGATTGTGGGAAGTGTATGAGAATATTAGGACTATTGGGAACTTAAAAATAGAACAGTAAACTTTAGTTTAATGCGGGCGTAGGGGAGTACTATTGCGCAGTGCGCTCTGCACTTTTGTTTCGTAAAATCGTCGACCGTCAAGCTGTGGAGGAAGTTGCTGATGTAAAGAATTATGACATAATTATTTGAGTAGGGAGGGAGGTGTTCTCGGCACGACAGCCGTCGAGGGAAGTTCTGACAGGGCGAGAAAAGAAGCAGGCATTTTGGAAAAGGGGGAGAAGGGAGAAAAGGCACACCATACAAGAAGTGGATCGCATCACGCGTTCTTTACTATGTCCAACTTTTGTCTTTCCATATGGCAACTAATAAATTTATGCTGTCTTATGGTTAGCATATTAAAACCTTATAGAAAGTGTAATAACTTATTTCTAGACATATCAGGGAACTTATCTTATAATTATATTGAATAATAATAAAGTACTATAAAATTACATTCCTGTATCTGCGCACTGCATACTACAAAATGACATAATAATTTAAAATTGTATTAAATTAGATTAATTTGAAAGTGAATGTTATTGAAATGGGCACGGTATTATGCATCACATTCATAGTGATAGTTTCCAGTAACTACATCCCGTGCACAAAAACGATTTTACTTCTTAACTGAAATTAATAGAATTAGATGGTTCAGGTAAACGGTTTATAATTATGTGCCTAGAATATTTCCGGGAATTCTTGAGATATTTAAGTTCAAATAATATTTGATAATCAAGTATATACTATTGGCTTCCTAAATTAAGATGATGGGTTATAAACTTTAATTTATATTTAGAAGTAATTAATTCTTAATAGTAGACGTTATGTGATTGCTAAAAGTGAATTGTTTTTGGCAAGATCAAAATTTTAATGCTGAAGTGGATGTGGCTGAAATTTTTTTTGTAATAAACTTTATTATATTTACTAAAAAAACTAGTGCGGGAAGGTGGCGAATTTATTTAAATGTGGGGTAGTATGGTACAGTAGCTGATGCCGGGTATCGAGAGCTTAAGAAGAAACCAAGCCTCCACCAATTTTATGATATGATTTGTGGTTCATTATGAGGCGTAACAAGTTATTGATAACAGTTATGTAATGAACACCAAATAAAAGTTGTTTATTTAACATTATGTTTGTACAATATTATTTCAATATAAACATTATGAAGTATGCGTGCGGGAACTATACATATATATATATACTGAAGTATTAATTTATATTAAATTATAAAGATTTCATCAGCCACATTCGGAGAAAAGTCTACTTGATTCTGGGGGCTGTTTAATATGGCGGAAGTCGACACCCGGACACGCCCATCTTCAGTGGTCTTCTCGTTCCAATGACCCGACGGTAAAAGACACCACCCACGGGTTACACTGCTCTATATCGGCTGTGTTGTCCCCGTTTACTGGCCGGTGGAGGGGTTCTGTGGTTTACGGTTTCATAAATAATTTCAAAAATCATGGCCTGTGTCCTGGATAAAGGTGTTATCAGGCAAGCCGCTCAGCTAAAGCCTGATCACAACTCGTAACATATCGACTCCGTGATGCTGGTGCCTGGTGGCTTCGGCGAGGGCCAGAGTTTCACTGGGCGCGCAGCGTTTCTTTCCTCCTAGCGGCGGCTGGGGCGATTGAGGTGTCGCCTTGTGATGTCAGTGCCGCGTTTGAATTTGATTGGACGCTGATCTACTTCTGTTTCGAGGATATTCTCCAAGGCTTTGGAGAGGACGATGGTTGCGAAATCTGTACTATAAATGCCCTGNTAAGCGATGATGGTCACTCGGGGGGGGGGGAGGTCACAATAAGGGGTTGGTCTCACTTTCAGACATGTAAAATGTAGAAAATTCTAACGTAGGCTTTATTGGGAAATTTGTGCCAGTTAAGTACATTGTAAAAATGCATTTTTTAAATGGCACATTTTTATATAAACACTTAAATTTTTAAAATGTTTTTGAAGTATTTGGGGAATTGTAATTTCTAAATGATGTAATATTTTGTACTCCTTTTTCAAAGTAATTATTGTTGTACCATGTTTATATTTCATATTTTCTATCTTTTGGGGCGGAGGAAGTGAAAAAACAGATGAGAGGTGCCAGAAAATTAAAAACCCTAAATGGAAACTAGTTCTTTTTTTATTTTTTTTTCACCTTTCTGCAGCTACCCTCTTAAACGAAAAATTAATTGCTATTGATTTTATTTCCTTATTTGACTCCCATTTTTGTGCATCATGAATGACATGGTTGTGGATTTGTTGGCAAGTTTTCTGCATGTGATAGAACTGTCCGGTGGTCACAAAGACACTCTGTTGCAATCTTGTGGGCTTGCGTAGCGTGAAATAAAGTCTCATTGTTACATAACTGATTATCACAGTACATCACACCGACGGAAACACTAAATGCTTCGCGCATAGAAGTGAAGAGGCGCTAGGCATGTTTGTTAAGGCTCCCGCCTACCTGGCGCTTAAACTGCGTTGCAGTGTGTTTTAAATACACGTTTTTCCACGAAGTAATTGAACGTGCGTCCAATGTGCTGTTCTACGAAAGGACACGCGCTTCAGACGAGAGCTCTTGTGTACTTCCAAAATGTCACGCACGTTTTAAACACTTTTTCAGAGTACTCCAAAACGGCTAGAAATGGCTTTTTCAAAGCCTTCAAAATATACTCATCAGCTTCATACATACAAAACTACTCAAGGGCCCTCCACTGAACCTTTCCACAGACTCCCACTAATAAAATAATAGAGTCACCTCTGAAAGTCCCGTGGGTACACGCAGCCCGACGAGAACACCGCACGCCAGTTTAGAGCTTTGCGCTTAGCGTCGAAAGCGCACTTGATGCGTGAGGCAGTGTCGCCCTTATCGCACCCGTGATTCAAGGCCTCTAACGCGGAATAAAGCTCCAGGTAGACGGGAGCCTTAAGTGTCGCCCATATCCCTCCCTCGCTCATTTGCCTTCAAGTCGTTAAAAATCTCCCATGGCTATGTACTCTTAAGAGTCATCTTTACATCTGCAGGCGTAAGTATGCAACACGTATTAACTTCATTTAATCTAAGGTTAATATATTTTTGAGGTTTTTGGCGAAACCATATACGTCACCGTCTGCAATGCAGTATCAAATTAAAGGTATTTATCCAATAATTGTGCATATAACCAGTATATTGTAATATTCTAAGTGAGATTTAAATAAAAGCAAAATTATTGATAAAAAAAACATGACCACAAATGAACTGGACACTTTGTAGCTTAAATACCACACCAAAATAGTAATTGGCTTTTCTATGCCGCATCTTCAATGTTTTCTGCGTCGAAATGTGTTATGATATTGTATCTGATGTGTAAGGCACTTCTGATAAATACAAAAAACTAAACTATTTTGTGATAACAAAATCGTGCAAGGAGATAGAACACTTTTATCCTGGGCTCAAAGGCCATCTCTGCTCATTGTTAAAAGGAC
>NQII01002167.1:362742-383620 GCA_002778355.1 Clitarchus hookeri
GTCAGAACGTAAATACGTACTTAGCCTGTCGTGCTTCATGGCCGACGGTTAAGGAAAATGGCGGACCAAGGAACAGTCAACCAATTAGCACACGCCGATAATACATTTCACTTGAGAAGACGCACTAGACAAGCGCCTACATCGAACTATGCTTGTTGGCATGTGCAAATACCAAAAATTAACTGCTAATATAATATACCGACAACACCAGCAAGGTAACTCATTCAGACATGACGAAAGAGAGCTCAATGACGTTTGCCGGGTTGGAAACGTTTCACATAACCGTGATGTACTCATGATCTATTCTAATTTCTTAAAATGTTTTTAAGGTCCATGGTATACAGTCCAAAATTATTGTGCATTACTCGAAAAACGTAATTTAAATTATAAGTGCTGTAATTGTCATTACATTTCAAAGTTATAATTTTTAATTCCGAGTACTATTTTCCCCCCATAATCATCGCATAAATCGTCAACATAAGAACNAGAAACGCCTTACATTTAAAGAGATGGAGAGAAAATATAAAGAGCTGCAAAGAAGTTAGCAAAGAATGCTTATTGTCAGAACGTAAATACGTACTTAGCCTGTCGTGCTTCATGGCCGACGGTTAAGGAAAATGGCGGACCAAGGAACAGNTGGACAACTGGAAAAAATGGCCCATTTCATCTGAGGAAACAAATACATGCCAAAAGCTTACAGTTGCGTGGTGCTTTTGTAACAGCTGCTGAACACAGAATAAACGAAGAGCTGGCTATGCACGAACGTATAACGAACCTGCGAAATGACATCATAAATAGTGTTCATCATGTTTTTGGCGACCATCAACGATGTGCTTCATACTTCTGTGCCGGCGCAAAAGAAGATGAGAGAAATATTATTCCGCTTCTTAATGAGCATGGCCTGTACCAACAAATGAAATCTTTGGCAGGTAACTTGAGCAGGCATAGCCGCAGTTTGCTTTACAACGTTAATAACAATTGAGTTGAGCATTACAACTCTGCAGTGGTGAAGAAGACGGGTGCCAAGCGCATCAACTACACGAAACGTGGATCTTATCAAGCGCGATGCGCCGCGGCGGTGGTAGCCTACAATTCTGGAGCTGTACACTATAAACTTCATAAAAAGGTATGTGGTAAAAGTCCAGGTACATTTACAAAAATATTAGAAGCTCAAAGAAGACGGAAAGTGGAAGTAGCTAGAATAAAGCGAAAGCATGTAGGTGGAAAGCCATCTCTAAAACAAAAGAAGCTGTTTTCTGGTAAAAAAGACATCGATGGACTAATACCTCGATTCCGTGTTTTTGGTCTAGATGGACGAGATGATTTCAATGTTCTGTGTAATGAGTTACTGAAAAGCCTTCAAAAAAGCAACGAAGCTGTGGCACTTTAGCTTTATGTTTGGTCCCTAGAGGACATATGACGCCAGTGGATGGAAGAAAGACGAAAGCGACTAACATCATCGAATTTTGGCGCTGTTTGTAGAAGACTTCCATCTACCAGCTGTGAAGGTTTAGTAAAAAATATCCTCTACACTGATCTTCAACACATATCAGCTGTGAAATACGGGAAAGAAAATGAGCACAGAGCTATTGAAGCACTGGGAGAAGCTGCACATGTAAAAATTCGGAAATGTGGGTTTTTTGTTGATCCTGAATTACCGTATTTCGGTGCAACACCTGATGGCTTGATAGATGAAGATGGTATTGTGGAAGTCAAATGTCCGGCGTCCGCAGAATTGTTGAGCCCTGAATCTGCTATTCTGCAACGGAAGGTGACGTTTTGGAAAGTTGGAAAAGATAAGAAAATTGCGGGGATAAACAAGTGCCATAAATATTATTATCAAGTTCAAGGCCAGCTGCATGTTACCCAAAGGTTGTACTGCTTGTTTGCTGTGTGGACGCCCAAGCCACCATTTGTGTATTACGAAAGTATACGGCGGGATGACGATTTCTGGGCAAAAGAAATGATAAAAAAGTTAACTTCATTCTACATGGAATGTCTGTTGCCAGAACTTGTGGACCCTCGACACACACGTTCAATGCCAATACGTAACCCGGAACGTATTTTGAACGAAAAAAGAAAACTAATAAAAGATCGGCCGAAATCTACCAAAAGAATTCGTCATAATTTATAACTTGTTTTATAAAATAAAAACAAAGTGTTACACAGTTTGTCAAGGGACCATCACATCTACGGAAGGATAACATTTCTTAATACAAAATTTCTTGAAGACGTTTTGAGCAGGTACAGCTTGTATTAAATGCTTGTCACTGTATGTATATTTAGATCATTTTAAAACAAGAATACGATCAAATCTTTTATAAGATTTCATGATAAAGTGTCGATCTTTAAAAAATTATTGTCCGTTACAACAAACATTTTGAAGTACAGTAAGCACCAACGCAAAACCCACGGTAAAATTGGCAGTGACATAGCGAAAGTAGTTCCAATTAGGAAATGTAGTTCACCTTACTTCTGGCACAGTAAAATTTTCCATCCCTTCTGTTGAGCCATATTTCCTCAGTCGTACTGTCACGGCAGCGCAGCTATTTGCTTGTACCTAGCATTACTGTTACTGTATTCATTTTCAAGGCATTTGTTAAATACGGCATACACCATTTCTGTGGGAATTTTGATACGTCCACAAATATTACTATGAGTATCACCAGGAGATAGAATTTTGTAACTTTCTACAGGAATAAAATGACGCACGTCACTTGAAAGCGCTTATTGTTTTTAGTTATTAAAAATTGGTTGTTATTGTATGTTGTTGTTTAATATTAAATGTTGCTTTTTATGTACTGAGTACTTACAGTGGACTTGTAATCATCTGATCTAAAAATATCTCAAGATGATGTTTATGTTGATGAGGCATAAAGGATACGCAATGGAATGGCAGTATAAACTATGCAGGGCTTTAAAAAGCGCTGACTTTGCCATGAACATCCTATAACAGGAAATAACACTTCGCGGAAGAACGCCACGCACATGATCACTTAAGAGCAAACAATTTCTCTTTTTACAGCTATTCAAAAATTTTAATGCTCTCCTTCAAACAACCTAAGGTAGTTTTCAAAAATACTAGGCCAATGAAAAAAACTTTAGGTCTACGTTGTTATCATAACTATCACTAGTAAGCAATAAGAAATTGTAGTTTTAAAAATGTGGTGTACCGTTTACCATTTTATATAACCCATATGTATAACTTAAAATTTGATATATTGATATTTTGGTGACTTGTAATTATTAAATGCTGCTGTGATTCCCTAAGTTTAAGTGTACAGTAGACACATCTCTATATACGTACAAAAATTATATTTTTGTTGTTTTGGAAAAATATTTTTAGTGTATGTGTACATAATTAAGTATATGAATAGCCACATATTTAAAAAAAATGTAAATCTGTTAACAGAAATTTGTCAAATGAATGCACGTATCATAATTCAAGTTCTATAATATGTAATCTGTAATTATGCAGACCCAGTGTATTTTGCAATAATGCCTCTTTAAAAAATTGCCATATTCATGCAATAAACCTAAATAAATAAAGCCAAAAGCCATTAATCATAAGATAATGATTTTATTTTTCAAGTACATATTTGACAACGTAAATTTGCACTGTTCTTCTATTTTGAAGGAGTATTGGAATATTGTGAATAAAAAAATATAATTTGTTAAAAAAAACTTAGGTAAACCATTTTTGTTCTGTACTGTCAATTAAATAAAAAAATTTAATTCACAAGTTTGTTGAGAATTTTTTTAGTTCATAAATATTCGAAAATGTTAACCAAACATTTGCAATTTGATTGCATAATAATTCTTAATTTTAAATTATGCTTAATATTTTACCTTTAGTTTGTTGATAAATGACTGCTGCTTACAAAGAAAACTTCAGAGTTAATTGCTGATAGACGACGGACTTAATTAATTAATTATTACTTAATTGTGTGAGGTATGACGTGATTTTACATACATATTCATTCCAGCGATGTGTTGTCAGTGAACACTTGGAAGAGAGAAAAATTGTCTGAATCCCGAGATCTCAGAATGTGGCTAGCATGTAGTTGACCTGCCAACCCTCGTCAAACTGTTACTAATGCGTGCTGCTTCAGTTTCGTCCCGAGACCAAACGCACTTAGTGCTATAACAGCATAAGGGAGTCTGTCTTCTTAACCAGTCACAG
This sequence comes from Clitarchus hookeri, assembly GCA_002778355.1. Classification (NCBI taxonomy): domain Eukaryota; kingdom Metazoa; phylum Arthropoda; class Insecta; order Phasmatodea; family Phasmatidae; genus Clitarchus; species Clitarchus hookeri. The sequence goes on from NQII01002167.1 coordinate 366,926, forward strand.
ATTTCTAAACACGCTAGCCAACAAGGTAAAGATGACTCTTAAGGGGCTGGGCGTGGGAAAAAAAGGTTTGGAGGGCGAAAGGCGAGTGGTTCGTCACCGCGGACGAGTTGTGCCGCCAGGCGTGAAATTGGGGAGTTTCGCTAACTGCAGTTGGACGTTCTCGCCAACGAGCGGAATGCGTTAACACGGCATTACATGCATGGGAGGCACTACAGCAGGGTTTCCACCACAGATTAAATATAAAAAATACTGATAATCGTCTTCTTCGCATATACCCAAAATTGACCTACCCCATATCAATACAGCTGTGAAAAACCACATTATCAACACTGATGAACGTGTTTATTCATATCTTAATTTTCAAAAGAAGAGCCATTTATTATTAATAAAATTATTTAATACATTTGCACAAAAATTGGTTAGTGAACGTATACAAAAATATTAAAGCACTTGTTTACATTAATAGTGTTCTAACCTCTAATCCTATCCACGTCGTTTATGATAGTTGTGTTTGCATAAAAGCAGTCCAGAGTTCTATTGTTGGGACATGGGACTACGCACCTTGGAAACGCACCCTCCCCCATTTTCTCTCTATGGTTTCTACGGGGGCCAAGGCTACCGCAGTGGCTGAGCGGTTAACCTGCTCGCCTCCCACCAGGGTGAACCGGGCTCGATTTCCAGCCGGGCCAATCCCGGATTTTCACATGTGGGAATCGTGCTGACGGTGCCGCTAGTCGGCGGGTTTTCTCGGGTATCTCGCGTTTCCCCCGCCCTTTCATCCCGGCATTCTGTGTTTTACAGAAACACAGTAACCCCCAGGAGAATATAAACTACCTACTCGTAAACTTCACAATAAACAAATCAGTCGTCAGAATTTTCAGTGCGACAATCAGTTTTCAGTTTTATCTTGTAAAAATTATTATCCTTTTGGTATTAAGTGGCAAGCAAAAAATGCGTAGTGCAACCAAATAATTCACATTTTCATCTTTCTGTGGCAGATATAACATTACCTACTTTTTCACGCTAAGTACGTTGGCTTCAGTGGAAAGCACGTAAAAATAATTACTGAAGTACTAAGAAATGAGTCACTAAATTACAATATGTTACCAAAATATTAATCTGATTTGAAAAGGTTACATATTTTAAACTGAGAACCATGCGGTTAAGAGTGAAATACATGCCTGACAATAAATGTTTGCTTATAAGTATGACAAATTCTCAATATGCTCCCCTGCCCTTCTCCAATGGACTCTGAATCATTTGGTATGCCGACTCGGTGCTCGGTTGAGCCATGCCGGGGTCTCACACGTGAGCGAGCATGCCCGTCCACTGCTGAGAGAAGAATGCAATGTTTAATTTGGTTGCTGCTAGGTGTCGCCCTGGTGCGTAGACGTTGAGTAGCCAGCAGGCGAGCTCCCTTCAATATACGTCCGGATGACGACCTCGCAACAGAATGCCTTCTGCGTTCTCCAGTTCAACAATTGCAGGTCCGTGACAACTGTGCAGCGTGACTTCCAGCGAGAGCACGGCACTGCACGTCCTACCACTCAGAGCATTCGACGCCGGCACGAGCAGTTTCGACAAACTGGTTGTTCGTGCAAGAGGAAATCAACAGGTCACCGCCGTGTTTCCGACGAAGACATTGGGCATATCCGGAGGAGTTTTATAAGAAGTCCACAAAAGAATTCTCGTCGTGCAAGCCGAGAGCTAGCCATTCCCCATAAGACTGTCTGGCGTGTTTTGCGACGACGAGCGTTTATCATTCGAACTATGCAGTGTTAACTCGCACAAGCCCTACGCCGAGGCAATAAACAACATGTGGTGTTATGAGCATTGATTCTGGAAAAGGAAGTGGAGCATGGCACTTCCTTCTTCACTTAGCGTTCAGAGACGAGGTCACGTTTCATCTCAGTGGTGCGGGGGTCCGTCACAACGTACGGACACGGGATCATAGCAGCCATATGCCGTAGTCGAGCGAGAGAGAGACTCCCCTATAATGAATGTCTTCTTCGCCGTTTCCCGAGGAAACCTTTATGGTCAGTTCTTTTTTTTTTCTGATATCACTGCGTCACGGGAAACTCATGCCCGCAAATGTTGCAGAACTTGCTTTTCCCCCATAGTTACAGGCAGATTCCGCTTATTTCATTGTCCAGCTGGATTGAGCACCGCCGCTTTGGCACTTGCAAGTTCGAAAATTCTTGATTGACGTGCTTCCGCCGCACCGATGGGTCGGCCGTCAGGGACCTGCAGAATTGGCATTACACCACTGGCCACCAAGGTCGCCCGATCCCACTGCATGATTTATCTTGTACGGGCTAGTGAAGGATTCGGTTTATGTGCCGCTCCTTCCAACAAAAATGGCCGAACTTCAAAACCGCATAACAACAGCAGTGTCTGCAGTAACACCAGACATGCTCGCTAATGTGTGAGACGAGTTTGACTATCGTGTAGATGTACGCAGTGCATCTGGCAGTAGGGGAGGGGGGTTAATTGAGCATTTGCGATAAATTTAAGCAAAAATTCATTGTAAGACATGTATTTCGCTTTGCCACATGGTTCTGCGTAACTTAGTCTAAAAACTATATAATTCTGAAATCGGATGCATATTTTTGAAACGTAGTGTATTTTCGTATAGACTGTGAATATGAATCCGACCGTCAAACTCCACTAGTAAAATAATTTTAAAAATATAAGTTAAAACATTTTTACGATTCATGGTCTAAAATCATTCATAAGGGCTGCACACGTGGTGAGAAAATGTTTGTCGGTAGTATGACATTATATTTTTCGCATGAGCCACGTTTAGCTAATCAAACACCTGCGGCTACTGCAAATATTTCAAGTTAGCTCGTGAAGATAATTGCTATTATCACCCTTATTTAGCAATAAACTTAATAATTTAGGAATGCAATTGTTTTTAAACGACATTACGAATCAACAAACCACAAACCGCACCTTCATCAAAAATTCCTAAATTGAATTTTTACTCAATTTTGGTAATCATTCGAAAGTTGTACAGTACATTACTTAAAGTGTGAAATCCAACAAGAGGTAAATTAAACAAACATTCACAAGGAATTTGAACGTGCACAAGAGTAAACGTAGCTTAATATTAATACATTACAAATCGCCACAAAATTTGCAATAAATAGTGTTACTTTTGACAAGAATTGTTCGAAGATTTTATTCTAAAAACCAACATATGACGAATATCACCCTGAGAATGATCTTTTCATATCTGCGGTTAGGCCAATAGAAACTGCATCATTACAAAACCTACGTGTCATATATAATTTTTTTTTAAATCTACAAATATGTTTCTTTGGGACACGCATTTAATTAACCCGTTGTGGTATTCATTATAATAAAATTGAACATTATGTGTGTTGCTTATTCACCGGGCTGTCAACTTCTTCGATAAAAAAAAGTAAATAAATGAAAATGTACAAAATTTCAAATTTTCGTTTATTCGCTTATTTTCAGACGCAGTCAATAATCCAATTGTACTTCTGCATCGCGTAACTTTTGCGAAATAAATTGTGCAAATTTTGTTAGTTCAGCATCTTCTTCACTTAAAAAAACCACAAACTAGGTGATCAATTTTAAATACTTTCTGTGACATTTGTATTCAACGAGTTATTATGCACAAACTTTGTCGGTGTGTAAAGCCGTTAAGTGTAACCTCAGCCCATGAGTACTTTGTATCTTGCTAATTTGTATCTCAGGAAAATACAGCTCAAATTCATCGGTCGCTTTCTTTCCCATTCTGTTTACCCTTTCCTTCGATTATTGCAGTATTATAATGAATTGTCCAATTATATTTATTAATGCAATATTTTGTGATGTCAAAAACTGTAGGTATTTTACAGGATAGCACAGAGCAGGTAAATGAGAGGGCGTATGTGCAGGAACTGCACCAGCATTCGCCTGGAGGGGGGTGGGAAAACCACTTTGGAAAAAAAAAACACCCCCACTGCAGCCGGCCGTATAACTAAACACCATTAGTTGACATAATAACAAACGATTCTACAGTGTGTATTTTATTTCGTTTTAAATACTATAAAGCCCGTAAGATCATGCCTGGTAAAAATATTAAACTTGCAACGATGCTCAAATATGCTGTTTTTGATCATGTCCAATATACTTTCTAATTCATTTAATGAAGCAGACGTTCGTTAAAAGTTTAATATTTTTCGTCAGAAAATCTCATTGTCCTAGAACATGTATTTACTGAGTCACGCGTAAGCGTGTATTCATTTAGTTTTAACATACTGTTTTTCTTAGAAATCTATTTAACGTTAACTGGAATAAATTTACACTTTGGAGTGAAATTAATTTTGTGGCAAAAATTTTTCCAGTCCTTAATAAAACAAAGATGTATGGTTCCTAGCATATATTAAGTAAATTATTAAATTCCAAAACCTTACTACTATCTTGAAAATTTTACATTAAATACCCTTAAAACACACACACACACACACACACAAAATATCACCTATCTTCGCCACACTTAATAATGTTTTCCATAAAAATTGGACTATTTGTAAGAAGAGCACCGATAGAATCAGGTGTGAACAGAATATTCGCAAACAACACGGGTACGTCTGATAAAGTGTTAGGCAAATTTCAAGCCCTTTATATGCCTTTCGTGTGCTGGACCGCAATTGGACATTGTTGGTGGCTGGTCGAACAATTTTGGAAGGCCTGTTTAGCTCATTATCTCTTCCAGTTATGTTTTCTTTCACCGCGTGTAAATGAAAACATAGATATTGAGTCAGTGACTATCATCATGAAATCAGATTGCGAAATGTTTGGACAAACACAAATGTTATTCTAACGCCAATTTTTACCCTTAACTGTAATAAAATTTAAAAAAACTTGTGCAAATTTTTATTATATGAAGATTAAGAGAAATATTAGTATTCCCACCCAAAATTACTGTTAACATTCTAGTCAATGTAAAAGATAGTATATACAATTACTGGTAGGGAGAATTTTCAGTTACAGTACTACCCATCCAAGTGAAGGGTCACGTATTGGCCTCCGTGACTGAATGTAAGGTGATTGACTTCTTGAATTGACCACCCAATAGTTTTAGTGGAAGGTAAACCACTTAACTTGGGATGACAAGTGAGACGGGTACTGTATTTTGTACCGTGCAATTAACTATTAGACCTACCGCATCTCACCCTTAGAACAGCCACCCAGCATACTGCAGTGTCCACGGGGTAGCCTGCGAAGTAGGTGTACCGGGGACACAGCTGTTATCGCGAGAAAATAATTTTAAACAAGAAATTGTGAATTACATAAACAGTAGTTTGTAATCAATGAACAAATTTTAGTTTATGGTGTTACTTTAAGAACATATTTCAGAACTATTAAAATGTGCTGGTTTTAGTAAACAAAGTTGACCAAATTTATGCCCATTCATAAAATTCTATAAAATTCTTGACTACAAAAGGAATTTATGTAAATAACGAATTTCATTACGGTAGAGTGCATTGTATGAACACAGTTTTAAATAAATTTTGTATAGAACCAGAAAGTGAGATATTTGATATTATGCTTTATATATGTATATATTAATATGTATATTATGTAAATATGTATGCAATAAATGTCATCTAGTGTGTATTTTTTTTAGTATGTATGAATTATCACATTCGGGGTTTTAATAATGTGTTAATATTTGCTATATTAATTTTAAACAAAAACTTCTAATACCTGAAAAATCTTTTTATAACTAAACCTGAAAAATATTTTCAAAACTTGTAAATATAAAAGTAAGTAACTGTCGATTCAGCGAAGAACCTTGTTGTTAGTAAATTAGGAATGCATCTATAAAAGTGAAAATACCCATGTATAAATATTTTCAAATACGTTACTCTGCATAATTTTTTCCTCTCATTTCAGGACTATTCCAATGACATCTTCAGTGCCAAGATGGATTGCTGTTTTCATCGTTTTAAAAGGAGGTAAGCTATTTTGTTTCTTTTACCTGTATAATTTGTACGTGTTTTGCGCGTAATTTTGGTTAAAATAATATAACTAAATTGTTAATAATTGAAATGACAGCCTTCTCTCTGATTATTTGGCTTACTTCTAAATTTATACGCTAGAAATTTTGACCAACAATTAGTATTGTTTGTTCCCTCTACCATACACAGAAGTTTGTAAATAAACTGTTTGCACACTCGATGCATTCAAATTGCATGTATGTTATTGTCTTTGTTAAAAAGTCTGTGTAGTTTGTGTATAAATATAAATCATCTCAGTCGAACATGTTTTTATGTCAAGAATTGTTTCATAGTAATTGTTAAATTTGTATGCATACATTTCACCCGATTTTCGACAATTGGAAAAACCAAGCGTATATTAAACGAAAATATAGGTATCCTATTATAAAAAATATATAAAAAAAATTTTCTTTTTTTTCATTGCTTTAATCGGCTTTACTTTTAAACATATTAATAAACTTTGAAATTGTAGCTAAATATTGGGAAAATTATACATTCTAATTTATTATCCTTTTCTTTGCAACCGAACTACATTTAAACGTATTTAAACGTATGTTTTAAACAATTATTTACTCTGAATGTTTCAATTTTTATTTGTATTTTCTGACAAACTAGCACAATAACATTGTTGAGTAAACTCAGTGAACCTTTTTGAAGCATATAAAATTTTACTCCGTTCTAATAAGAATAACTGAGTTTTCAAGGGTGCCTTCACGTGTACAAAACCAAAGCAAGATAATAAGTATACTGCGTTTCATATAACTTCAATAAATTTTGACAGACACTGTGACCAACCTACAGAGCCAGTAAACAGTAAACTCCCTCAATTGCATAATATTGCCTCAACAGATGGTTGTTGTGGAATCGACGTTGTTATGTTGTCGATCCGTGCAATGATTATGAAGAAAAATATAACTATGCATTAAAAATTATAATTTAGAACTTTAATTATAATTACAACATTTATTGTTTTAACTATGCTTTCTGAATAATGCAATGTTTTTTAGCAAGAGAGCATGGGCTTTAAAAACATTTTGAAAAGTTACATTACAGTATGCCTACATTATGGTTAAGTAAAACGTTTCCACCCTGTGAATGCCATTGTGATTGTGCCCTCTTTCGTGGCGATTTATCTATATGCGAGAATTCCTTACTGGTGGTTTCGAAATCTTATATCTGCAGTTAATGAATTTGGAATTTGTATATTTCATTTAATGTAGTTCGTTGTAGGTGCCTTTTAAGAGTAGTCTCTTCAGTGAAATGAAATATTAATATGTGCCTCCCTCTTCGTAAAAAGGTTGCTTGTGTGCTTTGGTCAGCAAATTGTTTAACCATCACGAAGCGCGACGCGAGTGGCAACGTATTACCGTATTGAAGTTCTAATTTATTTAATCCAAGAAACATTTTAAGTGCTTTGTTCATTTAATAATACAGAAAAAATTATTTCCTATCAGTGGCTGACAAAAAGGATTTTAGTGAAATAATTGTCTAAAGTTGGCTACTTGTTTACGTATTACGAAGTGAACGGTAGATTTTTGTGTTATGTGAATAATATTTTTCGAAACTGTTGTTACAATATTTCAAATTCACAGGGCCTTAAAAAGAAAACTCATTTTTATACCCTAGTTCGTTTTATTGAAAAACCAACAATTTTTACGTTTTACGTAAAATTTGCTGGAAAACTTTAACATTCGTGCATTTTATCTCATCGTTAGAAACAAAAAAATAATTTATTGGGGTTTTTTTCTAGCCGGAGTTCCGAAATGCACGTCGCCGTAACACTGTAAACGCCCTTTTTGGTATAGTGCATTACAAAAAAAATTCAGCCATTTTTATGTGCGAATTTAATTTCACTGAAAATATTCAGGGTGTATTCCTCGCATATGTACGACCAGACGCATTTATAGCGTTGCGTTCTTTCAATGAAATTTAAACTTTAGAGTTACGGTAATTTGAATATTCTTTCCGCATGAGTGAAATTTTCCACTGTATCATCAAAGCAATAGGCACATCAAATTGATAATCATAAGAATAACCGCAAGAAAATCGCATCGCAAGAAAGACGATAAACTAGAGTTTCCCTCCCCACCAAAAATACAAACGGAACTCCTCACTAATAAATTACTTGGTCATAACAAATATTAAACAGATGGGTATAACAACCAGATGTTATAGAAGCTTTAGTACTGGACTGAAGTTGTCAGTCTTTCAGTGCATGCGATTGGATTCTTAGAGTTTGTTTAGAAACATTGTTTTGCTCACTGGCGGTACAATTGTGGCGGAGAGATACTTAACGTTGTGGTCTCATTACTTTTTGAGAATTATAAAAATTTACTGAATTTATATGAACCGGAGATTATGTTTGAAGTCGAACCTGAAATACTGATAGTTTCTGCACACAACTTAGTTCCTTCACAGAGTTATTCACAAATATTTGGTGTTTGGAGTGTTGTCCGTTATAATCCTTATAATTATTTGAATAACGCAGTTGTCGCACCGATATTTGACTCGTGGATTTCAAATATTTAGAACGGCGTTAACGCTTTGAGGCCTATGTTCTTGTTTACTTTGGGCTTCGATACGCAAAACATTTCGTCTATCTTGAAGGCATAATACGCATTTTAATATTTTTTTATCTGACTTGTATAATTAAGGTGGTCGCCTAGTGAGGGGTATGTTTGTGTGAGTGAGACAAATTCGACGAAGACCCACGGGCGATGCGTACCTACGTATGTAAAGCGGTTTCGGTTCTACGCTCAAGGCGCTCGACTGGCGAGCGAGCAGTCTTTCCGTCGGCGACTCGTCTCAACGTGACTTCAAGCAGTGACCCTATAACTTTATTGAACGCGACTCTCTGCCAAAGTCCAATGCATTCCTCTTTTGTAGTTTCGTATATATCTGGTACGTATATTGTGAGATATATAGCTAGCAGTCTGAAAATGCCGTTTTCAGCCATGTTGGAGAGCATGAAAATGTCTCCAATGTGTGTGATGTCTAAAATTATGAGTAACATTCCGTCATCTTCTGGAATGTATTTTCTTTTCTTAGGTAACCTATTACGGGCACGTTTAATAGTTTCGTCAAAAAAAATTATTCAAACACGCTGTAACACATTTCAAGCTGTAGCTAGGCGACTGCCATAAGTATCGTACCATCATAACAATACAATTAATCAAATTGTAAGAGCAATTTTTTTTTATAGAAATGGTGGCAAGTACACAAAATTTTCAAGTTCTGTTACGCATAAAACGACTAAAGAAACATTAATTGGTACGGAGTTAAATCGCCATTCCATTGGCGAGCCAATAAATAATATACTTTGCACAGCACAGAAAGTGCATGTGGACGTTGTAGATTGGACAAATGACGGTTATAAAAAGAAATTAATTGTCATAATAGAACTGACATTCTCGTAGTGGTGAATAACCTAGAATAAATCTGAGGTAGACCGATTATTCGTCTTCTGCGCATGAACCCAATATTGAGCTACTCCAAAGTAACACAACTGACAAGTCATTTGGTCAATGATGACGAACGTGTTTGTTTATGTCTTAATTTTTAAATGACAAGCACAATTAAATTAATAAAATACTTTTACCAATTTTAATTTGATCAAACTGCATTACAAGTTGTTTAGAGAAAGTATAAAAACATCCTAAAGCACTTTTTTACTAGCAGTATTCTAACCTCAAATCCTATTCACGACATTTTTTTTGCTAGTTGGGTGAGCAGAAAAGCAGTTTAATGTTGGGAGACACAGATAGAGATTTTACGATACTACTGGTACGATACTGGTATCATCGATACTTTTGATTCGATACTGAGTAATTCAGTATTCGATACTTTCCTTCCGATACTCTCCCTACCCATATTACTACTTTTGTTCCAATACTTAGTACAGGAATTGATATTTTTCCTTTTCTGTTTAAAAACTAAATTTTCAAGAAATAAATCAATTCAGAAGAGAAAAAAAAAGCACGACTGTAATAGTGTATACAGAAGTTGACTATACTGGTCAGGGAACCGTTAGTGAACCGTCACTATAAGTAACTTACTAACGGTCCGTTAGTTACGGTGAAAGGATGGCCCTTCATGGAAGGGAAGTGAAGGGAACCCCAGGCCCAGGCCACGCCGACGCCACATGGCCACTCAGACTCACTCACTCAACCGTTGGCGTTAAGAGAAGTGACTAAGTTACGTCTTACTTAGTTTGATTTATAATTTTCTATTTGTTTTAATTTAGGTTTTTTTTTTATTAAAATCATGTCGCCTCGAAAACGTTTGGTGTGAAAATACTTCCAGAAAATAGATAAGGATTCTGTGCAGTGTAACATCTGTTAAAAAAAATTCAAGTTTTCGGGGAGCACGACCAATTTAATGAAACATTTGAAAGTGCGCCCGCAATACAAAAAAAAAACAAAAGGAATCGACTGAATTAAGTTACGTATTATTTATTTTTAATTCGTTTTTTGGTCAGGATACCTTAAACTACGTCTACTATCGTGCCCTTTCTTCTTCAACTTTAATTTAAATTCAACTTGCACATCTACATTCTTAATAGCCGCATTCGTTCATGTAATAGCCGTAGTCGTTTATTCGATTTACTTACCCAGACGGTTAAACGTGATTTATAACGCATTTCATAACAGGTTTTCTGTTATAAATAAATAAATTTTTAACGCCAGGCTATTTCGTCTGTTAAAAAATTTATAACTGGATTTTCTGTCTTAATTTGAGCTATAATATTTGAAGGTTACAGTTAACTTATGGTTATGGTTGTGAATAATAATAATGCTATGCGATTATAATTATATGATTTATTATACATTTTTGTTGTTGTAAAATAGGTTTTTAAAAAATGCCTGACATACAAGTAGCAGGGGTGGATGGCACTTACCAAGTGTACTAATATACTGGATCAGCCACTGTTAGCCACGAAAGCCTCTATTAATTTTGATTCACTCTATAATCGATGACTTTTGGTACCAAAACCTTGAATCGAATAAATAAATAAGCAGAAAAAGGTGAATTGCCACAGGGGTTAAATGAGACGTACTGATGAAAATATCGATGCTAGTATCGGAATGGGTATCGATACCACCCTTCCAATATCAGTACCGATAATGGTATCGATACTTTTGTGGTATCGCAACATCCCTAGACACAGACTGGTTGTGCGCAGCCAGCGAGATCGGTCTACTTCATATTTAGTCTATGGTGGGTAAAGGCGACTCAGTACTGGCTTGACAGTCAATGAATGTGTACCGAAGTGAAAGTTTTAAAAGACTATGATTGTTTTCACATTGATTATAATAAAACGCAGTTTATTATGTTTCCCTGTATATAATTTGCGTCCCGGTTTTACGTCATTATTTGAATATAAACTTTTCTAGATATTTATATGTGACTTAATTATATAATAGGTAACCATAATATCTCATAATTTGTAATAGCCCACCATCTCTCTTTGATCGCTGTGCATCCTGGTATTAACATTAGTTCAGAATATCCTGTAACACTTATTTCATTTATGAACTGTTAAGTGAAATGTTAATCAATGCATATGTACATTAACTTGGTATTATCGAACGAGAACATTTCAATCCTAACAGGCTGCATACTGTGTGTTCAATAATCAAAACGGATATTTGCTTGACCAAGCTAGTTAACGCTGAAGAGGCTAAGCTCACTGGGCCAAAAATTCGGAAGATAAACAAAAATGGGTGCGTGTACTTATGTACGCGCATTATAAGTAATACTTCTTTGGCGTGACTGAAATAAAATTTTATTACGTATGCAAATAATTTATGTAAGTTGAAAAAACGATAAAATGACCGAAGAAATACATTAAATACAATTAATAAAGTTTTTATTAAGTAACATAATTAAACTACCTTCAACGCGCCAAAATAAGAATAACTTAATAAAATAATACGTACAAAAAATTAACATCAAATACTTAAAAACATTTTCAAAATTTTATTATACTATTTTTGTCACTAACAACTTTTTCACGGCACAATAAAAGTAAAATTAATNTTTAAAAATGAAATGTTTTTCAATTTGCTTAACACATGAACTGATTTTCTGTCGGTTTTAAATATAACCACGTGCTATGTTGTGTACCTTGCATTTGTATATTGCTAGACGATACGCGCATGTGTGTTGGGTCATACCCCTACCACGGTCACTGTCGAATTTCGTTACACTGTGCGCGCGCAACTATACGCGCATGCGCGTTGGGTCATACCCCTATCACGTTCACTGTCGAATTTCGTTACAATGTGCGAGCGCAACTTCCGTTGCACACTTAACTATTACCCTCAACGTGCCAAAAGAATTATGACTTCAAAAAATAAATAATTTTCTGTGACAACACTCTCAAGAAGGAATATTTTCGTATTAGCATTTCTTTAATATTTTCTCTGGGGTCCTTGTTGGTGCGAACAGAGTATACGGGTTTTCTCAAGGTGCTCCCACGTTTCATCTTTTAAAGAACGTGCATAATAATCTTCTCGGTTAATTGAATGGTCAAAATCTTCCTTGTGGAAGACCGCTCCTCCATTATGAGTGATGGGCGGACTGACTCTTGGCCGAAACAGTTCCCAGAAGCTCGATATCTTCCACTGGAAAACTGGTGTCGTTAACTGCGTTTCAACAGCTGACTTGAGAAATAGAAATTTTTTCTACACGTAGATTGCTCTTCGTCAGTGATCTGCGTTGATTATCATTGGTATTAAGCAATTTTTTTAAAGCACGAGAATATTGTGGTGGGTAGCCCACCCCCCACAGCAGTACATTTTTTTTTCTATGGCACACCATGTGTTTTGAGTTGAAAGAGAGCTTAGCAACTGGAATCGGTGACGACGTTTAGGTCGGTGAAGAAGGTCAAGTGTCCCGAGAAAATCTGCCGGACATCACCAAGTCCATCACGGGTGATACTGTTGGCAACAGCATCAATCACGTTTCAATAAAGGTGCAACCCCCGCCGGGAATCGAACCTACCTCGCTTTAATGGCAGGCATGTGCTCTGGTAGCTGTGCACCTGTTGTCGAGAGGATGATGTGAAATATTGAGCGTGTCCGGTACTGTGTCTGTGTGAAATATTATTATAGAAAGGGTGCCTGATCTCCACCGCCACGTTTCGCGGTTCTCTGGGATGGTGATTATTGCAGTGCTCGCAGAACAGTTTGCAAATATTTATGCATCGGGAATAGGGCTTGCATTTATTGCTGCCGTCATTTTAATGGAATAAATAATTACTTTATCACTCGTAAATTACTGAGCTGCGATGTTGAGCACTTTTACTTGTATAAGCATGGGCTCGTTTATATCCTAGTGCGCGAGGAGCCCAAGGCGTTATAAACAAACATGAGGATGTGCCTGAACGTAATTTCCATGGATCAAATATCGATTTATTGCATTTTTATTATCATATATTCATGATCTGATCGTGATCTACCCTATGTTGTACCCGGTAGTAAGTTTCTCGTATAAGATTTTTGTCGTAACTATTAAAAATGATGGTTTTCCATCGTGCTTGGTATCGACGGCAGTAGTATTTCAACGATTTTTTCCCGAGTCGATACATATCAAGATTCATGTGAGGCCATTTTTGCATGACATGCTCCCCGTCAATACCCCTGCTAATCACAATCGAAGCGACGCCGCTAGCTGTGTGTTGTGAGAATATTCCGTAAATAAAACAGGTTATAGTAAGTCATATCTGAGTGATTTTTCCTATGTCTCTTCAGTGCATATGAGATTGCGTTCCAGCTCTAAAAGTTGCAAAAAAGAGTACGGACATGTATACGATAATGAAGACAGTGTTGGTGGTGAAAACAGTAGCGGTTTTTTTCAACGACCTCACTCATCTCCTCACCAGCTTTGCTGAAAAAAGTGATGCGAAGAATGGTATAAGACGACATGAACACAGACTACATATTTTCTGAATACCCCAATGAACTTATTAATATACTCAGACAATTTGCCTTGCACAGTAAGGAGATATTTTCAATCATCGGTGAACTTCAGCAAAGGGTCTACATCGAATGAAACCATCGTGTCCCATCCATCATCTGATAAAATCAGAGAAATGCAAAGATTGAATAGATGGAAAAACGAGGTACATAAATTGATGTGCTCTTAGTTGTGCACGTTTAATATTTTAAACGTTACCCTACTGATTTTTTGAAAAACTTATTATTACAGTGGTGTATTAAATTGAATGCAAGAGTCTGTTTTAAGTAGAAACTGAGCGAAAAAGTGCGGTAGGGGTAATTTGGTATAATCTGAAGTATAACGGCTTTCTAGGGCTGTTTAAGTTGGTTGAGTTTTGTTTGACAAACAAACGAACTGAGGAAGGAATATTTTTGAGGAATGAGGAACGTTTCTGAGGTATAAGGAATATGTTTGTGGAATGTTTTGAGGAATAAGGACTCTTTTTGAGGAACGTTTTTGAGAAATGAGGAATGTTGTTAAGGAATATTTTTTAGGAATGGGGAATGTTTTTTTAGGAATATTATTTGAGTAACGAAGAATGATTTTGAGGAATGTGGAAAGTTTTTGAAGAACAAGGAAAGTTTTTAAGGAATTTTTTTGAGAAATGTTTTTGAGGAATAAAATGGCGAAAATCTCGAAGTGACCCGGCTGGGAATCAAACCTGTCTCGTCGTGTTGGGGTGAAGAGACCGAGTTGTTACGAGTTGTGGTCAGGCCCTTAGCTGAGCTGCCTGCCTGATCACGCCTTCACTTATTTTTCCAAGACACGGGCCGTGATCGCTGAAATTAGTTATGAAATTGCAAACCATAGAAATCCCCTCCACCGGCCAGTAAACGGGGACAACGAAGCTGATATAGGGCAGTGTAGTTCGTGGGCGTTGTCTTTTGTTGTCGGGCCAATGGAACGAGAAGACCACTGAAGATGGGTGTGTGCGGCCGTCGACTTGCGCTATCTTAATCAGCCTCCGGAATCGTGAACAAGGTAGGGACTCTCCAATAAGACTTTACTTAGAATGTGGCTGGTTAAATCTTTATAATATAATATCATATAGAATTTCAGTATATTAGTATAGTTCCGCCGGTTAATATTCAATAATATTTATACTGAAATAATATTGTACAAACTTATTGTTAATAAACCTCGTTTATATAGTGTTCATTACATAACTCTTATCAATAACTTGTCCCTATATCCTCATTAAATATAAATCAAAATCATAACAGAGTGAAGAATGGGCTGGTGTTGAGATGGACCTCCTATGCCAGGGGTGGCGAACCTTTATGTATCAGCGTGCCATTTTTTCTAAAGAAATGTTCGATGAGGCCATAGACGTGCCGTCAGATAATTTTAACTTAGTGATTATTAGAAAAATAATAATACTAAACACTATCTACTCAAAACTCTTTATTTACTACCAAAAATACATTTTGCAATGTCAAATAATAAATGTTTCAGTTGTACGCATAATTCAAATTACATTAGTGTGACTTCTGTTGTTGCAGATTAGATGACAAATAATTTATATTAGGGTTGTAAGATGTTACTTTTAGCAGAATGCATGCTGAACTGGAGTCATCTGTCAAACGGTTTCTAAGCGAGTCTTTAATGTTATTCATCTCTGAAAATAATGACTCGCAGGCATAGGTAGATGAAAATATGGTTAAAATAGCACGAGCCAGCTTCTTCAAACAGTTAAATGTGTCTGGAAACGAATTCCATGTTTCCAAAATTTTGATACTGGCATTTTTACTTATATTGCTTGACAATCTTTCTGTTTCAATTAATTCCAACTCTTTCCTTGCTTCAATAAATTTTTGAATCCATATTGAACTAGACTGGAAATCAATCAGCTGCATTTCAAATTCTTCAATTTCCAACCAATCGAATGGGGACAAATTCAGTTTATCAAATGAAGTCACATCAGGGTACATAATAAACTTTAGTGTTTCCGATAATTGAAAAAAAAAATTAAAGTCCATTCCCCTAATATAATTTTTTACAAATACACAGTACGCGACATATTATCAGAGCAGAATACCGATTCTAAAATAGTCCCAAAATATTTATTAAACTACAGGGATACATACGCACGTTGGCAATATTTCAGTCCAGCCATACCAGTGTATCATTGGCATACGAATTATAAATATATGAAAGACCAAAAGCGAGTACTAACTCAAATATTATAGATGTTCATTTTTGAAACAAACTTCGTGCACTTCCATAATGTCAAGGAAGAATTCTGAAGCTTGCTATTATACATGCGCTCTATCAGTCCCTCGTGATGCCACGAAGATATAAAATCGCACACTATGCAAACACACAAGCAATAAATTCGCGAAAAAATGTCAAACATATTAGGCTGCAGGATAAATTACTTAAGTCACAAGGCCTACTGCAATTTGCGAAATTATGAAGATTTGAACATATCAGTTCAGGATCCCCATCGAAAACAGCACCCCATGCCCATTTTGCACTGATGACCTCTTCCACGATGCCATATAGAAAGGGGACCGCGGTGACAAAACGGCTAGGGCTCTCATTTCCCATCACAAGTAGGCGCACCACATCATTTCTTTTGTTCACACGTTTTCGCATAGGACAGGGATGGCGAACCAATGGTACGCGTGCCATTGATGGCACGCGAAACAATATTTTGGGCACGCCACACCACGGA
>NQII01002168.1:6332-23060 GCA_002778355.1 Clitarchus hookeri
CTTGATAACCTGCCATTGTAGCAGCAGTAACCGATCTAGCTGCCGACTGCATCGCGTTACTCTGATTGGTTCCATACCTCTGTTATTTGCATACGCACGTCTATACCAGTTTTTTTTTCTCTCCAGTGTATGACCCTTCACCTCTGCCGATTCCGAGGCGTCAGGAATCGTGAAGCTCTCTGCAGCAGCTGATGGGGATTGTGTGGAGGCACACTTACACTAACATGCACACTCAAACTTACACTTTACTTCACAAAGCTGCAAGCAAGATCGCAAACAATGTGATGAACTCATTACCCTTAATTATAATTTATTCTTCTTATAATAACCTGTAACACTAACACTTTTTTCTGTGTTACAGGGAGATTATTGGCATCTGTCGGGTGGCTCAATTCTGTCCCCCACCACCAGGTTCGCATAGTATGACTCTGGTTACACTCCAGCTGTGCACTAATTTCATATCACCCAGCATCAAAACCACATAAGTCTATATTCGCTAACTAACAACTTACCCTACTTTCTCCAGCCCTAATCCAGTCAAAGGAATATACATTTATCCTCCACGACTGTTACATAGTTTTTCCCAGTGCCCTCTCCACTTTGCACTGGGTTGCTGTGCCCTTCCATCTAGACCCTTCCTCTTTCAGGGTGTTACTATGGCTACAATTACGACCATGGCACAAGACAGCCCTGCTATAGCCGCGATGCATGCGTTCCTTTTAAACATAATAAACCCGACAATAGGAGTATAGGGCTTGCCCTGAGATGCATCCTATTCCCCAACCGTCTTAGCTACTACCATGATACCAGAGGGCTCACAGAACTGTGAAGGAACTCTTGCTGGAGTAGCAAGATTTGAGGGCTCACCAGAAAATATTTAAAAAAAATTCTAGCTCAGTTTACACGAAATACTGGAGCCGAGCGGAGCTCCTCGGGTCCTACAAAAACACAAGGTGGTCATAATTAGCACCTAATAACACTTCCCTACACTTCACCATACTGCACGGACACAAACAGCCCTAAATGCACACACAGCATCCTCTCACACGTATCATATGTACGCCCTGTCAAGGCAGCTCATGTGGGTGCATTGGCAGATAGTTTCGCCCCACTCTGTCGTCGAGAATCCAGGTCGAGAGGCACACATGAGAGATCAGGACTGGGTTAGGGGAAATTAGTTCTTAAATTAGTTTTAATTTCAAAAAATTACAAATGTTACAAAAAATTATAAAAATTTAAAAAACATAAAACTAAATATTTTAAAAATAAAATAAAAACTTAAAGATATTTTTTAAAAAATTATAAAAATTCGTACAAAACTTACAAAAATTATTGATTCAAGTTTGCAAGGCCGGTTTTCTTTAGTTTTTAAGGAAAATCTACAAATGATGCCCCTCGAGAGGCCGATGTAGGTATTCCGTATACACTGGTTAACCCTAGTTTTGACCAGTTCTGCACTAATTACATGCAACTTTTTTCACAAACGACACACGATGAAATGACCGGAGAATAAGTGCGAGGCCCGACCCTGACTTTCTGTGCCGCAAGGACTGGTGTGCCCAGCAGGGCTGTCTATAAGCAGCGACTCGGATTGTAGAGACACACCCACATACTACACACGAGACATCACGACACTACAACACGCCAGTCGGGAGACTGGTGGGGAGCTTCACTCCCTCGCCGAGAACACCTACACATAAATTTACTAAGATAGCAACAGTGGTTAACAGCTATAAACACGGGCTTGGAGCCTAGCTGAAACGTAAACACGGCAGCTTGCCGCCGACTCAGTGATTAGACCCAAGTCTGTCAGGCTGCGATTAGATTTGCAAACCCTTAGATATTTATTTTGAATTCGCTGTACTGCTACAATATGTGTTTTAGAGGCATGGCCCTAGGCCTCGCAAAAGTACAGAAGGGATGGAAGTATTATTTGTTTATAATGTAATAACTTTTTATTTCGCGGGCTTTTAAAAGTGGGCATGGTTATCTTAATTTGCCTATTGATGCATTCTAAATATTAGTTATGTAGAGTTTCCACATTTGGGTTTTATCTAATGAAATACCTAAATACTTTACTATTTTCTCATATGGAATATTTTGGTTAAAAAGCCTTCATTCTGCATCTGGTGGTTTACATTTTTGGTTATTACTAGTGTAGCTGATTTTCCTGGGTTTATTCTAATCTTCCATTTGGTATACCATCTTTCCAGTGTGGATAATTGTCTTTGCATTGCTATTAAAGCATATATAAGATAAGTATGTTTTATAATGATGGATGTGTCGTCTGCAGAAATCTGTATTTCGGCCTCTGTTTGTGGGATGTCGGATGTGTAAATGCTCTATGAAAAGGGGGATAGATCCGACCCGTGGGGGACTCCTACTGCAGGGTTCTTATAGTGGGTTTACTGTTGTATAATGTTACGTAGATTTTTTTTTATTTAGATAGTGTGCTAGTGTGTTTTTACTGGGGAAATTTGTGTTTATTAAATTTTTTATTAATCCTGGTAGGCATACTTTATCAAACGCCCTTTCAGCATCAAGTAACGTGATTACTGTAAATTGCTTGCTTCTTCTACAACTATAATTATGGGGTTTATAGTGCTGTGCACAGCTATGAATCCAGATTGTTTGGGCGGTATTAACTATTGTAGTCGGTACACTAAAAATATTTTGCTCACGGTAAAGAGGAGGCTTATTTGTCGTCTATTTTCTGGTAATATATGCATCCTTTACTGGTTTAGGTATTGTTATTATTTTAGCTCGTTTTCACGAATCTGGGAAGCATTTAATATTTGGCATTGAATTGTAGATATGTACATAGTTAGTAGATAATGTATTGATTTAATTCTGGCATTTGGGATACTTGATAGGGCTATATCTAGAATATCTGGCGTAGTGCCATTATTTGGATAGTGAGTTGGGTAGTCTAGTGCACACATAATATATGTACCTATTTTGGTTAGCATGAGTGCTTAGAGTTCTTCCTCTCCTTGTTGTTAAGTATTGCCATTCCGCATTTTTGCAATCAAGGTCTCCTTCTACCAGGAACTGTCTTTCATCACCTATTAGTGTGATTAGATCGGCTTCCCTTATGTGTCCAATAGGTGGAGCATAGGCTGCTGCTATGTGAATGTGGCTATTTCTAGTTCTTATTTATATTGCAGTTGCCTCTATGCTTTGCATATTGTTTAAAGTAATTGGGTGATAGTGTATATTATTTTTATTTAGTGTGGCTGTGTCTCTTCCTCCGTCATTTCGGTCATTTCTGTGTAGTCTGTTGTGGGGGTTTAGTTTGGTGACTGAGATTAAGGCAATATCTATGCCATATATAGTTAATACTTGTTCCAATTGATACAATTGGTATCTGATCCCGCAGGCATTCCAGTTTAGAATGTGTAGTGTGGGTATATCAACTATTCCATTTGCCATTTTTATTGAGTTACTGTTGAAGCATGGAGAGTGCCTGCATGAGGATTAGTTGTTTATCTACTAGTGTTTGTACTGCTCTGATGGAGCCGAAAGACGGGCGGAAGTGTGCTATTAATAGGTTAAATTGTATGTCGCGGAGCATGCTTGCGAATTCCCGGATATCCCGCATTGTGTGTACATTGAAACCGCCGGGGCAGGGTGGTTGCTCCGGGGTTTCCAGGAGAGGAGGTCGCCTGTTCGAACCCAGTGCTTGCTCACTGTTGGCTCCCTCCCTCGTTCCCCAGGGTCCTGGCCTCGACTCCAGGCCCCTTTCTTGCGGGCCATGCGCGGGTTGGCTGTCTGTGACCAGGCTGTTTCCAGCCCGAGCACTCGCAGTTCCCCTCCCCCCATCCCTCATGCCATCCGGCCATCCATGGGCTGGTTTCGCACCTGAGTCCTCGAGCTATCGTGTTCTGCTGTTCGCGGTGCTGGGCGAAATTTCGGGAAGTGCGTCACTGATTGGACATTAGGTGGTGGGACGTGTTGTTCCTGTGACTGCAGACTGTGTGGTGTCGCTCAATTCTAGATTGCATGTTTGCTATATATTTTTTGTATTTTCTGTCTGCATCTCGATGCCCTTCCCCCTTGCAGTTCTCCCCCTTCAAGGGTTCGGAGTCTTTGTCCAGTGTATAGCTTTCAACACTGTGTGGGCCTGTAATGTTGATGCAGCATTGCGGTATGTCACCGTTTTTCTATATCCCCAGTGTGTACACCTGCGACACATGGGGACATCTTGTGGATGCGGCTGGTAGGGTTCGATGTTGACATCTGTGTAATACAAGGTTCTAACCCGGAGGAAATCGTGGTCTGACTTAAATAGAGTCCCTGACCAAGTGCCAGTCGACTCATGTGGTTTCTCTGAGGTGCTGTGTCGTGACTTTTGTATCCAGTTGCGTAGGTCTATAGAGTTCAAACCCGCATCGCTGATGTCGTCTCGGAGCCCCGCTTCCGGCAGGTTTTTTTTAGGACAAACCTTCTTGACTTGTCATCCGCGTGGGCGTGTGTGTAGTGATGTATGTATGCCTGTGTGTTTGAGAAGAGAGCGGGCCTTCTCGTAGTCTTCCCTGTTTGTGAGTGCTAGTCTCAGCTCTCGCCTACTTGTGACTGTGTTTCGGAACACTATTCCGTTAGTAGACAGCAGTTTCGCCACTCATTTTAACACATGATTGGCTGCAATGAATATCGAGACTGGCCGATACTTAGTTCACTATATTTTGAGTACTGTGCTCTGTGTAGTGTGTGTGGATGAGGGTTGTTCTTCCCTTTCCTTCTCGACAGGCTCCAGGATTTAAAACCTGTTACGCGTGATCATTTCTTTACCAGTGGCTTCGTGAACTATTTATTCCCCTTTGCAGGAGTGGTTTTTGTTGGGTCGCCTCCAACCCTCCACTTCCTGGCCCTAAGAAGAAGGGTCGTAGTCGCCAGAGTCAGAATCTGTGAGAGGTCTGCCTGCCTGGCTTTGGCCCATGCTGGTCAAGCCTGCACTTGCCTCCTCCGACTGACAGTCCTGTCTGCAACATTAGGTGAAGATGGGGTTGCCTCCACCCCTACGGCTCCCAGCAAGGGTGATTTCCCCCTGCCCTTCCCATTCTGTATTCTTGCAATGTTGTGGAATGTTTTTTCCCTCACAGTTTATGGCGCTAGGGTGAGTGTGTTGGTTATTATTAGATTTTTTTGTGACAGTGTTTGTGTGGCGTGAGGCATGTGTTTGTATGACAGCGAGAAGCTCCTGGACTGGACGTACCTAAGGAATGGGACATCATCTTCACTGGTTCTTCTGACAGCTAACAGCTANCTAACAGCGAGTTATACCTTTCAGTGCGTCGTAGTCAGGCGCAGGGCGCCTGCATAAAAACCTTGGCTCTAATGGCTAACCTGCTTCCTTAAGGAGGAAGGTAGGCTAGGCCGAGAGGAAGCTGTCCTCCTAGCACCAGAGCCCTTTGCTAACTGTCAGCAAATTAAAGTGCATTCTTGCTTACACAGTGCGCATTCACTTATAGCATGTTCTTGTTGCTAAAAAGAAAAAAAAAATTCTGCAATTTGTCTTATTAAAATAGTTCTGTGTTGTGTTAAATTCATTCCTTTTCTAATAGTTACATGTGTATTTTACGTTAAAAATTATCATAAACTCACAAGCCTATGGGTTTTATATTCCTTAATTTGACGCGAAAATATGTTCGTTTCATCTACATCCAAAAAAGCATTGAAAACGGTTACTATTGAATTATCAGATGCTAGATGCACTANATGTTCGTTTCATCTACATCCAAAAAAGCATTGAAAACGGTTACTATTGAATTATCAGATGCTAGATGCACTATACAAGTCAGGGACAACGACAGGCAGTCAGGAGTAACTGACGAAACACAAAATGATGTGGTAATTACGTCGCCGGACGATATAAGCAGATTCGCCACTTAACAAAACGAGGTTTTGGCTTACCCACTTCCCACCTACGAAAATTAGCAAAGTTTCACCCACATCTATGCAAACTCCAGGATAGTAAATTAAACATAGCGTAATTGACACAATGCCTACGGCCAACTAGTGAAAATAGTCGTACAGCAGTCGGAAAACATCCCCATTTTTGCAGGTGAGACTCGACAGGATATCGAGGGATTTCTGGTTCTTTATGTCGCAGCTAGTGACATAAATAACTGGGATGAGGTAGAAAAATGTAATACGTTAAAGTTTTATTTGGCTGGCATGACAAAACGAACCTATGAGAATCCATCACACGAATCATGGCCACGTCAAATTACGTGGGAAGACATCTCAAGCAGGTTGCGAAAAGCATTTTTACCCACAGATGTAACAGATAAGTAGGCAACTTTGTAAAAGCAGAATGTAGGAAAGAGCTGCTAGACACACATTGAGGATTTGCTGTTTTATAAAATAAAATGTAACCCCCACTTCCCAGATGCAGATTTTGTAGAGATAATTTATAAATAGTTGCCGTCAATACCCGATAAAATAATATACCTTCAGAATGACACAGTCAAAAAACTAATCAGCAAACCTTCAGCGAGTTGAGCTAGGTTTAAAAAGATGCATTGAGGCTATTGACATGCATTCACCTAGCACTGAAACATAAAAACTCCAAAAGAAGAAAATAAAATTAAAAGAGTACATTGCAAAATTAACTGTATAATCACTAGAAAAGAACTACAGGCCTAATTATCAATCAAAGTATTAAAACAGCCAGTGTAATACAAGTTACACGTCAGGCAGATATAATAAATTCTAAAACAACACACAGCCTTTAGTGATTATTCAAAAAGAAAACACTCGCTCTCCACAAAAAAGGCATTTTCAAAGTTCACAAAATCGAAATTTCAGAGACTCTACGGGGGACCGATTAAACATACGTTTCTAGTCGATGTAACGCAAAATTTTCAGTTGCGCTGCACCGTATTGGAATTAAATATGAACAAACAGAGAAGCAAGCGGTCACACGACCGAAACAAAATGCACAGAAATCTGTGCCGAACAGATACCTCGGTGAAAAATGGAATTGCTATCGCTGCGCATACACAGTGGATACATTTAGCCTTCCACAACATAGCTGTCCTTATAGTGGCGGCTGTTCTTCAGCAGAATAAATAAAATTTCTAAAATACGTGTACAAGATTTAACTCATTTTCATTCATGAGGCTTCATTAAAATTTTCCCTGCATTTGTTGGAGGGGATTTGGTATGGATCACAAAAAGTCTTGTTTCACTAACTGTCGAAGAAGTGAGATAACAATTAGTGATTACAACAAAAAATTCTCACATGATGCAACTCGAATATCTTTAGTAGTCTGCGATAACATAAAATAAAAACACCTCAAGTAAACCTAAAAATTAAATTTACACACTGCACCGATTGCAATACACTGTGGAAAAATATAGGCTATAAGGAAATTATTAATAAACGATTAAAAAAACATGTAATTAAAAATAACGTTATTTTCATAAACCAAATAAACAATAAGGTAACACAATATTAGCTCAGTTACACTTGGAACACAGTCACTAACAGTATTAATGCTTGCAATATACGATGCCACGTCTCTTCTTTGCTAGGAGAAACATACAAATGTTTTCCAAATACTACACATACATGGTATTTTATACTATGTTGCATTACTTAAATCTCTATTTGCTGTCTACTGAAATATGAAGGACCTAATTGTCCACATTTAATAATTACCAATCGTCGCGCTTCATCAATTAGTGAAACAGATAGCTGTCCACATCCAAATGGGGCAGTATTAATAAGACATGCACCATAGAGAAAGCTATGCATTGCACATACGGTGGAGCAAGAAATCAGTAGATGTTAGTCAAATCAGACCCGAATACTTCCGAGGGCTGCCGAAGGTATCCAAACGACCATGTTACGAAATATATTTTTGGCTTCTGAAAAAGTCGAAGGTGAAATGGAGTTTCTAGTTTGGAAAGACTTGCGTCTGGTATATTTAATTCCAGCTGTGATTACTGGCGCAAGTGCAAAGCAATTTGCGTCAGTGCAAAACTCAAGTTGTCAAATTTAGTCGACCTCCTGGAATAGCAGATCAGGTTATAGTAATAAATGCAGTCAGGCAAAGAGTAGAACTGCAAAGAACTACAAAGAAAATAACAGCACTCAGCGAATTACCTCAGTTGAGGTTGTCATACACAACAACATGAATTTCAATAGGGAAGAAAATGAGTAATATGTTAATGGAGTCAAAGTAACAATATTGCAGAAAAATCTAAAATGAGCAACGATGTCACATGAAACAAATGTATACAGAAATAGCAAGACACACATACGCAAAAAATTTTAATTGCAATAACGTAACCAGCTAAAGCTGAACCCAGGTATGTCGAATTTGCCAGACATTATTGAATAGCTGCGAATGGGTAAATTTACTTAATAATCCACACTCTTGCTGGAGAAAAGAAACTCACCCTCGTACCAACATATTACACTAACGAAATTATAGCAGCTCACCATGATTCCTTACTGAAGCAGTCATTATAGTATTTTCAAAACCCTTCAAAAATTAAACAAGCTTACTACTGGGACTCTATAAATAAAGTGCAATGGATAACCTACGAAGCATGAAACAGGCGATATGTCATTCAGTACCTTCGGATTTTTTTTCTTTCAAATACTTAACCTTTTCGAGTTTACAGATACCAGAGAAACAACCATCAGAAGGCGGTGCAGATATAACTAAGATCTTAAAGGAAAAGTGTAATGTATGAAAGAGAACCCCGAAAAAAACCTTTATGAAACCTTTATATATATATCCCAAAAGTCTTTTACAAAGTTTTATATACGACCATCAGGATCGTCACAAACACTTGTGTAAACTTTTAACAAATTATCTCTGAAAGGGTATTAAAAGTGTATTAAAACACACTAATATTAAAAGTTACATATGCTAAAAAACGACAAAAATTGGCTTTCCCTCGTTCCATACATCACCCGTCCCCCATAACTATAAAAACGGAGGATAATTCCTCCTTAATGTCTGTCCCCTGATGACTAGGTCTGTCTCCCTTCAGAAAACCAATAATAGTCTATTTATACAAAAACTTTGGTTTCTCTAAGCACTTGATTCTTTCATATGTTCTCATTGGTCAGTTCAAAAACACCAGCTCGCCACATGGCCGAAAAGTCATCTGCTGCAGAGGGCATAGGAGAGGTATGGGAGGGGGGCTATTTCTGCACCCCACACCCCCCAATAAACACATATCAGTTTTTGAACGACCAACTATCCAACTGGATGCGACACCCGCTGCTCCGACAAGGGCCACATTTATCCGGCATCACAGGGCATGGTAATTTCGGCATACACTCATTATGGTGGAATAACTTTTCATAGGGGGAAATTTGACAACCCATCACAGAAGATGAAAGAAACTACATGATGAGTATAAAAGAATACCCCGACTTTGAAGGTCTGTAATTTCAAAACCAAACAATCTACAACCTGTATTGACCAATCAAATGAAACGTGGGACCGTGAAGTTTGTTTACCATACATTCATAAATGTTCAATGTGGCAACCATGACAAGCCCGAACGACATCTACATGATAATCAAACTCGTTCCACACTCTTGACAGCATGTCCGGTGTTATGGTTTGGATGGTGTCCATAATTCTCGTTTTGAGGTCGTCAAATGTTAACCGGTAATGTTGTACAAAACATTTCATCCTCAATGTACCCCTTAAGAAAATAATCACACGGGGTAAGATCCGGGCTTCTTGGGGGGCAGTGATGAAAAGGCTGGTCACCAGATGCTCCTCGACCAATCCAGCATTACTGCAATGTCTCGTTCAGGTATCCGCGAACAGCTAGGTGCCAATGAGGTGGCACACCATTCTGCTGGAAAATGAAGTCCCCACCATCTCTTCTAACTGTGGAAACAACCACTCTATAAGCATGTCCAAATAAGGGATTCCAGTAACAGTGGGTTCGTGAAATTAATGGCCGAAAACAGAGTCTTTG
The DNA here is from genome assembly GCA_002778355.1 of Clitarchus hookeri. NCBI lineage: Eukaryota > Metazoa > Arthropoda > Insecta > Phasmatodea > Phasmatidae > Clitarchus > Clitarchus hookeri. Next base: position 16,293 of record NQII01002168.1, read on the forward strand.
GATACAGCGCAAAACACTTTCACTTTGGGGGAAGTGCGCTCATGTTCGGTGGTTTCATGTGGAGGCTTCTTACCCCATATCTGTATGTTGTGCTGGTTCACCTTACAATTTGTATGGAACATTGCTTCATCGCTAAAAACCAGCTTAGACATGAAGGCATCGTCTACCTCCTTCTGGGCAAGGAAACATCAGACCATCTCCTTCACATTGACATGTCGAATGCGAGCTCGGTAACTTCTCACCACCTCAAACCAAGAGTTACGAACCCCATCCAAACCATAACAACGGACATGCTGACACGAGCATAGAACAAATTTGACTATCACGTAGATGTCGTTCGGGCCACTCATGGTGGTCACATTGAACGTTTATTAATGTATGGTAAACAAACTTCACAGTTCCCCGTTTCAGTTGATTGGTCAATCAAGGTTTTAGATTGGTTGGTTTTGATATTATAGACCTTCAAAGTTGGGGAATTATTTTATACTCATCCTGTATGTAAAAAAAACTGTCCCATAAGTCAAAAAATAAAACTTAGCATGCAAAAACCAATGATTCAGCTACAGCCAGTTGAACCACCCTCGCTATTAAAAGCATTAGACACTAATGCATTAGACACTAAGGGACCATTACAAATGTCCTGCAAAGTGTATTGCTAAATTCTTGTTATGGCAGAATTTTTCAGTACTTTCGTTGTTGCGAAATCTGTCAAATCGATAGTTGTAAAAACATGTGCGAAATTTATTTTAAAACACCATTTGTACATTTGTATGCCCTCAAAAAATTTTTACAGACACATGCACAACCTTTAACAATGAACTTATTACAGCAGTATTAAATAAATTACAACCCAAGAAACTCCAAACAACCGTGCATAATCCTAAATGCAATGAATTGGTAGAATTGATAAACAAAAGTATAGAGCAACAGTTTACAGCTTGTGCATATGTGGATCCCCACAGCATAGGGTAAACATTTATAACTTAATATTTTTTTATTATAACACAACGATTGATGCAAGCATAAAATTCAGAGCATTTTACTTAATATATGGGTAGAAGCTACACAACCATCACATGTGGTAGTAAAAAATATCTTCCCAAAGGGGCCAGGATTAGCAAGATACTCTGTTATGAAACAGAGCACAGATCAAAGTAAACTTACTACAATCTCAACAGAAACAAAAACACTTATTAGATAAAACAAATCGTCCTAACAGTAGCAAAGAAGAAGACTGGGCTTGAATCCATACTAAATCGCGCCACAAGGCATTTTCATTCAAATTCAATGGGCCCTACTTAGTCACAAAAGTTATCAGACATTCTATGATCCAGATAAGAATGGGAAGGGTCGGAAACTTTAAATATGGCACATTAAACACACATAAAACAAAAGTTGCACACATCAAATAACATGAAGTAATTAATTTGTTTTCTCATTTCAGGGCAACAGACAGAGAAAGCTGTAATATGACAACAGAGATCATAAGAATATGGTCTTTCCTCCTCTTGGCTCTACTAAGGGCAACAGTTAAATTATCATTCCTAACCTATGCAGGGATAAAATAACGAAAAGTAAAGGCAAAATCTTATTATGAAGACACTATTTCTCTTACTTATTCTATTCTGGTGCAGAAACACAAATAATGTATGGCTACACAAGGTATGTGCATTAAGCATGATATCAGTATATAATATCTGTAGAGCAATACCTAAGTACATTGAAATGCTGCACACTAATTTGATGGCGCAATTTTCTAACGAAATATCCATCCGCTCGATACGAAAAAGGGGCATTCAAATTTTAAGGGAAATTGGATCCTCGTGATGCAATATTCATATAGAAAAAAAGCTAGACATATTAATTGCTAATGATAAACACATACCATCTCATTTACATGAACTACGTTATTGTATACAACATCAAACAAATTAATTAATAACACGATCGCTTCGATGATAAACACAATGTACAAATGGACAAATCTAGTACAAATCTACACAACTACAAATACACTAACTAAACAGAACCATGCAGCATATAACATGGAACCAGCGATTCATTTATATCAACGTCCCAAAACTATTATATTACACATCATAAACAATGTGATGTGGTCGAGGTGTCCCAGGCCTGGTTGAGTGTAGAATTACCCGGCGCCATAACTCAGTGGAGAGTTAATGATGCGGGTCGTTCGGTCGATTGCCCAGGGGACCTGGATGCCTCTGTCAGTTTATAGATGATGTCTTGTACTTACTGTGACACTATTTACGCCTTATGACGAGACTGTACGCCATCTCGTACGCCTGAAATATATAGAAAATTGTGAGTGGTAATACACATGGTGAGTGTAACGCCCTATGTGTCCCGGAGGACAATGAATCAACACTCACTGAATTTTGTAAAGCTGTTTACCATCATACTTGATTACATGTTCAAGAAGTGGACAAGTAAATAATAAAAGAAACAGTCCCAGCACTTACGGACTGCCGATGACCTTAGCGTGAAAAATACCTAGGTCAGCGTAGTGGTTATGCGGATACACGGTAGCGTTAAACTCTCTCATGAGAGTGCAGGTGGTTCTCCCCTCGGTACAGAAAGAAATCCAATGTTCCTGTTAATTAAGTTTCTATTTCAATGAAGTGATATCAGCCTAAATAATGGTACCTAGGGGGCTCACAGGTGGACGACCACGCTGCCAGTTTGGTTCGTGTGCTGAAGTGAACTGGCGGATAGAGTAGGCTTCCATTAGAGATGGTGTGAACCCACATCAAATGCCGAATGTTAAAACATGACATAAGCACTATGTAACATTATTGCAATGGTGAAAAATTACATAAATTAAATGAAACACATTGATGACACACCCATTGATTAACAAATGTCTGTTAAGGTTGATGTGAAGTTGACAGGCAATGTCGCTGCTTTAAATCACAAGTTACTGTGATGATGGAGGCCTTTATAGGCAATCTCCCTCAATGAAAACATAATTACCCTCTTATAAATAGACATTGAATACACTGTTTATTGTAAAAACTGCTTTATTGTAAAAAGTAAAACGTCTCTGTATTACATTTCCTGTGACGTTTGTGTATTTCACAGGCTACAGTGTTGCCAGGTGGCTGTCCCCTGAAGGGGTGGATTAGTCCACCTGGGCAAAGGGGTGTGGGTTGCCATGCTCGATGACTCTTAATACAATAAAACCCACCCCTGACTGTAGCTTTGAATGAGATGAAGTTGTGGGATAGGTATAGAAAAATGCTGTTCACTATTGGTTGCACTATTGGTCGCACTATGGGGCACTTAGCACTTCATCTTCGGCCTACAGGCCAGTTGACGCCACATGGTGGTGCATTACGTCGTATGTCGCTGCACGAACTGCTACCACGTAACGACTAATAGCCCGTGCGCCCAACAGCTGTGGTTTTCGGGTAAACACAGTTTTGGATCACCTACTAATTTATTACAACAGTTACCTTTCGTAATAAACTAATTAGGCCAACTTCTTGAGTCACATTGTACCTATTGGCAAGAAGGTGCAAGTTCCTTTCTTGTCAACCTGCACTATGCATTTTCGGCCTGATGTTTGCTGGTGCGGCCTGGTGTAGCTGGTGCAGTTGATGTGACTGCGACTGTCAGAGTGGGCACAAGGAGCTTGTGGATGCATGGTTCACGTAAAATGTAAGTAGGGAACACGAAATTCTTAAGTACATTGCACATTGCCGAACTAATTTCTTGCAGTTTCAATTAATTGAACAATAACAATTAAAGGCAAATCTTGCCAATCTTGAAACCAATATGAAACATTTTCAATTATAATTAAGCATTCCTAGCACAAAAATTGCACAGTATTATACCGATCCTATAACCTAATGCACACTTTAACAATCACGAATATTAGTGAAAATTCAGCTTCCCCTCAAATATACAAATACGAAGTGGAATTTTTTTTTACATTATCAACACGCCCAACAATTATGGAAATGAAACTTTTATATAAACAGTTAATACAGGAAGTGAATTGGAAAGTAAACCATGTGCCATAAAAGAAATAATCTCTGCCACCAAGAAAGAACATTACATTTACCGCATTCCTAAAGAGATAGCCAACATAGACAAACACAGTTATATTAGAGCATTTATATGCCTCGATAATTTTCAACACCTCATGACCAAATTTAAGTTTACATCTCAAACTGGCGAACCCTTCTCTATTAAAACCATTTCCCACACCTGTCCCTCATAGAAAATGCACCACATAACTAAAAACAATTATCTAAATAAAGACATTCTAGTAGCTTCAGTTACCAATGCTGAACACCAACAGTCATATGAATGTAGCCTAATAGATATAAATGAAATACTCATTAGCACATCACATGAATGTGATACATGTTCACCAATTTTCGTGGTCGTGCACACAGTGATACCTTTATATTGGATCAATGACAAATCCTTAGAGTTGAGTTGAGAGATTTGAGTATCTCTTAACGAGGTCTTGAGAGCCGATGAAAGTAAAATGAGGTGAAAATTGAGAAATGCTAGGATACAACGGTGGGGAGAATGGGAGATCCCCAAGAAAACCCGCCAACCAGCGGCATAGTCTGGCACATTTCCCACTTGCTAAAATCTGGGAGTGGCCCGGCAGGTGATTGAACCTGGTTCGCCTTGGTGGGAGGTGATCAGTCTAACCGCTCAGCCGCAGCAGCCCCACAAATCCTTTTTGAGATTAGTCATGTTTGCAAGGACGAAGACATACACTTTAAAAGTGTAAACCAATCCCTTTACACGAAATGGCAAGTCAAACACGTATCATTCAACAAGTTCCCAAACTATCCAGAAATTATGGAAGCTCAGATCACAGAAGAAATCAACGTATTTCCCTTATTGCAACAGAATCATTATAATTATATAAACTACTCCCCTATAATTTTAATGTTTATTGCATTACTTGTTTTGTATACAAAATTAATTAACATGTTAGTAATATTCAAGAAAATTGTCAATAATAATTAAATTAAAATTTTTACTCCTCTCTCCAGTACCTGGCAATGGTAATCACCTTTCAGGAAACAGTTTCGAGGATTGTTACTGATAACTTTTCTTTTGGTGTGCTACTTGTCTGCGCCATCAGTTCCAAGTGGAATGCGGCCCATACACACCTTTTGCAAGTATTATTTTCTTGTTTTCGGAAGAACACATAGTCTAGATAATAAGCATCCAATCGATTTCATCTAAATTAGCAATTTCAAATCAGACACGAAATAATTTATGATTCCTATGCATTTCATTCCGGCAATTGCTACAGTCTTCAATAAGCGCTACTACACACTCGCTAGCGGAATGCCATTTTTGTATTTAGCGATCATAACGATTAACCTACTACAATTATTCAGACAGTTTTAAAAATGATGCCAATATTTTTTTTACTGTCATTGTAAACAACTATACAGGCTTTTACACAGTAAAAGTTTTTGGCATTTAACTTAATGAATCGAAGTCTTCGTTCATATTATTACATGATAAGTGATGACCGTTTCTTGAGCATGTGAAGTAAACTGTGTTAAATGTAGAAGAAATATTTCCAAATATTTGTGTATTTACACATGGTTTTTCCAGTTAAGCCGGAGGCTTTACATGTGCCACGCTGCAGTTGCTTTCGGCATGTCGTGTTGTCACAAGTCTTTGGCCACAACTCACTAGGCAGTTGTTTTGCCGGTGTTAAGTATTGAAACGTGTCGACATATGATTTCATTGTTTAGGTTAAGTCTGTAATTAGGTGAGTTTCTTTCGTATTTTTATTTTTATTATAGGTTTTTGTTTGATTTGTGTGTTCAGTCAGATTTTCATTCGTTAGGTTTAATGTTATTTTCTAAAACACGTATAAACTGGTACATGTTGGAATAAGATTCATTAAAGTGTAATGTTAGGGCGATAACTATTTCTCGCACTTGGGAAGCAGAGTGGTGCAGATTTGCATGACTTCACCTTTTTGGAGCTAATTCGCTGTCTGAACAATGTATAAACAGTTGTAAACTTCTGTTAATTGAACTCCAAAAAGCTGCAACTATCTCCAACGTCAGCAACAAAAGCACTGAAGTACTCCCCTCATAACATAAAACTGCACAAACACTGGTGTTATACGAAGAATGTGGCACATTTACCCCCAAATAGTCATTGTACTGATAGAGAGTGAGTGAACAACCATTTGCCAATTTACAAATAAAAGTTGAGCACAACTTCTTTTTAACTGTGTGACTGGCCAAAAATACTTTTGTGTATTATATTGTGGTAATTTTCTAGTTTAGGGGCTTTTCTGGAAATAATTAAAAAAACTCCAGAAAGTGGTATATTTCAACTCTACTAATAACGTAGAACACGAATATACTAGGGGCATTAACGTANTAGTCATTGTACTGATAGAGAGTGAGTGAACAACCATTTGCCAATTTACAAATAAAAGTTGAGCACAACTTCTTTCTAACTGTGTGACTGGCCAAAAATACTTTTGTGTATTATATTGTGGTAATTTTCTAGTTTAGGGGCTTTTCTGGAAATAATTAAAAAAAACTCCAGAAAGTGGTATATTTCAACTCTACTAATAACGTAGAACACGAATATACTAGGGGCATTAACGTACGACGAATTTCCTAACATGTACCCACCTAACCTAACAGAACCTAACTCCACGATGGGTGAATCACTATTTTACGTTTTTAAACTAACCTAGGATTGTACGGCTCTAAACTAACCTAGGATTGTAAGGTT
>NQII01002168.1:23482-51247 GCA_002778355.1 Clitarchus hookeri
CATAAAACGTTTCGTTCAAAACGTAAACAAACTGTCAGAAACAGTCACCTCACAAACTTGTTCAATTTTTTAAAATATGTTGTACTTATTTTAAAGCTATGCCCCTAGTATATTCGTGTTCTACGTTATTAGTAGAGTCGAAATATACCACTTTCTGGAGTGTTTTTTATTATTTTCAGAAAAGCCCCTAATCTAGAAAATTACCAAAAAATTCAAACCTAAGATACATTTATACTCTACTAATCACGTAGAACACGAATATACTAGGGGCGTAGCTTTAAAATAAGTTTAACATGTTAAAAAAAATTNGGGGCGTAGCTTTAAAATAAGTTTAACATGTTAAAAAAAATTGAACAAAATTGCGAAATTAGCAGTATAGCCAGTTTGTTTACGTTTCTGAACGAAACGTCCTAGACCAACAAAAGTTGCATTAATGGGTTCTGCACAGCTTACCTTGTTCATATTCTAGAGGGCGTAATGTTAAAATAAGTAGAACATATTTTAAAAACTTGCGAAATATGTTTGTTTACGTCTATTAACGTCAGAGGAATTATACCAGCCCCCTACCTAGGTGAGTCAATTTAGATTCTTTTGGTGTGTTTTACGGTTCCTTTAAATCCCTACAATCCTACATTCGTAGTTTAGTGTAAAACCCAAACATCCTAGATTAGTCTAAAACCCTACTATCCTAGGTTAGTGTAAAATCCAAAAATCCTAGGTTAGTGTAAAACCCAACAGTCCTAGGTTAGTTTAAAAATGTAAAATAGTGATTCACCCATCGTGGGGTTAGGTTCTGTTAGGTTAGGTGGGCATTAATGCCCCTAGTATATTCGTGTTCTACGTGATTAGTAGAGTGGGAATATATTATAATTTTTAATTTTTTTTGTGTTTTCCAGAAAAGCCCTTAAACTTAATAATTACAGATTCACACTTTTCACACACAAATTAGGGTAATTAGCCTAGATATAGCATTTCTCATGGTCAAATTTGAAAATATCCATGTATGCACACTCCGCAGCCTGCACTCTCTAAAATCTGCATCTTTATGTTGAAACCTATTGAGATGGAATCTCTAAAGCATTACTCGTAAACAATTGGATAGAGTAAAAATGTTTCATGTTGGGTACCAAGTCAGTGATGCATCATTTTTCATGGAACGATAGGTATGTGAAGTGTAATAATACACATTGTTGGTTCAATAAAAATGTATTCAGGAGTGCCCATTTTCACTTCACACACTGCTACCTATTTCAAAAGAATGTTACGCAGCAATTGTATTGCCTACCGCTAGTGATAACACATAGAGATTGTTATGCCTTGTCCCCACTCTTACAGAAATTAAAAAGAATGCCATCAGCAAAGAAAGTTATGGTGACTGTATTTTGATACCTTAAGCGTATGCTTCTTGTTGATTTCCTCATAAAGAACAGCAAACAGGGAATGGCAACCATAATTGTGGCACGTTGAAGCTCNGTATGCTTCTTGTTGATTTCCTCATAAAGAACAGCAAACAGGGAATGGCAACCATAATTGTGGCACGTTGAAGCTCTCACAGAAGGCACATTGTCGAAAATAACCTGGGTTGCTGCAAACAGGTGTAATATTGCTGCACTCAACCAACTGCACATCTGAAAATGGAGCTTCCATTGGACAAGCACTCTCCCTGCAACCCTGACATACCTTTGAGTGATTGTCATCTCTTTAGACCTCTGAAGAAGTACCGTGATGGATTGTAACTTTTTTATTTCTAGTCTTGTGAATGAATTGTAAAGCGCTCGCTTTTTTGCATCGCTTCCCTTGACCAGTCCGCCGCCCAAGCAAGCAAAGGAATGTGTGAAGGACAGAGTAGTAACTTGAGAAGTACCCAGTGATTTTCAAAGCAGAGCTTCGTGTGCATCTGCGATAAGCCTATCGCGACTTGCATGCTCCTGACCTCCAGCTGATTTAATTTGTTAGGTAATCTTTGAAAGAATGTTCTGGTCAATGCCGTAACCCCTCTCAGCATAACTCAGGGTGCGGGGAACCTTCTAGATTGATCCAGCGATACTACTTAAGCCACAATGGGTCTCTGAGCCGACAGTTTTTGAATTTAGTGTTTGCATGATTGTGCCACCTCAAGCATCAGGTGTGCGAAGATAGTGAAGCGACAAACCAGCAGATCAAATGACGGCAAGGGCGACCAATGGGAATTAAGTCCGTGGACTGTGAGCATTGGTACATTGGAGAGAGGGACAGATTGGCGTAACTATTGAAATTGATGCGTGAGTAACAGACATTTGGAGTGATGACAATTGACAGATTGAATGTGTGTGAAAAAAAAAAAAAAGAATTAAGTGACTCTGATCAAAACAGAAACATTGATAGGGACTTTATTTAGAATTAGGATAGATATATATTGCACTTGCTGAGAATAACTAAAGTAATAGTGGAGATAGATAGTTTAATGTTATAAATGATAGCTGTGTGAGTAAATTAAAAATCAAATTTACTTCTTTTATTTAATTAAGACCTCCATCCCTCACAAACTAGGATATGCCCCTCTAGCATCTTAACATTGGTGTTAGAAGTGGGATGTAAATTACAAAATTTCGTACTTTATTTTACAGTTTGCATTTACAAAGCTCCGTAAGCTTGCAGGATGTCAGTGGAAAGTAATAGTGAAAATCGGGAATGAAAATAAATTAAGGAAAGTTGATTAAATGATGCATGGTAATCTGTAAAAGTAGTTATTTGGGGTAACTTTGTACCAGCCAGGATGATTTTTTACCAACAGCCTAATTTAATTTCAAATGAAGACTTAAGAGTTCCTGCACATTACTAGGTTTTTTATACATAAAATTGTCACCTAGTACGTTTGCAGTGGGAGGTTGCAAAGTCTTATGTTTTAAAAGAAAATGTGTAGTTAATGTTAGCCTTAAGTGGTACAAATATACCCCAAATGACTACTGAAAATAAATAGAACACTACTATAAAGTGTGTAAATGAAACCAGTTTGGAAGAATTGCAGTGTACTAAACTAAACACATACTTTACTCTGCAAATGCTTGGATGATGCTTCTGAAAGTTTAATTTAATATAATACAAAAATATTTATTTTCTTTGTGGATTTACAGGTAGGGCCTGCTATTATTTTCAGTTGGTATATAAAAAAAGTTATTGGTCTTGTTAGAGACAGCAGTTCCATATTCTTGAAAATCTCACCATTTTGTTAATTTATGTATAACTAGCTGTGCCCGCGGCTCCGCTCGCGTGGACTAAAGAATTATTGTTTAGGGTTTTATTTAAATAAATTCCTCCCAACCCTTTCGTTTTAACCCGCTGCCGCCATGGCTCTCCACGTCCGCGTACGGTCAACCGACTCTCAAAAAATTACTTTTTCACAAAACTTTTGATATCTCTTAAAATGTAGGCGGGAATGGTATGCTGTATGGGTACACAACAGCTTGAATTTTACGTATTTATTTATTCNTATCTCTTAAAATGTAGGCGGGAATGGTATGCTGTATGGGTACACAACAGCTTGAATTTTACGTATTTATTTATTAAAAAATGATATGGTAAAAACTCTTTTTAGTATTTCTATGTTATAGATAGATATTTCTCGCGATAAAAAGTAGCCAATATCACCTTTTAGTCCTCCAACTATTTCTGTTCAAGAAATTACGTCGATCTGTTGTGACGTTGCATTGTTATGCCATTTGTGTACTTTCTCATTTTCCAATAAGAATTTCCCCGAAGGAATGAGATATTTTCTCGGTATAAAAAGTAGCATATGTCACTTCCCGGCCCTCCAACTATCTTTGTGCAAAAAATCACGTTGATCCGTTGCGACGTGAAAGAATGACAAACAAACACACTTTCACATTTATTATATTAGTTAGAATTTGTACAAGTAGTACATTTTTAATGAAAACTTTTCAAAAAGTTCATTTAACATAAATGTATATTATTGGTGTGTTATTTATGGTGGTGGTGTATTTTTTTTATGCATTTTAGTATGTTTTAATGTTGTGACCATTGTGAAACGTGATTTATTTGTTCTGCAGGTTTTATTCATCATGGTGGCAACACTTCTGAAGTCACATNTATCTCTTAAAATGTAGGCGGGAATGGTATGCTGTATGGGTACACAACAGCTTGAATTTTACGTATTTATTTATTCAAAAATGATATGGTAAAAACTCTTTTTAGTATTTCTATGTTATAGATAGATATTTCTCGCGATAAAAAGTAGCCAATATCACCTTTTAGTCCTCCAACTATTTCTGTTCAAGAAATTACGTCGATCTGTTGCTAGGTTACGACTTTGCATTGTTACGTCGATCTGTTGCGACGTTGCATTGTTATGCCATTTGTGTACTTTTTCATTTTCCAATAAGAATTTCCCCGAAGGAATGAGATATTTTCTCTGTATAAAAAGTAGCAAATGTCACTTCCCGGCCCTCCAACTATCTTTGTGCAAAAATTCACGTTGATCCGTTGCGACGTGAAAGAATGACAAACAAACACACTTTCACATTTATAATATTAGTTAGAATTTGTACAAGTAGTACATTTTTAATGAAAACTTTTCAAAAAGTGCATTTAACATAAATGTATATTATTGGTGTGTTATTTATGGTGGTGGTGTATTTTTGTTATGCATTTTAGTATGTTTTAATGCTGTGACCATTGTGAAACGTGATTTATTTGTTCTGCAGGTTTTATTCATCATGGTGGCAACACTTCTGAAGTCACATGCATTTCGCATGTCCACAGACAAGCAAGAAACACTGCTGAAGCTAAGCATTCTTTCACTTGCTGCCATCTTGTGTAAGTGACAGTCTCACATGAGATTCTCAAGATTTCATAGCAGTGTCGGCTACTGCATAATTTGTGGGAGAATTGTTTGCTCACAAAAAACTGGCATTGAGTAGTTCTGAACGTGATGTGGGTCTGTATAGTAACTTGCAAACAGACACTTGAGATTTCGTAGCAATGTCAGCTGGTGCAGATCTGGTGGGATGATTGTTTNGATTTCGTAGCAATGTCAGCTGGTGCAGATCTGGTGGGATGATTGTTTGCTCACCAAAAATTGGCTTGGTGTAGTTCAGAATGTGCCGTGGGTTTGTCTCATAACTTGTAAACACACAGCACTGGCTTTATAAATAGTTACACTTAATTTTTTTAATTACCAAACAATACAATTTATTGACTAATGCATGCAGTGCACTGAAGAGAATGTAAATAAATTTTGAAACAGGTAAACGCATAGCAGTAGAATTATCCACATGCTGTCTGTAATTTTTGGAACATAAAGTAATTAATAAAACAATAGCATACTCTAACAACCGGCACACGCTGTATTAATGCACATAATCTTTAAAATAACATTACAGTGGCGTGATTTACTTTTGTACGGTTTATACAGCACCAATACAGTGAGAGCTCTTATTTCATGAGGTAGTCATTGATGAAGGCCTTATTTTGATTGGCACATAAGTTTGGAAGAAACAAATTTTGGTACTGTTCCATTGTGTATTCATTGGTTTTGTCAGTGAACTCTTCAAACATTTGTATCACACTGAGGCAGGCTCCTTAGCAGAAGGGGAGAGGCGCTTTGACCTTAGGTTCTTCTTTACTTTTCTCTCCTTCATCTGATGAATTCTTCTTTGCATTGACAAAAATTTTGTGGTTGCATTTGTCCTCGATTGCCACCTAGTTTGCAGCACATATGTAGAGTCAGTCTGGGACAGTCCTCTTCTGTGTTGCCATGTTGCTGAGAGGGATGTAATTAGAACTTGTGGAAATGCCAGGGGCAGGACCTTGACTTTGTCCACAGCCATCAACATGTCTGCAGGGTTGTTGACATCCTTTTCTTGGTCTAGTGCACACAAGCTTCTTCAACAAAGCATGGCTGCTCATTGTGGGGAAAGGGAGTTAGTAATTTGACCCAGGCATCCGATCCTAAGGGGTCCTGAAAATTTCCCCCAAAAGTTTACTGTTATATTATGATGCAAAACCCACATGAAATTTGTACAATTACGAACATAACGAAGGGCATTAGACACAAGTATAGTTTTGGGAGTTTGTTTAAAATAGGAAACTCACTGAATCAGTTTGGCCTATAAAGTGCAGTATGGCACAAACCAGCCTTCTTAAAATCCATTGGTCCAACTGCGTTAGTAAACTGCACACAGGATATATGAGTGCTATCACGATACTAGGAAAGACACTGGATGAGTGACAATGGATGTTGGGGGCTCGCTACATTAGTATGCACAATTTTAAAACCTGTACTTTCTAGCTCAACAGTTGTGTTTTAATTATTGCTCTTGATTAAGAACATTTCAAACAGTTGCCATGCTAGTTACAGTTACTTTATCATTGCGAAGATTTTTCTTTCTCTTTGCTCAATCATCTTTGATTCACATCGGAAAAATTTGGAATTTTATTATACTTAGTGATTGTTTTTATTTATTTTTGTTTAGTGAAAACAGGATACTATATATTTTATAATACATCAATTTTATTTTCTTGACAGCAAATGCAAACCTGTTTCCAAGCAACATTTTAATGTCACAGATTTATGTAATTATTGAATTTTATTTAATGTGATAACTCTATTGATACAACAAAAGGTCGACCTATATTTACGTTGATGAAGGGCAGGTTCAAGGCTTCTACGGTAGCTGGAACTGACCCTTTCTCTAGCGTTTGATAATTGTTTCTGGAGATATGTCAGTTCATACAAGAAGATGTTAATGGCAAAAATCTCAAACTATCTATTGCTAATGTAATAGTTTCTTCTTTTATTGTTGGTGGCATGTTCCCTTTATTTATTTATATATGTGATTGTATGTCTAGTCTATGCAAAATTGTGTGTAGACGTGTATCCCTAAGTTTAACATATTGATAAATTTTAAGTTAACCAGTTTGTTGTTAAAATGAGTTTATAGTTGTCATATAAAGAAATCTATGTGTACAGTATGTTGTAGATTAGAACCAGACTTGTTTCTACCACGTGTAACACGAAACAATAACACTTTTATTTATAATATTCTTGTAAGCTTTATATTTCTGTGTAGTCCCAATCTAATAAAACGAGTGCTTGCATATTCATTCTGTTGATAGTAGAATCAAACAACAGATAGGAGGAAGCTTTCTTGCCAAATGGACAGACTTATTGTTTGTGAGCAACCAGTAAAAATGTAGAAGTTAAATATAGATGTAGTTGGAATGAAGATTAAGCAGGGAATGGAACTTCTTCTGGAAAACATCATCACTGTGAAGTCCTCAGTCACTGTAGAAACTTGAGATTGAATCAGAGGACTTCAAGTGTTAAAATGCTAATGTCTACTCACTGATGTACAATCTGAATTTTTTTTTATCTTTTATTTAATAACAAATGGTTGAGTATTTTTTCATAACTGTTTATTTGGTTGTGATAATAAGTTTATCTAGATATGTTAATAAGTTTATGTACAGTTCTTTTAGATTTTTGAAGGATGAGCAAAATGAACTTTGTTGCACTACTCGCTACTTCAGAGCTTTAAAATGTACTTTCTTAAAGATGCATCTTAAGCAGGTACTATGACGTCTAACTTTTAACACTTGTTACAGAATTGATAAATGTGTGCCACAAATGACACATGCTGTGTGCAAATAATTATATATTTATTTTTCAGCTTTTGCTACAAGGTTATTCTCAGTGTTGAGATTTGAGAGTGTAATTCACGAGTTTGACCCGTATTTTAACTACCGCACTACCAAGTACCTGACTGATGAAGGTTTCTACAGCTTCCACAACTGGTTTGATGACAGAGCATGGTATCCACTTGGAAGAATTATTGGTGGTGAGTTTTAAAATTTTAAATTATGAATGTGTTAAAACAGTAAACTTGTCATATTCCGTACTCTTTGGGGCCAACTTGTAACCCACTAAAGAACATGACAAAACACAAATACTGTACATAATCTAATTGGAGACATTCTTTTAAAAAACTTTGTCTGCGTTGTGCTTAAGGAGAGACTTTCGAGACCAGAAAAATCCTGCTTTATAAAAGGAAACACATTATAAGAGGATTTTGCTGTAGTTAATCTGCTCTACCCACGTGATCTGATGTTGAATGGTGGTTGCTGTAGCCAGAATAGATTGTTGAACTTTTCTAAAATTTCTCCTTTCAAGACTGGGAAGGGATTCCACATTAATGACTACTCATCCGTCTTGCCCCCCTTAATTCCACAAGTGTTCACCATTCAGTACTTTAAAAAGTTATCTTGAAATATAGACCTACTCATTTTTCCATTTACTATCACACACTTCCAATTACTGTTACCAAAAGCACCCACGTACCGTATGCTCCAAATTAGTACACAAAATCAGGTATATTTTTATTGTGTTGAGTTAAATTCCATCATCCTAGTTCAATCACATTTCCACAGGACAAATGTACATAACTGTCCTTGTTATGTTGCACAATAAATATGACCACCATCTTATTACTAAAAAAAGCTGTCTGAAGATGACTCTGAGCTGAGGCAGTACTCATGCTTCTATGAAACAGTAGTACACAAAATAAGCATGCATACACACACATATATATATATATATATTCCAGGTGAATCACTTAAAACTGGCATTGCAAATATTTCTGAAATTGAAGGTGCTATTTATGTGCTGGCTTCACAGAATTTAAGTTATTTAGACAAGGGTTCATAAGTGCAGCCCAGACACAGATTGTAATAATTTTTATAATGTGTATTTCTTGAACAAAGTTAAATTTTTTTGATTAGAGCAATATCTATTCACATCAAGAAAATAAACCTAGAGGAGATTGGTGAACGGGCAGGCCAACGTACAGGTCTCCTTCATCCAATTGAACGGTTTTGAAACAATCGGTGAAGACAAGCTGTAGTACAGCTTGCACTATGCGCTGAGCAACCATCACGCTGATACCACAGGATCCTCCTAGTCTACAGTGATAGGTCTTCTAACATCTGTGGAAGTTGATCTGTTAGGAGACTGACATATTTTTTGGGGATTCGGTATCCTCCAGTGAAAAAAGGGCCTATGAGATTATGGTTCACTATTCCACACCACGTATTTACACTCATGGGTGCTGCGTTCACTTGACGAAGCCAATGGGGAATTATTAATTTCACCCTCTTCTCCTGTCACTCGTTTGTTTCTTTTATGTTTTTGAGGTTTTATACTTCCAGTTTCCCATAATTGTTTAAAGAGGTTCGCAAAAAATTGTCGAGATGGTTGTCAATTGGGATGTCGTTCAGCGTACACGTTACAAGAACGAACAGCATTCTTCCTACATTAGTAAATAACATCTTCCAGCATGTCCTACGCATAGGTGGTACGAACTATCATGACATACGGACAAGGAGGTCCCAATTCAATCAGTGTAAAGGAAACAGAATCTGAACAAACATACGAACATCATAGCTTAGTAACTATGCAGTTAAGTAGAGCAGACAACTGTCAGTATTTACAATTGTCATATCTCGATAGCAGGTAAATNGCTTAGTAACTATGCAGTTAAGTAGAGCAGACAACTGTCAGTATTTACAATTGTCATATCTCGATAGCAGGTAAATTACTTGCACTAGAATCTTGCATAAAACACCATTGACATTCTAATTTCCTTGTGTTCTATTTTCTTGATGTGAATAGGCATTGTTCCATTTGAAAAAATGTAACTTGGTTCATGAAAATACATATTCTAATAATTATTAAATCTGTGTCTGGCCTGCAATTATAAACCCTTGCCTAAACTTAAANGCTTAGTAACTATGCAGTTAAGTAGAGCAGACAACTGTCAGTATTTACAATTGTCATATCTCGATAGCAGGTAAACTACTTGCACTAGAATCTTGCATAAAACACCATTGACATTCTAATTTCCTTGTGTTCTATTTTCTTGATGTGAATAGGCATTGTTCCATTTGAAAAAATGTAACTTGATTCATGAAAATACATATTCTAATAATTATTAAATCTGTGTCTGGCCTGCAATTATAAACCCTTGCCTAAACTTAAATTCTGTGGAACCAGCACATCAATAGCAGCTTTCATTTTCCCCCCACACCCATCTTCTCACTCTAGGTACAAGACTTACCTTTTTTTTAATCATGAAAATCCCCACCTCTTCAGAGAAATGTTTTCCATTTTCAAATAGTCTCAGCATATTACGTAGCATTGCTTGCTACCACACAAGCAATTACAATGCAATTAATTTTACTACATGTTATATATCTGTTCTAATCAATGCTCATATTTCATTACAGTGTGTATTTAGTACATAAAGTTTTTATTTTTTATGATTTTTAATATGATAAACTGATCTGTGAACATAAGTATTCACATTAGCTAATACTCAGGTAAATTAAAAATAATTTTTTTAAAAATTTGTTGTTTATTTAAGTAATTTATAAATTAAAAGTAAAACTTGTAAAATAGTACTACAACATGTTTTTGGGGAAAATCTTCTAATGCTGTAACATTTTCTTGATGTTTTACTTTTGTTTTATAACAACATATGATACATATGTTTTCATTTGAATAAATAATTCAAGTGGAAGTACAAAGAAATATATGTTTTCACATTGTTGTTAATGTGTACCATTTGATCACTAGTTGGGTAATAGGCAGTTCAAAATTTTGTTTCCTGAATATTGCAGGTACAATTTATCCTGGCCTAATGGTAACTTCTGCTGTGCTCTATCATCTTGCATGGTTGGTGAACGTGACAATAGACATAAGGAATGTTTGTGTATTTCTTGCTCCATTCTTCTCCAGTCTTACCACTATCATCACTTACCTTTTGACAAAGGAACTCAGGGTAAGTCTTTGCTCTTGCAGATTTTGTATGTTCATTTTCTGTGACTTTTATTGAGATAAAGTTTACATTGCGAACATGAATAATGTCNTTTTATTGAGATAAAGTTTACATTGCTAACATGAATAATGTCACACCACTTGTCAGAATTTTATTAACATTAGGTAATATCACTTTTATTAGTCGGTGGTTATTGTAAAAAAAAAAATGGTAAGGAAATGTTAGCACCAACCAGACAGGTCTATTAAAATTAATTTGACACTTTAGTAGGGAAGGGGAGGGGTACGTGTGTGCATGCACGTGTGTTTTTTTCCCCCTATTTGTTTTACACTTCCCTGTATTTTCACCAATGTTATTCAGTCCCATTTAATGCTGACACAGCATAAATTTTCCTTCTTTTGACACTTTTTAATTTGAAAAAAAAAAATTGTATTCTTTTGAGAGGAGCCATAAAAGAGGATTATACTTGATTGTTTTTTTATCTTTTTAGAAGCTGATAGAAAAATTTGCAAGTAGTAATAAATATAAGTTTTTGCAGTTTACACTACCATGCAATTAATATTCTAAGAGTTGAGGACTTCACTTTAATGCAATCACTGCTTTCAATTTGATACAGTAATTCCTCTCCGTTTCTCTGGCAGTTTTGAGATTATTTTATAATTTCAGAACCAACACATGTTTCAGTTGTCTGGAAGGTTGTTCACAGACCATTTACAAAATTGTGGTATGCACTGTCTATATTTAATTTTATTTGAATTTTTGTGTACTTAAAATATTCACCAAGATCTTACACTTACATTGTGATATTAACAGCAAGAAAAATGTTTTTTAAAAATATTTTACAACTATATTATAAAAAATGTGAATTGTTAACTGTTGTGTGCTTATTATTACTGTTGTTTACATGTAAATTGAAGTAACTATGAGCTTAGAAAAATGTAANTCAGTTGTCTGGAAGGTTGTTCACAGACCATTTACAAAATTGTGGTATGCACTGTCTATATTTAATTTTATTTGAGTATTTATTTAATTTTTATTTATTAATCGCAATGGTATTGTTATCTTCGTACATTCAAACACTATTTAGGTTCCTAATTTTTGTGTACTTAAAATATTCACCAAGATCTTACACTTACATTGTGATATTAACAGCAAGAAAAATGTTTTTTTAAAATATTTTACAACTATATTATAAAAAATGTGAGTTGTTAACTGTTGTGTGCTTATTATTACTGTTGTTTACATGTAAATTGAAGTAACTATGAGCTTAGAAAAATGTAAAAAAAAATTTAGGAGTCATATTTTGGAACTTTGTGCATTTGAAATTTTGGTAATGGAATTAGTTAATAATTTTCTTATAAAATTAGTAAATGTAAATATGCATGAATTATAAAAAAAAGTTAATTCTGTACCCAGTTTCAATCAGTATGTTGGAAATTCAGTACTTACATGTTAATTTTAATTGCAGTAGAACCCTGTTAATAGGGTCCCCAAGAATTGTCAGTCCTGTATAAGAAGGTAATTTTGTATTGAAAAACATGTTTGTTGACCAAGAAAAGGCAGTTTATTAAGCAGGAAAGTTGTATAGTAGGGGATGTTATAACAGTGTTCCACTGTAGCTATAATTTTGTCGAAAAAAAATGGGTAAATTTGTATATCATCTGAAAGATAAGTGTTGGCTTTATTGTTTTCTTACTATTATTTAACTAGCATTCCAGGTAAACATGACAGTGGTTCTAAAATGATTTATGTTCTTTGTGTGAATCATTAATGAATGATGGGTTACTGTGCATGCTTGCAGTTGTCATTTAAACTGTATTGCATTTAACATTATCATCACTTCATGTTTACATTTTTATTAAATTGTATATAAAAGACAGCTGTGGTTCTATTTCATATGCATGTAGATGTAATTACTAGTATAAAACCTTCAGGTTGTAATTTATTTTCTTTCCCCTGAATTAATTTGTGTATCATAATTGATGAGGAGGTAGGATAGTGTAATGTAACTGGATGTGTCATTTACTTGGAATGTGAATGACATTAATAAACTGGGAGGGGGNGGGGGGGGGGGGAAGTACTTCGGTGTAGCTGATCAGAACTGAATCTGGAACTTCACATGTGTATGTCGGGGCATGCCCAGCTGTTTAAAGGCTTCTCTCATTAAAGTGAGCACTTTTGAAATCAACCTTTGAAAAATATAACTTTCCCTATCTGCACATATTTTAACGGGAACACTGACTGTCATGCGGCCAGTAAGTTGGTGACGATGGAGGGAAAGTAGTCCCATGTCTCAATGTTGAATTGAGAGTACCAATTATGTAAATATTTGTGAATACCAAAATGATTTGTTTTTCCTTCAGTTTTTCATTCACATCAGTGTAAGAATTAGCAAATTTGTAAACTGTTTACTTGTACGTATAATAATTTTGAAGTTTCATTTGACAGATGCATGAATTAAAGTGCTCATGTCCATAGCAATGTTAATTTTACATATGATTGAAGAATACACAATGTGCATACAAGTAGATCTTATGCACGGCGTTCAAAATGCTCAGTTTACAGTGAACAGCCTATAACCCACATGCATTCTGTGAACTACTATTAGTATCCCCATTGCCTCCAGACACTTCCTGTTTGTCCCTGAAATACACAACATAAATATACCTTTCCTTATTGCAATGAGTGGTCAGTTTTCCATTAGGGAGCCCTATTTAATTAGTGCTTAGTTTTAACTTATGACTTTTCTGCCTCCTGTCAAAAATTTTTGTGCTGAAAACTGAACTGACCAGTACATTCAAAGTATACAGGTTGTTCTATAACAAAACCGATAGACTTTGCCAGCGTGTTCTAAAAGGTCAATAGCAAAAAAAAAGTCATATACACATTCATATACATGCGTAGACTATGAAGCTTTGTTTCAGAGTTACAGCGACAGAAATGCAATAAATACAAATTCCCAAGAACAGTTTTCAGTGAATGTGTGATGTGGATTAGGTACGTGGCAATAATTTTGTTGGACTACATTTCATACAGAGCAATATCAATGCTCATTACTACAGACAATTTCTGGAAACCAAGCTACTCTTATTGGAAGATGTGCTGTTAGCACATAGTATGATGTGACATGTGGTTCCATCAGGATAGGGCACCTCCACGCTTCAGCAGGGCTGTGACCGAATTCTTGAATGCAGAGTATCCACGCAAGTAGATAGGAAGAGTTGGCCCATTCCCATGGCTGTCGCAGTCTCCTGACCTGCCCTCATTGGACTTTTTCTTCTGGGGCTGCCTGAAGAGTAGGATGTAGAATGGACGGAAACCACACTCACGGGACTAGTTGGTATGGGCAATCACTGATGCCACCACTCAACTCCAAAATGAACGTGCAGACATGCAGTGGCAGAACGTCATGGTGCAACATGTTGCAACCTGCTTACGGTCAGGTGGGGCCCGTTTTGAACAGCTTGTATGAAACCTCTGACATGTATTCGATGCCAGTAAATACTCATGTTGTATTTATTGCAATTGTGCCACTCTAACTGTGAAACAAGGCTTCATAGCTTCCATATGTATGACATATTTGTTGCTTATGAACTCTAGAATACGCGGGCGAAGTTTGTCGGTTTCGTCACGGAATATCCTGCATTTTAAAATCTGCTGTAATTCTGGCTTTTTAAAAATGAGGTTTAACATCTAATGACTTTAACTATACATAGTTAGTTTGCTAGGTAATGTAAATGTTTAATTTTCAGAATAGCAAACATTTAAAATTCTACAGTTATGTTAACATATTGCTCTAAACACTGTTTGAACAGGATTCAGCATCAGGTCTGGTGGCAGCAGCGATGATTGCTATTGTCCCAGGATACATATCAAGATCTGTGGCTGGCTCATATGATAATGAAGGTAATTTTTGGCTTGTGTAATTAGCGTAAAATTGCATACGACCTAGATGAAAACTGCTTCTTCAAGAAGGAACATAGTTTTTGGTGTATGTTCCTGCTTATTTGTTATATTTAGAGATAAAATTATTATTTATGAATACCCACCCTCTTCTTGCCCTCAACCCACATTACAGGCGGTCCTCTACTTTCGGACATAGTGTGTTCCTAATTTTGTGTATGAAAGTAGAACCATTATGTTAATGTGATAAATTAGGTTCTGTTCCTAGATGGCAAAAAAAATCATAACTAAACAAAAAAAATATTTAAAACAATATATTTACACACTAAGAAACAGAATTATGCATAAAAGTAATTTAAAAGTGTTTAAATATATAGCCAACTGTTAAAACTATTTAAAAGACACATTTTACACACATAAACATTTGACTAATTACAATGGGTACATACATACATATGTATTCAGTACTCTTTGGAATAGTACATAGCCTGTTTAACAATTACTGGGACCTGGTGTAGATTATCAGCTTTGCAGAAAAAGTTATTTAGTGGTAGTTGAACTCCACCCTTCTTCTTTTCATACAATTGTATGTAGCTGCTTCAAAAGCTTGATGAACTCGAGAACTTCTCTCTTCATCTGGATCATTTTCTTCAATGATGTTAAAAGAATTTCAAGATTTTATGAAGCATCGTTGAATTTTTTCCCTGTAAGGGTTTTTGTTGGTGGTTCTGGACAGCCATAATTTTGAGCAGCTGTGGATGCTGATGAATTTGCCTCTTGAAGAGCAAGTAGATCTTCATTTGTCAATGGCTTGGAATGTGAGGCCATCAGATCATCAACATCTTTAGAAGTAAACTCAGGATCCAGCTGATGCATAACTTATTAATTTGTTCTGTTGCACTTTCTGGGGTCAGGTAAGGACACAAGTTATTCCAGCAACCACTCATCGTAGATGGCTTTATTTCTTTCCAAGAGAGAGAAATATTTGTGACAGCATTAAGGACATTCTAGTTTTTCCAGAATTCTTTTAGAGTGGTTCTTCCATCACCATCTGTTGCCTTGACAGCTTTGTTTATTATTATCCTCATGTAATATCTCTAGAAAGTTGAAATCAACAGTCTGATCCATTGACTGGAATTACATTTGTGGTATTCGGAGGCAAGAATATGACCTTTACCTCTGGACATAAATCTTGCAATGTGTGGGGATTTCCAGGTGCATTATCCAATAGTAACAGTCCCTTGGATGCCAAATTATTTTGCTTACAATAATCTTTCACTTCAGGAACAAAATTATTCACAAACCAGTCCTTAAATAATGCTGAAGTAACCCAAGCTTTTGAGTTAGATTTCCATATGACTGGCAGTGTTTCTTTGGGGGTTTCCTTTCAAAGCCCTGGGATTCTCGGACTGGTACACTGAGGTTTTAGTTTACAATCACCTGCAGCATTACCACCAAGTATAAGTGTCAGTCTGTCTTTAGATGCCTTGTGTCCAGGTGTAACAGTCTCTTTTTTTGCCAGGTAAGTTCTTGAATACTTTTTTTGCCAGGATAAGCCTGTCTCATCAACATAAAAAATTTGGGGAGATGAGTAATTTCCCTTGTCAACAATGTTCTCAAAAGTTTTAATTAAATTTTCAGTAGCTTCAGTGTCTGCACTAGCAGATTTCCCTGTAAATTCTATGTTGTGCAGGCTTGTCTTTGACTTAAACTTGTCGAACCAGCCTTTGCTTGTTTTAAACTGTGGACCATTAGCACCTGACTCACCAAGCGGTTTTTTCCAATCTTCATACAAACTGAGAGCTTTGCCTTGAATTATTGCAAGGCTGATGGGGATATTTTTCCAGTGTTGATCGTCTAACCACACTTTTAAAGACCATTCCATCTCTTCCATCGCTGCACCCCACCGTTTTGAAATTATCTTAGAAGAAAGATTTCCTGAATTTGTAACCTAGTCCCTTATGTTGTCTTTACTTTTTTCAACGGAACACACAGTGGATTGGCTCAGGTTGAAAGACCGTCCTATGGCTGCAAATGATTTGCCACTTTCAGATTGTGCTATAACTTCTAATTTCATTTGTACGCTATTAACAACGTATTTTCTTTCTTAGTTTCTTACACACTGAGTCTTCATTAGCTTCGCTTTTACGTTTATTTATTGCGTAGTTAAATAATTATAGATAAATAGATAAATAACAACAAAAAAATTGGTTAGAAAATTAACCTCAAAAGAAACGAAACGCCATAATAAAAACAACAGAAGTTCTAAACTGGAATGGTATTAATACGTAGAATCTCCATAGCGTACTAACATGTCAAACTACATACAACTCATATGTGCATTAATCTTGTTCAGTTATATTGAAAACATAGTTACACCAGAGGTCTCTATTTACTATAAGTCAACTTTGCTGTAATATTATTTGCAAAGACAAAACTTACAAAAGATAAACTATCAATGTATCTTTGATGGAGGCATGCGCCACAATATTTTTTTTTGTTATGCACGAAGCAAACACACGAATGTCGAATTTATGATGTAAGAAGCCAATGTACGAAAGTGGGAATTGTGATAGTCGAATGTCCAAAAGTAGAGGATTGCCTGTATGCTGGTAAGATTATCAAAGTGTGTGGTCTGCACACATTAAACTGAATATGAGTGTATCAAAAAAATACATTTCAATGCCCTTCCCATGATGCAAACAGAACTATGCCATGGAGATCAGCCGCAGTAAATTATCAATGCCAATAGTTTTTTATGTGCAAAAATGTTTAACATCAAGTGGCATGTTTTACAGAGTGTGAAGTCCATTTTCACATGCTTCTTGCAGATAAGAATAAGAGGATTTGTTATTGAAATGTTATCCAATTAATCTTTCTTCAGTGTTATTTGTTGGGTAAGTGGTGTAATCTTGTACAAAGGGAACTTCACCAATAAATAAGCAGTGTGTATTTGCAAACCAAACATTATTCTATATTAGCTGGATGTAATTTATATGTTTTAATACTTTAGATAGTTCTGTTTAATCCACATTAAAAAAAATGCTTTCTGTAATTACATATAAATTTTATTTACTGAAGTGACTGACTGTGCTATAATTTCAAGGAGCCCATGTTGCAACGGTTTAAAAAAAAATTATATGTTCACTATAAAGTGGGTTTGAATAAGAAAACAACTAACATAATAAAAGCCACTATTACAAACACATTTTCAAAAGTTCAATTCATGGGTGAAGTATCGGACCCATTTGAAATAAAAACAAGAGTAAGGCAAGGGGATGGACTTTCTCCATTATTGTTTAATTGTGCACTTGCGAAAGTAGTCAGAGAATGGAACAAAAATATAAAAAGTGGAATAAGACTGGGTTGCAAAAAGAAGTATCTCAAAATCAATTGCATTGCCTTTGCGGATGATATGGCTCTTATTGCTGAAACAATGGAGGAAGCAAAACAACAAATCCTTGAACTAAAAAAACAACCAGCTAAAATAGGTCTTACTATTTCCTTTGAAAAAACTAAAATCATGACAAACATCAAACACCCAAATAAATACTTAAAAGTCCAAGAAGAGAAAATAGAAATAGTGAAAGAATTTAAATATCTGGGGGAATGGATTAGTTGGAATGCAGCAGAACGCAAGGCAATAGAATCCAGAAAAAATAAGATGGAGTTGGCCTTCCAATTGACAAGAGAGACATACAACAAGAAATCTCTTTCATGGGGGTCCAAAATTAAACATTACAAAACAGTGGTCAAGCCAGAAGCATTGTATGCAGCAGAAACTCTAACCTTGAATCGCATAGGTCAGTTGGAACAATTAGAAATAAAAGAAAGAAAAATTTTAAGAAAGATCATAGGAACAAAATTTCAGGACAATAATATAGTATACGTCAAGAATGAAACGCTATACAAGAAAATTGAAAAACTCTCAGATACTATGCGCAAAAGGAGACTAAAGTTTTACGGACATCTTCTCAGAATGAATTCTAATAGATTAACTAAACAAATTTTTGATTTCTTCCGTAACCGCAAAACGAAGCCTAATTGGTTCACAGAAATTGAAAAAGACCTAAGAGAATTAAAAATTACAGAAAAGTCATTACTTGATAGAACAGTACAGATAAAATTTAAAGACGAAGGGATAAGGTTCCAAGAAAAATCTAAAATAAGGTCGAAACCCATCATCTCAGATGAGGAGAGAAGAAGAAGATCTGAAAGAATGAAGAAGTACTGGGTGCAAAGGAAGGGGCAACACTCATAGAAATGACTGTTTCATCGTACCCCAAAGAGGGTGAAACGAATATAATAATAATATAAGTACTTTTCATTACTGGTTATTAAAGTTGAGGCTTTATTGATGTAATGGGATTTTACTGTATATTGTCACACATACTGACATGTGATTTTTTAACTTTAATTTAAAAAGTGAAATCAAACTTGAGTAGTACCATTAATGTTTGTACAGCAGAATAATACTTCTGAAATACAGTATTTCCTTTAAGTACATATGAAAGAATTACTTGAGTGGGTTGCATAAAGAAGAAATTAATGCTGTATTAAAATCATTACAGAGTTTAAATAGATTCTGACACCATTTCAAGATTAGTTTTATGTGGTTATTTTAGTCATACTATAACGAATGCCAGTTTAATACACAGACAAAAATCCTAATTTTTGTTCAACTAAACAAATGTTTCTTGAGCACTCAAATATTNAACCTCGTATTAAATATTAAGTTGAATTTTTGGAATTTGGAATACATCAGTACCCCTTTTCACCAATGCGAGTGCCATGTTACTGAACTGTAAATACATAGTAATATTATGGAAAGGGAACTTAGATCACATCTTTTGAAAAGCCCTTTGATGCAGATAAGTAATGGCAAAAATTTCATATTAAGATCTAGGGATCTGGAAATTTTATATTTTGACAAAGCATAATACAGCCAAAAATATTTTATTGTAAATATTATTATAGAAATTTTTTAGATCTGGGTAAAAAAAAATGAAGATATGTAAATATGGGTTTATACTACAAAGTATAGTATATTTTGTATTAGTATGTTCAATACAGTGTATTCACACATATTTCAAGGGAGGGGGGGGGAGGCAAAACACTACTAATAATAAACTGATACTTAAGATTGTGTCTGTTCTTTTTGTTTCCATCAGTGCTATGTACAAGGTTGTTTAAATTCAGTATTGCACTGAAATAATTCAGTGTGTCTAGAAAACAGATTACATTCTTGTTTTAGTTATGTTATAGAGTCCTCAAGGAATTTTGTATTTCAACTGTTCATTGCTTGAGCAATTATGGACATATGTCATCACAAATGTTTGCAGTGGTGTATGTCCATAATTGTTTAAACAATCAGTTTTCCCCATTGCATGAATCATTCAAACAACACTTCAGCTGTTCATGATTCGTGATTGCTATAATTGGCATAGTGTTAATTGTTCTGCAAAATAAAAACTAGTTAACATCTAGGTTCGGGATTGTAAAAAAAATTGAGGAAAAATTAAAAATGTATATGTTTGGTACCGCAGCAATTTTCTGCATTGAAAATCATCTTTGACCTTGCTGTAAATAACTGTGACTGTAACAAGAAAATGAGAATTGATGTATACAGTAGTCCTTAATTTTACACTGCGGGGATGGCATGTTTAGATGAAAATGGATGCTATAAGCCATTTATGGTTACTTCAATCTTATCAGAAACCCTGCTAAAGTTATGCTTATGGTTACCAATTACTAGAGACCTGAAAATTTAGCGAATGTGAAAAAATAACTGATTTTCACATAAACGAAAAATTAAGATTTTTGAAAATTGTAGCAGTAATTCTTGAATCGTACAAAATCCTGTAGTATTTTCATGAATTATTATATTATTGTTTTATGTCACATGGTTGCTTCTTACGATGTATTTTATGTTTTTTTGCATATTTGAATACAAATGCATGCAGAGTTGGCCAGTAGATTTCTTTGATTTATCACCATTAATTAAAAATTTGTTTTACTTTCCATCACATGTGTTTACGGCCATAGATAACATGAGTGCAAGTGATGATGCGTCACTTTGAGTGAATATTCTAGTGCATGGCCCTGCAAAATTTTTTTTGCTCGTTAGTAAGTCCTGCCATGTTAGTGTTCATGTCTACCAAGCACCATGTTATCTATGAAATTCACACCAATTAGATCACAGAGTTTTTTTGCATTCGTAGCATCGTCATATTTTGTCCAACAATTCTTTATTTTTTACAAAGTGGCATGGCGGTCAAAACTGTGTTTATATGCATTTATTTATGTAGAATATACTTGTAAATTGAATTATCCTGTATTTTAATCTTTTATTCTTCCAGTTAGTTGTATTTTTATGATACATATTCTCTGTAAATATGTGCAGTAAAAAATGACACGTTTTGAACAAACAAAAGTTTTGCCAGCGAGCCTAACAAAACAATCTGTTGTTGAAAGTTTAGATAGTATAGAAACATACAGGTAGATTTCTCTAAAAAAAAATTTTTCTGTTCTTACAAGGCGCTTTTATAATTATTTTTTTTACAGTGCTTTTATAATTGTGTACAAATTGTTTACATTAGTCTCTTCATGAAACAGAATGCCCTTGCCAATGCATTGTGGCCGTTGTTTCAGGTGTCAGGCAGAATACAAAATCTTAAGTAAGAAAATGTGAAATTGTTTTCAATGTTGTCTGTCNGCCGTTGTTTCAGGTGTCAGGCAGAATACAAAATCTTAAGTAAGAAAATGTGAAATTGTTTTCAATGTTGTCTGTCGATAGAGGAAACTAGTGGTTTTGTCTTATAAATCTAACTGTATATTTCTCTGGGAGTTAGGAATGTTTGTAAGGAAATAACAACTTATAAAAAACACTGCTTTTCAATAGGAATAACATTGCCAATTTCAGGTTTTACGAATAAAGTTACATTTCTCAAATTATAATTGTCTTTATAAAGAGCACATGAAAAACTNTAAAGTTACATTTCTCAAATTATAATTGTCTTTATAAAGAGCACATGAAAAATTGGAGTAGTTCTTGTGCAGAAACTTGCATTTTTGTATCAAGAAAATAACACCTATTTTTCAAAAAAGTAACACATATTTTTGAAAAAAATAACATTACTTTTTTCAGGTCTCTACCAATTATGTATCCTTCTGCTACAAGTAAACATAAACACTGCCATGTGACTTCTACATTTTAACTGTCAGATGCTTTGTTTACTGTTTTCAGTTGTTCAAAGAACTCTGTTACATTTCAAAAACCATTTTGTAAGAATGTTCTCAATTTAGGCTTTAAAACGAAGGAGCAACCAGACCAACAAAAGTACAGTAAATTCAAGCACAAAACTTTTGTCCCTTATTTTTTGTACATAGCAGCGACAAACTTAAAAGATAGTGGTGAACATGCACACTAAAAGGCAGTGGTGAACATGCACACTAAAAGGCCTACACAATGTGTGCAAACTTGATTTGGTATTTTTAAGTATTTTTCGTAGGAACAAAAATAACTCTTTAATTCAACAACACGCCATGTCATGTCGCCACTTCTGCCAACTTCGTATTTGTAACTGTCCGGCTATCACAACTAAATATACGTATTATAATAAGTATTCAAAAATTTAAATCTCCTTTCAGTTTTAAATTACAAAAACTAATTATTTTTGCTGTAATAAGTATGCTAAAGAATTATGCTAAAATTGAAAATTTGTATAATTTTCCTGCTACTATGTACCAGCGGTGTGAAATTTCCTGAAAGAGATAGANTGCCAGCGAGCCTAACAAAACAATCTGTTGTTGAAAGTTTAGATAGTATAGAAACATACAGGTAGATTTCTCTAATTTTTTTTTTTTCTGTTCTTACAAGGTGCTTTTATTATTTTTTTTACAGTGCTTTTATAATTGTGTACAAATTGTTTACATTAGTCTCTTCATGAAACAGAATGCCCTTGCCAATGCATTGTGGCCGTTGTTTCAGGTGTCAGGCAGAATACAAAATCTTAAGTAAGAAAATGTGAAATTGTTTTCAATGTTGTCTGTTGAAGGAAACTAGTGGTTTTGTCTTATAAATCTAACTGTATATTTCTCTGGGAGTTAGGAATTTTTGTAAGGAAATAACAACTTATAAAAAACACTGCTTTTCAATAGGAATAACATTGCCAATTTCAGGTTTTACGAATAAAGTTACATTTCTCAAATTATAATTGTCTTTATAAAGAGCACATGAAAAATTGGAGTAGTTCTTGTGCAGAAACTTGCATTTTTGTATCAAGAAAATAACACCTATTTTTCAAAAAAGTAACACATATTTTTGAAAAAAATAACATTACTTTTTTCAGGTCTCTACCAATTATGTATCCTTCTGCTACAAGTAAACATAAACACTGCCATGTGACTTCTACATTTTAACTGTCAGATGCTTTGTTTACTGTTTTCAGTTGTTCAAAGAACTCTGTTACATTTCAAAAACCATTTTGTAAGAATGTTCTCAATTTAGGCTTTAAAACGAAGGAGCAACCAGACCAACAAAAGTACAGTAAATTCAAGCACAAAACTTTTGTCGCTTATTTTTTGTACATAGCAGCGACAAACTTAAAAGATAGTGGTGAACATGCACACAAAAAGGCCTACACAACGTGTGCAAACTTGATTTGGTATTTTTAAGTATTTTTCGTAGGAACAAAAATAACTCTTTAATTCAACAACACGCCATGTCATGTCGCCACTTCTGCCAACTTCGTATTTGTAACTGTCCTGCTATCACAACTAAATATACGTATTATAATAAGTATTCAAAAATTTAAATCTCCTTTTAGTTTTAAATTACAAAAACTAATTATTTTTGCTGTAATAAGTATGCTAAAATTGAAAATTTGTATAATTTTCCTGCTACTATGTACCAGCGGTGTGAAATTTCCTGAAAGAGATAGAGTTAGATAGGTAGTGATAGATAGAGGGAGAGGCACCCGTTCTGCCTATTCAAATGTCTTCCTCGGATGAAAAAACCACGTCATTAGGGCCTACGCACCGTAATTTGCTTTTTTATTTTAACTTTAACAGTATAATATGTTTCCATCAGTGCTACCTAGAAACTTAAATATTTCAATACGCTATGTTACAAATAGCATACCAAATCACTAGTGATGCGTGACTGCCTTGGCGGCAGGAGCGTATTGACGTCTACTAGGTCTAATAGTTGTGTTAGGTCAGACACAGAGGCTTGGGGATGCAGACCTTACTGAAATGGGGTCTGCAGGATCTGGCACTTGGCCTTGATTGTGCCTTTGAACAGACAGGCAGGTAGGCCGCCGGCTCAGCACGAAGTCTAACTGGGCTAGGTTGGGCTTCCTGGTGCGTGACGTTGGCGGAGTCGCTGGCTTACCTCTCACTGCCATGTGTCTGGCACTCGTCGACATAGGTCCTGGGTGGGGTCTCCTGACCCGGTGGGCTGATGGCAACGGCGTCTGCTGCTCGACTGTGGTGAGGGGCTGGTTCCGCAGTGGCTGACTGGGCTGGGCGGCACCATCGACTGGCTCAATGCCTAGTACCAGGGGCAGCCCCAAGAGGAGGTACTCTACGACAGGATGCATGGTTCCCTGGGTTTTCACTAAGGGCCCAAATAAGTTACAGGGGGGAACTGTGAGGTGAGGCCTCAAAATTTGGGGAGCAGTGTGAGCTCATTCCTGGTGGGTTAAGTAGCTGAAGACTGGGACAGGTTGGTTAAGCAGTACAGTAGAACACACTTATAAGGTTCCAGTTTAAAGGGTTTTTCCGCCTATAATGCAGGATTTTTCTAGCCCCGGAATGTTTCTCCATAAGAACAATAACAAACATTCCCTGGAAATAATGTTTTCATTTTCCTGTGAATAATGCAAATTGTGAAGGAAGTGCACTGGGAAAGGAAAACTTCAATGGAAAAGATGCTCAACTTACAATGCTTTTCAAACTAAGTTTGTAGTTTTTATCCCAAGCTCCACCCTGCTGAGATAATCTACCAGCTTGACATTGACGAGGGTCAGTCGGCCTGCAAAGGGGAGGAGTGAATGTTTTTACAACAGCCTGGGCAGGTAGGCATGGCTGGAGCTGCAGCTGTGGTTGTGCCGCCTGGTGGTGGGCGCCACTCTCCCTTCACATCAGTCTGATATTGGCAGTGGCTGGTAGTGGTGGTGAGGTGACCTGTTTCACATAGATGTGGCCCCTATCCTTGTCTCTTCTTTCTCCACTCCCCCCTCCACCTTCACTCTTTTGTTAGGCTAACAAGATGTCATGCCTGACACACACCAGTGGAAGGCAATAGGAGGGTGATAGACCATAACATAACACAAATACAGTGTGGTTTTTCTGTCTCGAAAAATTAATGTTTCTGTGCCTTTCTAATTTTGACATGTGTAACAATGTCATAAATTATCACGTGCGGGGAAGGGGGGGGGTTGGGCTGCTGTATGTACCACACCACAGCTAATAGTCTTTTTGGAAGAACTTCACACTTTCCTTGTAAGCAGTGACAGTGGCTCAACTCTCTTGCTCTGAGGCCCTAATACCGCCACCATCTAGCAAGTTTACTATCTAGCCTGACATTGACAAGGGTCCTTGCAGAAGGAAAGGGAAGAGGCCAAATGTTAAGCATCCATTGACATCACTGTGCGGTGGTGATGCCAAATGATACTGGATATAAGGAGTATGGTAGTTTTTATACAGTTTGTAGGTATCTAAATCCATAATGATTACTTTCTTACAGATTTTGATATTTCAGTTTTTCAGCAGTACAAGATGAGGATATGTTTTATTCCATTGCTCAGTGTCTAGTAGGCATACATTTTTTTTGGCAGTAACAGTACAAACGAGTTGAATATACTTGAAAACTGTAGCATACTATATATATTTTTTAATCCTTCAGCTTCGATTGTTCTTCGAAATTCCTTCGCATGATGCAAACTTCGCTTCTACTTCACTTCGAATTTAAAATACGACATTTGCACATGCCCAGTTAAAATTTATGTAGTGAAAATTAATTCATCCTTGAAACAGTTTTAGTGAAAAATTAAAATGAGTGCCTCTAAGAAAAGACAAACATTTTCATTAGCTGAAAAGTTAATCTTAATCAAGCACGTGGACAGTAATCCCAGTAGAACACGCACAGAAATTCCTCGGAATTTGGAAATCCCAGTGACTACTCTGAACCGAATCATTGATGCAACCAGGAGACAAACTTCCATGAAAGATTTTATGTTACGAACAGTTGTGCTTGTTTTGCATGTACAGTAATCTTTTGCCCGTATACTAATTTTATGATTTCGCAACCAGGAGATAACATTTCTTAAAAGATTATGTATTTAAAAGAAATATTTGTTTTGTTCATTATGTAAAGTTGTGTGTTTATTACGGTGCATAATTTTATATCTTTTGGTGTCCAGATTCTTGAATTTTTGGGTTTCCCTCGTATAGTGTTTTCCTGCTTATAGTGTCACTTTCTTGTGGACCCCTGAAGAACCTTATAAGAGGGTTCCACTGTACTANCGTATAGCGTTTTCCTGCTTATAGTGTCACTTTCTTGTGGACCCCTGAAGAACCTTATAAGAGGGTTCCACTGTACTTGTTTCTCGGCAAGAATAGCAGTTCCCTTCTCGTTGCTCTAATTACTTCCCCTTCTGTGGGTGAACGGCATTTACCAGGGACGAGGTACTAAAGTTCACATTTGCACTGAGGTGGCAGGCAACAATATCCCTAGCTAAAGTGTAGCCCAGAAGGGGTAGATCCCTTCTCGTCAGGCCTGGTACTCCTTTCGCCGGGTTTATGCATGATGGATGATTTGGGTTAACTGACAAGGGCGATCTACCCTATTTGTCGTGTCTCTTGCTAGTTGTGGTTCTACTGTACGTGTGTACTAGGTACCTTTGCGTGCCTGTTCCACAGGATTGGTGGCCGTCTAATGGGTTGTGTTTTGGGTGACTTACGTCAAGTCCTTTTTAGGAGACAGTCCTACTCTAAATTCAGCAAACCAGTTCCCAAACTGCAGTTCCATACCTCTTCTTTGTGGGGTGACACTTACCAGTACAGACTATGCACAGTTCAGACAAGAAGGAACAGATGGTGGTTATACTAGTAACTTGTTTTATTCCATCCAGAATAGAACATGATGACCCATTCTCTCCTGCTGTAAATCAATGCACTGATTAACTTAAGAAAGGTAAAAGCAAAAGATAGGTTGTAATGATGCAATATTCTTAATTTTTCAGGACACTGGTGTAAAATTCTTTCGTGTGTATTTATCTTTGGAAAGCTTCGTAATATTTTATCAGGTTTCAAGTTAAAGCCACGGTGGTTCGTTTCCCGTGTTAGTTTGTTTATCGAGCAGACTTGTGCTTTTGTAGGTTATCGGACGGACATCTGCTGTTTACGTTGTAACAGGAGTCCGTTTACCGTCTCGTTTCGAAAGTTGTTGTTTTGGTTATGCGTCAGCATTATTCAGAAACTTTCCGGCTGCGTCATGAGAAGTTCGGTTCTCTGGAAGTGGACAGTGTCAACAGTTTTAGTTTCCTGCGACGCAGTTTCGGGTACGATAACATGTTGAGAGCGCGGGACACAGCGTAGTTTTGGATGACGCTACTGGCAGATGCCGGATGCCATGCGCTTATCTTAGGAGAAGGGGGGGATAGGCCTGCCTAATATATACTGGTGGTGCCTATCGCCTAGAGGAACAAAGTAACCAACCGTCGAAGAAGACGCATCGGGCGTGAGAAGACGCACCAGTCCGAAAGGGCGGGGGTCGTTAGGGTGCCAGGAGGGAACGAACATCCCTCCTGCCTTCGTAACTTAGTCTTGCGATGCAAGTTTGAGACATTAATAAACTGTAAACGACTGTGGCGCTGTTTTCTGCACTGGTATAATTAATTGTGAAAGTTTTTACTCGGCATACTGGACCTTATTATGTGAACTGTGTATTTCAAATGAAAAATAAAGTATAGAACAAAATACTCTGGAACTTCTTCTTAATAAACCGGCGTTCAATTGTACTGAGTCT
>NQII01002168.1:51449-68300 GCA_002778355.1 Clitarchus hookeri
GGGGGAACGATGACTCTTCGGGGCTGCAGCACGTGCTTGAAGAATTCCGGCTTTTGGTACTTGTAATCACTGGGCATTTCTTCACAAGGTGGTGGAGAGGAGGCAGTGCAGAGAGCCGTAGCATAACAGGTGCTAAGGCTAGCTGCTAGTATCAACTGCCATTCTGCGGCAGTGCAGGGCCATATATCCTCCTGGGCTAGGGATGTCTCTGGTTCCTTCGGACAGCTTCGGCGGAGGTGGCTCCTCCCTTCGTAGGCAGAGCTGCATTTGCTGCCATCTCTAGAGTGGCTGGAAGCAGATCTTCCTGGTGTGCAGGTGGTTTCGGCTGCACGAGCTTAGGGCAATTTCGCTGATGCGGTCGACTGGTCTCCCTTCTCACGAGGTTTTGTTAGGCAGGGGCAATTTATAATATTCTTTTCCTTGAAGTGCATTCTGCTCACCAGGCATCCATTTTGTCTATGGAGATGGAATTCTGGCCTGGGTGACTGCCATTCAGTGTTTGTATCACTTCTAGGGCACGTGACGCGCATGTGATGATACGGAGTCACAGCAAAAAGAAATAGTATATCTATGCGTCACGAGGTTAAAACAATATTTTAACTGTGAACTATTTCTTACTAGCCGTTGACAACACATCGCTGCTCTCACTTTTTTTAAATCCGTTTTTATACTAAATAAATAATATATGGTATAGAAAATACTAAGATAAAATTTCATTTGTTCAAGAATACAATACTTTAAAGTTAATCACAGTGTTATATAGGTATTTGTGGTATACAAGTTATTAAACAAAAACAGGTTGACATGTTACTCCTAGGGTGATTTTTCAAAGGTTTGTTTTGAAACATCTGAAGAAATCATGAATGGACTATAATGATTTGGCATGCACAGGTATTTTTATCTCGTTATATTGTTCTTATAAATAACAACCGTATTTTATCGCATATAAGTCACACATTTATTAAAAAAAAATTTATTGAAAACTAGGGGTGCGACTTATAAGAAAGGAAAATGACTAAGGTTCTGAAATAAAAATAGTATGAAATTTTAACCAAGGTTAACTTTACTTACGAACTAAACCGTACACATTTTAAAAATATTACTGAATAATGATTTCCTAAGTATTTACAGAAAAAATTGTGTTTGCCGCTGTCATAATATAATATAACTTGGTACAATCCTTACAGATTCACGTGGGCAAACTGTTTAAACTTTATTTAGAAACAATATTACTATAAAGGATAGTCAAACTTACTATATTTACACGACTTCGTCGTTGGAAGAATCAGAATGGCCACTTCCACCATGGCTGCTGCTTGTTGAAACATTGCAACAACTCTGCCACATGTCATCGTCTTCTATTCCATCAAACAAATTTGATATTCCTGTCTTCTTAAAACTTTTAGCAGTGAGTTCTTCAGAGATGAGGGACCATCTCGTTGCATCCCACTCATTTATTTGGTCCTGTGACTGCCATTTTGCTCTTCCTGTTGGCGTATGCTCCCTGTCCACACTGGCAATCCATTCATCATACAAATGGCGTAGATTGTTTTTAAAAGGCTTATTGATGCACACGTCCAATGACTGCAAAATTGACGTAAGGCCACCTGGAATAACAACCTTCTCATTAGTTCCTTCATTTAACAGTTTCTTGACAGACTCCATCCACCAGATGCCCTCGAAAACTGTCCAAAACAAACAAAGCTGGTTGTTTAAGTAATGCTCCAGGCCGGTTATTCCACACGCACTTTACCCAGTCCTTCATTAAAGTTTTGTCAACCAAGCCTATATCTTGCACAAGCACATGTACACAACGTGGGAATTTTCCTTTTGGTAGCATTTTTCGCTTGAAAATTACATATGGTGGCAATTTCTTTCCGTCTGCTGTTATTGCCAACATCACTGTACACCGTTATTTGTTGTTGCCGGTTGTTTTCACCATTATACTAAAGGATCCTTTTTCAGCTGTTGTGGAATTCCTTGGCATATCAAAAAAACCGGCGTTTGGTCAGCGTTGTCAATTTGTGACAACAAATGTGCTGTAGTTTTCCTCTCCTCAATCACAAACTTGTAAAAATTTAATACCTTGTCAGTATAATCAGCAGGCAGCTTCTGACAAACTGATTTTCTCCTTTACATTGACAAATTATTGCGCCTCATAAAACGCACGACCCAGCCAATCAAAGCTTTGAAGCGACTGTTATTGATTTTCTTCTCTCACGCAATTTGCTGAGCCTTTACGTGCAGCATGTTGTAGGAAATCACACATCTATTATTCCGTGTCTCGCGTACATATTCAAGCACACCTGCATCAATTTCTGGGAACTTGCCTTGTTTAGCACCCCAAAATGCTGTTTTATTACATTTGTGTTACCAAGTTCAGTTTTCTTCTTCCTCCAGCCCTGTACTAACTTTTCATTTATTCCGAATTCATGGCCCGCGGTTAGATTTCCATAATCTTCAGCGAACAAAATCACTTTCAGTTTGAAACCTACGGCGTACGTACTTCACTTTTCCATCACGAAACTCTGCCACACTTCTCTACTCCCACATCATCAAAACAACACTAGGTGCGNTACGTACTTCACTTTTCCATCACGAAACTCTGCCACACTTCTCTACTCCCACATCATCAAAACAACACTAGGTGCGGCACAAAGACGATATAAGAGAAAGACCTGTAAGTGGAGGCTAACATTTGGTACCCAAGAACCAATGCTAATGTGCTGCTATCTCTGTACATTCCTCAGGAAGCTTTTGAGAATAATAGATTATTATGTCAGTTATCGTACTGCAAGAATTGATTCCTTTTATTTCATTAGATTGTTTTAAATTTTCTTTTTCTGCAAAGGATTGCGAAGGGAATGATGTAACAAAATTATTCAAATGCCTTTCTGTATTTTGTAGGTTTATTTAAAACTTTCAAAAGATAAACTGCAGAGATAATAGTTAGGTTTTTGCTTTTAGCATAAATCATTAGAAATACTTAAAATATATAAAAAGAAAGCTCGATAAAATTTTTCTTGTAAAAGTATCACTTAAAATTAAATTACAGTAAAACCTCATTTTTGAGTTCCCATATCAGTCGATTTTTTCGATGTTCCCAACACACATCATATATAAGCAATGTTAAAAAAACTTGCATGCTACGACCCTGAAATCATTAATTTACCCGCATCCACCGATCAGATATTCTGTCCGAAAACCAAAATATATTTGGAACCATTGTTTGTCTGTGAAATAACTATCTTGAAACTGGTACTACCAAAATTCAGTAGCACTAAGAGCAGGTAAACAGACACGCCCTAACCNGTGAAATAACTATCTTGAAACTGGTACTACCAAAATTCAGTAGCACTAAGAGCAGGTAAACAGACACGCCCTAACTTCAAATGCTAGTGTACACAAGTTGACGTGAAACTTTGCAATTGGTAACAACTACGTAATTTACACTGAAGAGCCAAAAAAACTGGTACACCTGCCTAATATCATGTAGGGCTCCCCGAGCGCACAGAAGTGCCGCAAGACAACGTGGCATGCAGGAGGCAATTCACACCATGAATCGTGCAGAGCAGTCCACAAATCCAAACTGCGCCAATTTGAGAAAGGGTTNGTGAAATAACTATCTTGAAACTGGTACTACCAAAATTCAGTAGCACTAAGAGCAGGTAAACAGACACGCCCTAACCTCAAATGCTAGTGTACACAAGTTGACGTGAAACTTTGTAATTGGTAACAACTACGTAATTTACACTGAAGAGCCAAAAAAACTGGTACACCTGCCTAATATCATGTAGGGCTCCCCGAGCGCACAGAAGTGCCGCAAGACAACGTGACATGGACTCGACTAATGTCTGAAGGTATGCAGGAGGCAATTCACACCATGAATCGTGCAGAGCAGTCCACAAATCCAAACTGCGCCAATTTGAGAAAGGGTTGCACGTCTGTCATGTTAAATGATTCTCGTCAGTCATTTGTCCTGTTCTTTCATGATCTTATTCCGGCCGCAGCGATGTCGAAGATGTGATGTTTTACTAGATTCCCGATATTCACGGTACACTCGTGAAATTGTCGTACGCGAACATCCAAATGTTATAGCTACTTCGGAGATGCTATGTCCCATCTCTCGTGCGCCGACTATAACACCATGTTCAAACTCAGTTAAATCTTGATAACCTGCCATTGTAGCAGCAGTAACCGATCTAGCTGCCGACTGCATTGTGTTACTCTGATTGGTTCCATACCTCTGTTATTTGTATACACACGCCTATACCAGTTTTTTTGGCTCTTCAGTGTGTATTTGATAATTCAATCACTATTTGTTATAAATTACTCACGTCGAAAAACAGGTAAAACAAAATAATTGTAGGCACTTCTTTGTTTCAAGTCAGCAGACGAAAATTCGCGCAAACAAAAACACATACGTATATTGGATGTGGTACGGACCAGAACCAAACATTATTAATGGATGGAACGGATTTGAACTTTACTCTGGCTCCACAAAGGAAACATAATAAATTTTATGTCAATACTGTAAATAACCATGTAAATTACAAGCATTAAAGGGGCACAGTATGTTTTCACCGACTAATTCTGTTAAGATAAAATTACGCTAGTAACTTTTTTTAAGAGTAATGCAGTGATATCAACTGTCACACAAGATGGTGAGTGTTGTCAACTTAGCAGACTTTCTGTTTAATTTGGCAAAATTTAAAAACACTTAGCGGACAAATATACATTTTAGTGGGCAACAGAATTTTTAGCAGAGTAACATATAATTTTTAAAAATCGGATTTTTACATGTCAAACTCGAAAAACTGTGTTAAATTTGCCTCCAAAATAGAGTAAAAAGTATAAAATGCCGCATTATTATAATGAAACTATATACTTTATTACTGTACTTTAAATTTAACCATATTTAGCTAGTTTATATTTTAAATCATTGTTTTTAATCAATGTTTGATTTTTCCCACTTTTTCTGCATTTGGCAGAAGTTTATGTAAACATTTGGCGGATTTTCGAAATTGGAGTTGGTAACACTAGTTCCGTTGCCATTAGTTTCCGTTACTGTTTAAGTGCATTTCAATATTTTACAGTACAATACTTGTATTGAATGATTGAGATATGTTTTTTCATCCAGTATTTAAGATATGCCCACTGTTCATTATACCTAAGAATAAAAATAAAGTGGTTTTTTTATATATAAAAAAGGTTAGGTTTTACTTTTTGAGGAGGAGAGTGGTCCACATGTTGAGTTTTCCCGCATGCAGAGTTTTTTTTCAGTAGGTCCCATGAAAAACGAATAATAGAGGTTTCGCTGTACATGTTTGTAAGTTATTTCCTTATTCNTTTTTTTTCAGTAGGTCCCATGAAAAACGAATAATAGAGGTTTCGCTGTACATGTTTGTAAGTTATTTCCTTATTCCAATAAATATATAAACTGCGGCAGTCAACGCAGCGTCTGGAGCGCTATCTCTGTACATTCCAAACAAACTGCGTCCACCAAATTTGTGGCGCACTGTGATTTAACATCCCTTGTGCAGATGCCTTTTATGCAATAAAATACGGTACCTTAATGAGGCCCCAAGTAGTGTTGCTGCCTTTCACTCACACTTCTCTAAACTGTGGGAGACAATGACAAACTGCCATCTCACATTCTCCAGTTTTCCGGCTCTCAGCACATTATCACACCTATCATGTGACAGATGCTACTTTGTCACCAATTTTGCTTAATTTTTATTTGTAAGTAACAAAAAATGTGAATGGCATTATTGTATTAAAATGGCGAAGCAACATAAGAAGTGATCATAATTTTTCAATGTTAAACTTTTTAAGTTATATATTTTGATAAATCTGCTAAGTTTTAGAGAATAATGTAACTGTGCAGTTCTGATAATTATACACTGTCTGATAGTTCATTAAAAATAATACATAAAAATTGTGTCTACCAAAGTGTTGATATGAATGCATGTATTTTTATTATTTTATTGTATTGTATAGTACTGTATTTTATTATATTTTACTGTACAGAGTAGCCAAAATAAAACTCTTCTCATTGTCGTTAGATTACATAATTGTCTGAATAGTATTTATTTATGTATTTTGTTAAAGTAGATAACTCTTACGCACACTTTCCTTTTATTGGGTATGGTTNTCTGAATAGTATTTATTTATGTATTTTGTTAAAGTAGATAACTCTTACGCACACTTTCCTTTTATTGGGTATGGTTTTATTTGGCCCACTCTATTTAAAATGCATTGTTTTTGAGAAATTTCAGTGTTGATAAAACCTGTTCAAATTTGTTTTTGCCAGGTATTGCAATATTTTGCATGCTTCTGACATATTATATGTGGATCAAAGCTGTGAAGACTGGAACAATTTTGTGGTCTACATTGGCAGCACTGGCATACTTTTACATGGTAAGAACTTTTGTATTTTAAGTAACACTGTCTTGTTTCCATTTGATTGGTTATTATGAAGGTTACATAGCATTTTCTGTCAATTTAGTAATTGTGAAAAGTTAAAAGTAAAACTTGGCTGGGTTTGGTAAGTTGTAAACCATTCTCCTGGAGCTTCATCATGTTCCCTACATTATATCAATGCAAGAGTGAGCTTAACAGTAAATTATAAACCAGTAAATGCAAAAAAGATTAGTACTGTAAATATTTTGTTCTTAGATTAAAAAGTTTTGATAAGCTGAAATTAATGTTTGTAGAGATTGCAGAATACTTTAATTATTCTTTCCATTATGATTTTAAAGTCTCTTTCTTGAAATAATTGTGTTTATCTCTGAAGGTAGTTTACAAGTAAATTTTCTAACATATTTTTATGGCTTTACTGTCAGTAACTTAAGTTTTTAGTTTGTGTATTATTTCTGTTAAGCATGTGATGGTTAGATATTGTAGAATAATAGTTTTACAATATTATAAAAAAAGTAGACAGAATGTACAAGGACTCGCAAGGCAGTACTTGTAGATAGGCACACACAAAAGTCAGATGAACCCATTTTCCATGCAGATGCGTAGTCGTGCAACATTTAGCTGGCTAGGCCAGCTTTATCAGGTGGTAAGCAGTGGCACACTGCAGTCTCGTGAGTGGTGGTTGGCAAAAAGTGAAGCTAGTGGCCAGGAGGAGAACTAGGGTGAGGCGGGAAATTTGAAATGTAGCGGATGGGTTATCTTATGTTTAGGTCAGGTGTCTGTCTGGATTTGGTGATATTGGTGGGCCAGTTCCCAGCGACGCAGTTCTTCACTACTATTAGAAGGAGGTAGGGCCCTGACCACTCTGGTGGTGTAACAGGAGTCAGTTCTGGTGGTTAAATGCTGCATGATCTGCAACTGGCTTCTGTGAATTTACATTTGCCCCAGCTATCGCTTGTTTGGTGTCTGCTCTGTGGCTATTCATTCTCTGTCTGAGAGTGTTGGTGGTGAGGCCAATTTACTATGAATTGCAGTGAACATACTGTAGCTTGTAGATAAGATTATCTGTTGCACAGTTGTAACTGCCCTGAATAGGATCTACGTGGAAAATGTGTTCTGACTTTTGTTTGTGTGTGTGTGTGTGTGTGTGTATCGTAGAGTACCACCCTGCGAGTACTTGTGCAATATCTCAGCTTTATAATATTGTGTAAGTTAATAAATTCGAACAGCTATTTAAATCTTTGCTTAAAATAAAATCCTTTTGAGACCATGGGGCTAGTGTACTGTCTTCCTACCACTGTGATCCAGGTCCGATTCCTGGTGAAGTCACACCCAAATTTTCATGTTGGAAATTTGGTGGGCATTCCTGTTGGCCAGTGGGTTTCCTTTTCTCCCCCACTTTTGCATTCCATCAATTTTCCATCTTAGGGTGTCTTTAAGAAACCTTTGAGGGATGATAGTTATTTTAAGAATCTCACATGGAAANTTATAATATTGTGTAAGTTGATAAATTCGAACAGCTATTTAAATCTTTGCTTAAAATAAAATCCTTTGAGACCATGGGGCTAGTGTACTGTCTTCCTACCACTGTGATCCAGGTCCGATTCCTGGTGAAGTCACACCCAAATTTTCATGTTGGAAATTTGGTGGGCATTCCTGTTGGCCAGTGGGTTTCCTTTTCTCCCCCACTTTTGCATTCCATCAATTTTCCATCTTAGGGTGTCTTTAAGAAACCTTTGAGGGATGATAGTTATTTTAAGAATCTCACATGGAAAACCTATACTCTNGCCTATATACTCTGTTAGTGTTACCCTTGCCTTGGAGTGTACTTGTCAGCTGCCTTGCGCATCTCAACTTGGCCATAGCTTTGCCAAGGTGTTCTAAGTGTGGTGTGTTTGCAGGTGTCGTCGTGGGGAGGTTATGTGTTCTTGATCAACCTGATCCCACTGCATGTGCTGGTCCTCATGGTCACTGGCAGATTCTCGCACCGTATCTACGTGGCCTACAGCACGCTCTACTGCATTGGCACCATCCTCTCCATGCAGATCAGCTTTGTTGGCTTCCAGCCGGTGCAGAGCTCCGAGCACATGCTGGTGGGTGCACCACCTCACTTGTGCAGCTTTTCTTCACCAATTGCATAGTGAGACATGCAACATGCTCACAGCATTCCTCCAAGGCTTTAATCAACAAGGATCTTATACAATTTATACCAAGATTATGTGGATAAGTGAAAATTGAAAAGAAAATATATAGTAGGTCTTTTTTTATAGTGGCCAAATGTTTGGTTCCAGCTGCCCCTGCGGGGCATCACACCAGCTACACAGTAGTGCTGTGATGAAGGCAGTAAATTATTAATTGCAGAGTTCCACATGCGATAACATTATTAANTCTTTTTTTATAGTGGCCAAATGTTTGGTTCCAGCTGCCCCTGCGGGGCATCACACCAGCTACACAGTAGTGCTGTGATGAAGGCAGTAAATTATTAATTGCAGAGTTCCACATGCGATAACATTATTAATAAACACCACACTACAGTACAAGTATAAGAGCCGAACTAGCAGTCATAACAGTCGCAACACTTTGTTAGACAGATGGGATTTACGTCAGATGTTCAAAGTGACCATCTATTTGCTGACATGTGACTTCCACGGTATGCTCGCAAATGACCTTAACATTAGGTTTCAATCGCTTCTATGTGTAGTGGTAGTAGTGANTGTGACTTCCACGGTATGCTCGCAAATGACCTTAACATTAGGTTTCAATCGCTTCTATGTGTAGTGGTAGTAGTGTTCCATACATGATCATATGCTACATTTATGGGGCTGCTGCAACCTAACTGTTTGCCACAATACAAACTGACCTATGTATTTTCTTCACAGTTTTCACTTGTCTATGCAACTCTGGTGTAAATAATATCCACAATTTATTTTCATCTTGTATAAATGGAGCAATATGCATTATGCACTTGCTTGTTTTTGAAACACTCATTTGTTTTCCATAAGCCAATACCATTTTCATCTGTGTTGTATAACGGTTATTCAAACTCTTCACAATATTTTGCTCTTCCATATGTTTAAATACCCTGCTCTTAATTTTGCAGAATTTTTTTCTTGTCTCATAGTGCATTTCAATGTGGGCAACCATTTGCTGAATTTAGCATAGTGTGTGTGTTTATGTTTTGTGTGTGTGCATATGCATGGGCGTATGGGAGGGTTGTGTGAGTATGATGAATACTTTTCTAAAACATCAAGTGTTATTTATACTACTTTACCTTTAGGGGAAGGTGTTAATTAGGGATGGATTGAATCTAGTTTATGGCGACATCCAAATCCATAGTTGAATTCATAAAATTAGTTTTTAAATTTTGAACCCAAATCAAAAGTAGTAGATATAAAAAGTTCCTTCTGGCACGGGATTCTAGGAGTAAGATTTTCGGATTACTCGCCTACGATGATTTCTCAGGCGGAGGTCACGGTGGCCATTAGCCTGGGACAGTTATGTTATCGACCAAATTGCTTGTTTCACCCTAAAAATCACTTCTGAAATTAATTATTTTGCCCAAAAATCACTTTCCTTATCAAAAAATTTCGAAAAAAATGGAAAAATGAGGAAAGCAGATTTGAAGCTCCTTGAAGGAGGAGTCAAAAAATCCTCATTCGAGCAAGAGATTAGAGGCTCGTAGAATG
Organism: Clitarchus hookeri; assembly: GCA_002778355.1. Taxonomy (NCBI): domain Eukaryota; kingdom Metazoa; phylum Arthropoda; class Insecta; order Phasmatodea; family Phasmatidae; genus Clitarchus; species Clitarchus hookeri. The sequence goes on from NQII01002168.1 coordinate 61,556, forward strand.
AGTCACTTAATCCTCAGAGCAGTAGAGGAGGATTCGAGACTCCGAGCCAGGTTCAGCAGTCCTGGCCTCCTCCCCCGAACACCATCCTGCTCCTACCACGTCCACACCCGCTTCCTCTAACTCTACCCTCACCAAACACCCCTTTCCGCCCTCCTCTCACCCCCTAATCACCCTCCCCTGCCAAATTTTAATAAAAATAGTAAAAAATATTTAAAAATTCTATAAATTGAAGAACATATAATGTTAACTTCAACTCATCTCACCACCCTCACCTCACCGCCTCTCTCCCCTTCAAATTATTATAAAATAAAAAAAAATTGAGAAAATTTCTAAAAAAAAATCTAAGAACATATAATGTTACCCTACCCTACCCCCTGCTCAACCCCACCACCATTAGCAATAACTTCTACCTACCGACATACCAATCATAATAAATCAAGGAAAACCACAAAAAAATTTTGAGACACTAATCAAAGTTTAGGAACAAATTAAATCACTAGCTCAGACACCCATGTTGGATGCTGGTGGTCTTGACCTTAACCCNTCACCTCACCGCCTCTCCCCCCTTCAAATTATTATCAAATAAAAAAAATTGAGAAAATTTTTAAAAAATAATCTAAGAACGTATAATGTTACCCTACCCTACCCCCTGCTCAACCCCACCACCATTAGCAATAACTTCTACCTACCGACATACCAATCATAATAAATCAAGGAAAACCACAAAAAAATGTCAGGACCCTAATCAAAGTTTAGGAACAAATTAAATCACTAGCTCAGACACCCATGTTGGATGCTGGTGGTCTTGACCTTAACCGTAATGACCTTGTAAACAAATAATGTAGAAAATATTGTAAATTAATAAAAAATTTATAAAAAGGGGCGAACATATTACGCTACTGACTCCGGTCCCCATGTTGATTGTTGGCGACCTTAACCTTGACCCCATTTATCTTGAACTCTAAAAAATTGTAAAAAATCGACAAACACAATATGTTACTGGCTCCGACCACCATTTTGAATGTTGGTGACCATAAACTTAACCCAAATGAACTTGAACTCTGAAAATCAAGAAAAAATTGTGTAAATTTATGAAAATGTAAAAAACCATTCAGCAGTATTATTACATACCAATTGCGAAAAACCAAGTTTGACTCTCGTAAAGATGTTAGACCACAGTCACTCCCTGGTATGACAATCAGCAGATGACTAAACCGCCACCTCTATATTTTATTGGCTACATAGCCGATCAATCTTACGACCCCCAAAGCGAATTACTGACTTTATGTAGCGCACACATTCCCTCCCCACCCCACCATTGCTAAGAAACCTCTCATTGCTCCACTTCCCTTGCTATTTACTTACCATAGTTCAGCCACCATCAGCATTTACCCATGTCGCCAACCATTCCACCGACTTCCCCTCATCCTCCTCCCACCCTCCCTCAATAACTCACCATAGCTTGTCTCCTCGCTATCAACCCTCACCATCAACCAACCTCACGATTCTCCACCCCTCCCCCTTTCTCTAAACAAAACCCCAACCGGTTCCTGAAGAGACATAACTCTACCCAAGACTCTCTCTTGCCAAGACCAATTCCTACAAAAATGATTAGAACTTATGTCGCAGAACATGGCAGCCTTTGCTGAAGATATTTCCACAGTAGCAACACTGTTTTCCATGTAATTTCTAGCAGTGGGAGAAGGTAGATCCATAGATGTAAGATATATGGTAGACTTCGTACAATCATTGACTTGGGTTTATATTCATGAGTAAGCTCTATAGTAGCTTCGTACAATCATTGACTTGCATCATATTCATGAAAAAACTGAAGACCTTTCTACAGTAGCAACTTGTGTATCTACTTTGCCTAGCTACTGCTCTATATGTAAACTTAATAACATATTTCATCAGTGAGATATAAGCATTTTTGTGTGCATCCATTCAACCAGACATTTTATCTCATTCCGTGATCACATTACCATGCAGTTACATCTTCAACAGTTTCTTCTAGACAAGTTCTTTGCTCAGCTTGAACTCATGCTCCGCAAATGACCCCTCCTACTTAGCAAATGACCACTCCTTCTCTGCAAATGACCCCTCCTACTTCGCAAATGACCCCTCACACAATCCAGGCTTTGCATTCATGTAGTGGTTTGCTGGTTTTTAAGTTTTAATTCTCTGTAATCAGGTAGAAGGAAATCAGTAAGTGCCTATTGGCCAAGTGGGTTGAGACCACTTGTTCTCAGCTCTAGATGATTTACTGAAGCCAGGGTCCAACCCATACCCTTGGAGTCCATATCTTCTTCCTCTTGGCATAACTTGTGTATATTATGGTCAACAGTGCTTTCTACTGCATTTACATTATACACACAGCTACATTCAAGGTATTGAAGGTTCTAATTCAATATTCATCATCGTGGGGCTCTGGTTTCATATAGCTACAGCCCAGCCACATATTATATTTTACACCGTCATATTTTTCCCCTCATCGATAAGTTGGATTATCATATTAGGTGTCGTATTTGACAAGAACTAGCAAACATCTTTCGATATAATTGTCATATTTGATGAAATATAAGATTTAAGAAGACCCCTGAATGCAGATCACTTCAGGAAAATACCATTAGCATTATGCTTCAGCTCGCAGAGCACTGACTTAGGTTGTGTTGTACAATCAAGTGACTTGATGCAGGTCGCAGCTCCATGTTTGTTGAGGTCAAAGGCAGACCTTCATATTTACAATTCATCTGAATGAGAGAGCCCTTTCAAATCGATGGTTTTTCTGAACGACAAGTGCCAGTTTTGTATATAAAATTGATTCTTTTTACTGCAAAGAGCCTGGTTTCTGCTCACAGAAGGCATCCTGTCATACATTTTAAATGTAAGAAAAATGTGGGAGCACTCTGAGAAAAGCAGCATACGTGTTTGCTCCAGAAGAAAACATACAGATACCTACATAAAAATGTAAAATATGTTATTATAATATGTTTATATACACACACAGAAATGAATTTTTATACCACACAAAAACGGCCACAGATGTGAAGATGGTGGCGAAGCCTCCGTCTTCAACTTCGTCAGAGACAAAGCTGAGGCTTCATTTTTTTTTTTTTTTTTGTGGTGGTTGGTTATTTTCTAAATATGTCATATATCACAAGCATTTTATACTTGTGTTAACTTTAAAAATAATACCTTGTTTTTAATTAAACAAATTTTAACTTGCATATTATCTGTGAGTTATATTTCATTTATAATTGCTATGAATAAAAATGCAGAAAATGGGTGTGTTGGTAATGCCTAGTAAGAAATAGTTCTTATGCAAAATATTATTACACAGAGTGCACACAAATGTGGTGTGCATTGTCCCTTTGGTGTAGCCTAATTTTCTTGACTCAGTTTCCCATTTTCAGCTTACTTTCCGAAGTAAAGAGAGGTCTATGCAATCACCCGGATTAGAATGTTTGTCATCTGGAATGTATGTCTTGTCCTCTCCCCCCCCCCCCCCCNAACCAGACAACCAAATTACGTCTACTTATAGTATTTAGTAATGGCATCAGACTTTTATAGTGTTTGATAATGACTGGTACTGTTTTTCAAAATTGCAGCAATTTTAATATTTACGGCGCTGTGTTATATCTTGGAACTATTGAACCATTTTCAAATAAATTTGGTATGTTGATAGTACATGATACAAACATTGAAATATGACAGCGATTGTCTTATTGGTCAGCCATTTTGTAAGACAGTGCAGGTTGGAAAATAAAGCTTTTCCATTATATCTCGGGAACCATATAACAAATTTACATAAATTTTGTNTAATGGCATCAGACTTTTATAGTGTTTGATAATGACTGGTACTGTTTTTCAAAATTGCAGCAATTTTAATATTTAAGGCGCTGTGTTATATCTTGGAACTATTGAACCATTTTCAAATAAATTTGGTATGTTGATAGTACATGATACAAACATTGAAATATGACAGCGATTGTCTTATTGGTCAGCCATTTTGGAAGACAGTGCAGGTTGGAAAATAAAGCTTTTCCATTATATCTCGGGAACCATATAACAAATTTACATAAATTTTGTTACGATATAAGAGAAAGACGTGTAAGTCACGGCTAACATTTGGTTCTCAAGAACCAACGCTAATGTGCTGCTATCTCTTACTCTCCACAGAGAGCTTTCGAAAATAATCTATTTTCAGTTATTGAGCAAGAATCGNAGACGTGTAAGTCACGGCTAACATTTGGTTCTCAAGAACCAACGCTAATGTGCTGCTATCTCTTACTCTCCACAGAAAGCTTTCGAAAATAATCTATTTTCAGTTATTGAGCAAGAATCGATTCCTTTTAATTCTTTTAAAATATTTTTTTCTGTTAAGGATTGCGAAGGGAATTACATAATGGAAATATTCAAATGCCTTTCTATATTTTGCACATTTATTTAAAACTTACAAAGATAAACTGCCAACAAACTTGCGGCGCACTGTGTCTGCGGTGTACGCTTGGCAACACCGCTTGCTTGCAAAGAGACAGCTGCCACACGACCCTCGCCAAGGTCGCGTGCGTCAGCCACCCGTGGCGCAGGCCATGTTGTACAGGATTTACAACAACGATAAGCGCAACCTATAAAAGATGAATGTTATTTTTTTTTAACACCCTTTGAAAATAATGGTGCGACCTATATGTGCAGGCGACTTATTTGCGATAAAATACGGTATATCATGGCAAGTAAGGTTTGGAAATATTTTCGAATGAACTATGAGGTCGAAATAAATATATGTGTGCGTATACACACACATATATATATATTTATACGTATATGTATATATATAAATGTATGTTTTCTATATTATCTAATATGCATATGAATTTGGAATATGAATATTCTCCCACTGTTTGTGTTATATTATTTGTGTTAGTAATACGCTTTCTACTAATGTGGGCCTAGTTTAAATAATTAAATTTCACACCTTTCTATAGAGTATTTAATTCTGTGAAGTAATTTTCTGTAACTGAAAGAATCACGATTTTTGGAATTGAGAATGGTATTGGCATTGAGATTGAGAATCGAGGAAAAGTGGAACTGTTATATCCCTAATTTCAACCAAATTTAATATATAGCAGTATCTATGACAAACATAAAATGTGCCAATGAATTAATAAAAATAGCACCTTATGAGAAACTGTAACTTTTATGTCGTATGTCCGGAACCACAATCTCAANTGAATTAATAAAAATAGCACCTTATGAGAAACTGTAACTTTTATGTCGTATGTCCGGAACCACAATCTCAATCCATCAATCCACATGCACAATGGCGAGAAGAGAATCTAGCTAGAATGTTGATGGCGTCGTTGAGTCGTTTAGAAATTCAAATGAAATAAAAATTTCTGGCNAGCTAGAATGTTGATGGCGTCGTTGAGTCGTTTAGAAATTCAAATGAAATAAAAATTTCTGGCTATAAACAGATACAGTAGAACCCGCTTATAAGGTTCCCGTTTAAAAGGTTTTCCCGCCTATAATGCACGATTTTTCTAGTCNGTTGTGTGTTTATTACGGTGCATAATTTTATATCTTTTGGTGTCCAGATTCTTGAATTTTTGTGTTTCCCTCATAAGGTTTTCCTGCTTATAGTGTCACTTTCTTGTGGACCCCTGAAGAACCTGTAGACGATACTGTACTACTGTGTTTTCAATAAATTTTTACGACGGCAGTAATATAATCATAACTTCACTGAATATTAACATCATCATAAAACAATATGTAAATTATTTAAAAAAAATTAATTTAAAAAACTGGTACACAAAGCTTATTTTTGCTGTTGCATAAGTAGCAAATTATGTATACTCTGTGGTTGGCACTCGTGATTATTGTGCTGTTTACAAATGTTCTGTTAACATTTTGCTGGTGTTTGCCATAATTGGCTACCACACTTGGAGGACGGTAAAAAAAGTTTGATAACCGAAGATGTTTTTCTATGTTGCCACACAATAAATTACTTATGTGATGTTACTGATATTTTGTCTGTTTTTCTTATTGTTTAATAATTTGATGCTTTGCTAGCTTTTTGCTCTGTCTTTCCTTGATCCCACCCGAAGCTAGTCATCTTTAGTGACATTTATTTTTGCATTTGCTTGTGATTGCAAACATATCATTGCAAAAGCTACTGACCATCTAGTTACCAATTCAAACAAGAAAATACACCTTTTCACACTATTACTGAACTTTAAACTCTGCCGTATCAATATATTTCACGATTGTGACTGTGTTGCACTACCAAAACACGTCACTGTTTTGCTTGGTGTAAAACCGGTACATATTTGCATGTTATAATTTATGTTACGATGAGTTTGTTTGTTTTTCAAACTTTGTTTAACTGGCTTCGCACCAATTGAAAATGCTTATCTACTTATTAAAACCTTTATCTGAAGGTATCCCTCATTTATAGAAGTAACCCATTGGAAACAGCAAAATAAAAATTACATGAGCTATGATAATATTTGTGTTCAGTATCAGTGCAATAGAAGTTCTGTTTGGGTGATTCTGATATTCTAAATATCTTGTGATCTGCAAGTTTAATTTTTACAGCTTTGAGTTGAGTCAAATTGATTTCAGTATAATAATGAGTTAAAAATGAGTTAGCACTATAAATGTAAATGTGTACCGATGTACACAGATATAACGCCCAGCCCGTATAACTAGACTCCACACCTATTTTGTTTTTTTGTCATTTTCCGGC